>CP139507.1:284679992-284712587 GCA_021014915.2 Artemisia tridentata subsp. tridentata | reverse complement strand
AGCTGTATAAGGACAACCAGATTTTGGAGTGCAAGCTAGATAGCCTTACCCACCAAGATGATGGTGAAAACCTAATTGCAAACAACCCAACTGCTGAACTACCCATGGAACTGATTTACAAAAATTTGAATGAGTTAAAGGTCAAGGGAAAAGTATATGACATGCTCTTGCTTGGTTTCACCTGTTTCATGATTGTGCTGATGGTGTTGATTGCAGCTGTGATTATTGTGTCCATTAGAAAGTAGTGGTTGCTGTAATCTAGTATGAATTACTAATTTTGAAGTTGTTAAGTAGTTTATGTTATGTAATGTTGTGTCCCTAAGATACTGATGTTATGTATTATATCATGAACCAATGTAATGCACAATCTTTTGTTTGTAGTTGCTCAATCTTATGTTAAGTAATGTTATGTCAATTGTCAGTTATTTTGCAGCATACAATATAGAATATAACAACTTAATTAAACTTGACCAAATGAACACAATCACATAAACTTATATCCAAATGTGTTCTTTCATAACATCAAGAGTTTGTGTAGAAGCACCTTACAATGTTACAAGCAAAACACAACCATCCTAGTTAAACTACAATGCCCTTCAGTAGACAAAAATAGGGCTGAGTAGTGGCATGAAATGCAACACTACTTTACATATGTTACAGATCACAATAGTGGCAATAATTGCAGCACTATATTAGTTTCCTTTCCTAACTAAACTTGTCCCTTCTATGGACAAAATAGGGCAAAATAATTACACATACACATCATACTAGCCATTTTTTTTATGCACATACAACATGTTCCCAAAATATGTGCAATTGTACAGGTCTTTTATGTTACTAGTCAAGTTATTTCATTGTCCACACTTGAACCTGGTCCTGTTATAGGTGCAGACAATCTTTTTTGTAGAATTCTTTGACTCCTCATTCTTGGTGGTAGCATTTGAGGTGCAGGTCTATGTCTTGGTTGTTGCATTGGTTGTGGTTCAGCTGATCTTGTTTCTCTTGCAATTACTCTGTTTCTTGTCAATCTTCTTGGCAAACCACTGCTTCTACCCCTTAGAGATGTTGTTCCTCTTCCACCCCTGACTGATGTTGTTCCTCTGCCACCCTTCATTCTTCTTGTTTCAACAATTTCACTTTGCGCAGCTTTCCGAGATCTTGTTACAACATTGCCGGCCACTACAACTGCTCCACCAAATTGAGATTTTTGTGTACCTACTAACATATACAGTTTGTGTTTTTCAGTATGTTAACTTATTTTATAGCAAAAATACATAAACTTTATAATTGTATCTTAACTTAGGTTTACCTGCTATGTTTTCACCATTAGTATGTGTTTCTGTTCTTCCTGGCATAGAAGAATTAAATTGTTCTTGATCCTCAATTGTATCTGAGGTTGCAGCATCCATTGCCAACCATGTTCCCATCCTACCTACCCTCTGAGCTGGAATAAGTCTACCAGATTTTGTTTTGCCTCCTCTCTCATCTTCAAGTGACCACTGTTAGAACTCCCACCTCTCTTATTCCTCTTTCCCATAAAAAAAACTCTTCCATCACTAAACACCCCTCTCATATTTGAAGATCCCATCTCAAACTCCTTAATGTCATTGTTTACAAACCTAGGAATATCATGGTCATCAACTACATCACTCTCTATGTTCTGTTTCTTTTTCGGCCTTCCTGGTTTACCTTTTTCTCTAGGGACTGAAAGTATTGGTTGGTTGTTATCCATCAAAGATTCCCCTTTTAACATCTTCCCGTAACACCTCCAAGGGCAATCTGAGTTGCCTGCATTCTCTGAAGGATACTTGTAGTAATTTGCCTGTTTGCCCTTACTTGGATCCCTTAGTTTCTCTTTGCGTTGTCCACATTTTGCTATGACTTTTTATTTTGTGCTCCTCTCAAACCATAGTGAGAAGCCATTTGCCAACACATAATAGGTAAGGCAGTCTTTAAAACTTTCAACATTTGGGTACTTCTCTCCAAGCTTTGAATATATAACAACAAAAACTATAGTCATAGGTGTTACAGTTAGTTGGTAAACATTAAATAATAAGATAATGTATAAGTATTACCTTTGGTTTCTTCAATATCCAATGAGTTTGATCATCATGAACAGGGTACTTGTCATCTTTTTTAGATTTCTGAACAACGGAAAAAGGGTTTGTTATGCCAACTCCATTACCCCTTAACTACTTCAATAAAGATTCCATGTACTTTTCATGCTCCCTTACTAATGGGGCTAAAGTAGTAGACCCACATGCATCAACAACTTCAGGTGTATCATTTTTATCTTCATCACTTGGTTGTTCTGCATCTTGGTCATCAGGTGTACTATGTTTACGTTCAAAATTACGCTTTCTCAGTTGAATAACATCATCTTCACCATTACTTAGATAATCATACGACTTATCAGACTCACAAGCAGACTCATAAGACTCGTACCCAGAAGACTCGTCGCCACTCCTATCAATGTTGTCTTCACTTTCAGTTTCTGATGACACATGATTATTGTTCTCCCTTATGGTTATACTAGTACCCCTACGAACATTGTTTCTAGGCTGTGCTGTTGCCTTATGTTTTGTTGTCATAACAGATTTTCCTTTATCAAGTTTCTTCTGCCTTGCTAACACAACATCATCAATATTGACATCTGTAGCACCCTCATGATGAATATCATCTTCAAGCCTATCCTCTACAACCTCATCACTTGCAGGCCTACCCTGAATACCCTCATCATGTACCTCATTCTCTACATGCCTATCCTCCCTAACCTCATCAACTACCTCATTCTCTACAGGCCAATCCTCCATAACCTCATCAACCACTACATTATCTGCAAGCTTATCAGCTACAACATTGTCCTCCTTATAAACCTCATCTTCAGTGAGGAATGGGTAATCATATGTAAACTCATCTTCATAATTCCACACTCTAGTGAATGTAACCTTACCCTGAAAATCTTTTTTAAGTGGTCTATCCTTAAAAGGGGGAGAAGACCTTAAGTATGGAGACTGTGCTTCTTCCTCAGCCCAAGCAACCAACTCATCAACAGGCATATTACCTGCATCCTTTTTCATCTTATCATGTTGCTTCTTTTTGGATGTAACTTCTGAGTCAGAACTCTCTAAACACAAGTTGTGGTGGTAATAGGGTGCTAAGTTTTGGGGTGAATGAGCAACATACAATTGAACAGTCTTATGCCGTTGAGCTAGATCATATAAAGCATGGACATCTGCATCCCTTTCAATTATTTTTAACCCACCACTATCAATATCTAACTCAGGAATGCAAAAGTACAATGCCCATATATTATTCCTTATCTTAGTAACTAACAGATCTAAAAGTGGACTAAATATTATCCTATCAGTTGAGGAGGCCTCTATTAGTATCACCCTACCATAATCATACCTTAAGGGGTCAAACATAAATACACCATTGTAGTGTATTTTGAACACCACGTCAAGTGGTATGTCCATCAGACCTGTATAAATTAAAAAAAAATTAAATCAAAAACCCTAATTTCAGAAACCCTAAAAAACTGTTTTTTTTTTCTTTTTTTTTAATTAATACAATTGCGGTAATTAAACATTAAAAAATAGATGGAATATACCTTTTTTCTTGACTAATTATGGAATGCGACAATCAATTCAGAATATTAAATGTGGTTGACGAATTAGGGTTTGATACCACGGGATGTTGAAAGTGGTGCATGAAGAAGTGTGTGTGGGGATAATTGAAGATAAGGTTGTACTTCTTTATGGTAACCTCGTACACTTTTTGTTGGCATGTGCAGGTTTAAGGGGGAAGTGTGGTGGGAGGGAAGAAGCGTGTGTTTGATTATACACGGTGGAATTAAAAAAAATATTTATTTTACTCATATACTGGACACCGGCTAGGGGAGTAAGAGAATGAGCAAAAAAGACAAAAGAGTCGAGTTTGATACTCATAAAATAATTTTTTTTGTTCGGTACGCGAAAGTCACATTTGTGACAAGTATGATGCTTTTTCAAAGAATTATCCCATTTCTGATAACAGGATCGATACGGCGTATCCATTAAGTTAATACGCCGCATCTAGGTGACTTCGCGTGGGGTCCAAGATTATTATATTCTTGAATATTCGTACACCGTCATATGATACAGCGTACCTTCAATCTTCGTATGGCGCATTGTCCTTCACTATCTTGGATTATCTGGTGAAGTCTTGAGATTAATACGTCGAATATCTGGAATGTCATACGGCATATCTGTAGTAAAACAAGTCAGATCTTCTCGTTGACCAAGGTTTCAAATACGGCGTATAGGATAATTCCATACGGCGTATGCTTCAAAGTCAGGCAATGGTCTTCATAATCGTCTAAGTCTTTATGTACGGCGTATCTGTCTAGAATGATACGGCGTATCTTCCTACAGATCAGTAGACTTTTCCAACTTGATCCATTTTGCTCCAATTTACGTCCAAAATAGCTAACTTTTACCAAATGCTTGTTTATAACTGAGATTTACAAAAGTAAGCGATTAAGTATCAATTCTCATATAAAATAATATAAAACAAGCGATAAACATAGGATAAATGATGTCAATAAAATGTAGTTATTTGATATTATCAAATATCCCCCCACTTGAACTTTACTTGTCCTCAAGTAAACCTTAGATTTAAACTTATGAAAATGTATCCTAAATACAGTTTAGGATTTATTTTTATAGTTTTAAGCACTCATTCGTTTTAATCATAATTGCACAATCAAACACCTTACGAAGTAGGAAAATGAAATCACTCAAATCAAATTTATGTGGTAACATTTAAGTAATTCGGTCAACTGCTCGGTCGTGACGAATATTCTATCATAAGCTTGGCAAGGATACACATCTCCACCACTAAAGCTAAGAAGTAACAAGTCTAAAGCTGTAAATTGGGTTATGATAAGGCTTAAGGGTTAAACCTGGCTTCGTTCAAACATCTCCTACACAAACTTAGTAGATCACTGGCGCGAGTTCCTGATTTCTTCAAACAATGGATGGTCACTAGGGTAGAGCCGTAGATCGCTGGCGCGTTATTTGATTAGTCAAAAACTCGGATGGTCACTACCTTATTCATGCACTTGACATTCTCACTAATCCATTACTATATACGGATGCTCGAAAGCTAACAAAGATATAGTAACTTGGTAAAGGGTATGGATAACGTTAGGAAATACATAAATTGGTGTAAAATAAAAATAAACAAACAGGTAGATTAAGTCCTAACAAGTGTGGTTAATTACTTCCCAACCATCCCATGAATAAGACACAAATCATAGAATAACTCACGCTTTAACACGGAAACTCACGCTTTAGTAGGTAGACATGAATTAAACTCAATAATATCTCATTCAGAGAATAAACCTTAGTTGGCGTTCCCATAATGGCCAACTCCTTTTCAATCAATAAATATAATACAACAAGCAGTAGCGATATATCTACTAGTAAATAACTATACATTGTTGGTCTATCAAATTACCAACATCTTCTTTCTTTTTCTTTTCTATTTTTTCGATTTTTTTTAACATCAAATACTAGATGGTGTAAAATTTCACCACATCACTATCACAATAAATCTGGATAATTTTTCTTCATACTTTTCATAACTTCAGACATAAAGGTAATAGTGAAAAGTAGTAAACACACGAAAATTAAAAATACAATATCTACTTTCACTCCATTGCATTGTGCAATTCCCAACCTAACCAAAGATAATAATTACGCACACGAACACAGGAAACGCAGGGAATACACACTTTTACCAAATGCAACTAACCACTGACTTAAATCTACAGGGTAGGCTAAGGTGTAACGGTGTAACGAAACAATTTATATTGGTGTAAGAAACGAAAGGAATGGCTCTAAGGGTTTTTCTGGGGGTATCTTACTCTAAAAATGAGAGTAACAAAAGGGTTTATACGGGGGTTAACTAACCAATGTAGTTAGTTAATAACACATAACACATAAAGGCTTTTTGGGTGTAATTCTAGAAATTTAACAATTTAGTCAAGTTACTCCAATTATATCGATAATATTGATGATGGTGGTCTCGAATAGTATGCAAGCCAAGTTCTAAAGTTTACTACAAGTCACCGGCACACTCATATTTTTGTGGAATTTGGGTAAAATATTGGGAAACGGATAAGGCTAAATTCTCAGAATATGGAAATAAGGGTTATGTGTTCGGTCATGCAACTTAGATTTAACAAAAACATGCTAGAAAAATTTTAAATTTAAGCATATATTAACGCATATTTTTGAAAAATAAGGACAAGTGACGTTCTAATTCTCCATCCCCCCACTTAAGATAAACAACGTCCTCGTTGTTTAAAATTAAAATTAAAAACAGGAAATAGAAAGAATTAGAACGGAAAACTCCCCTGAGATTTGCTCAGTATGATCCTCCATTATGCGTTTGTGAGCAACTTTTTATTTTCTGTGTGGGATGGTGTCTGAATGCCAACATGGCTACAACACACAGAAAATACAGAATGTATGTAAACCACCACTTCCTCGTAACGAACCTGTGTAAATTTGAAAATCACAGCTAGTGCATATCTTGTTAATCGATGGTTAGTAAAAAATAAACCTAAAAATTTAAAAATTTAAAACTGGAAATTTCATCAGGTCAGTCGATACCCCGCATCCATGGTAAGGGATGCGCCGTATCGAGCCTGGAATAAAATACGAGTAATAAATCTGATACGACGCATCCTTAAACATGGATGCGCCGCATTGAATCAACTGACAGAAAGTTCAAAGTGCAGAAAATTAAATGCAGAAAAATAAAGGATAGATATAACCTGTGCAGTCGATACGCCGCATCCTTTTTATGGGATGCGCCGCATCAATGTGCAGGTCTGACAGACTCAATGACAGAAAACAGTAAAGATAAATCCAGGTTGTCTCCCGGTGAGCACTTTTCTTTATTCCACAGTCTTCAAGTTAGACTCATCTTTAGTTTCTATTTCGTTTCGTTGATGCCCATGTGTCCGCGTGTGAGCCAATTAACTATTCTCTCATCGCGAACATATTCAGGTCCCAAATCCAACACTCCCTTGTAGAATTCCTTCATTTTATGATATGGATAATCGATCCCTTTCTGTTCATCCTTCTTATCTACAAAGAGAAATGGTGAAAATTTGTAACATACCTTGTTCGCTGCATGTTTAAATCCTGGGTGAGCACGAGGCATCAAATTGGTGATACTATCGTTTCCATTGTGGAAGGTAATTTTTCCCTCAAATCTCTTAGCATCGATGTTAGCCTCCCTACAGAATGGCTTTCCAACCATTACATCACCCATCTCCTTATCACGATAGGCATCCATGTCTTCCACTATAGTAAAATCTGTTATAATTGAGAAATTTCCAACAAAAATAGGCACGTTCATAAAAGTTCCTACTACATTCCTACCTTTATATTCGATTTTCTCTTTCATAATTGAATTATAAAAGCTTTTCGACATCACATTAATTGGTAGAATAGGGAAGAAATTAACATCTAAATGTCTGTAGCCTATCATGCTTGAAAATTGTAAGTTATAAGCACAATCAACATGGATCATCCTACCATAATCACAAAAACTATGATATCCCTCAATCTCACCAGAATTTCTAGTATTAATAACATTAACTCTAGGAATATCCACAATTTCTCCATCCTCATTATCGGGTCCTAGATCATTCATAAATTGATCGTAAAGTTCTAATGGCACATTAAGGTCATTTAATTCAATGTAATCTCCATCAATTGGGCCAAGCGATCGGTTTTGGATGAAAGTTTCGCCCATGAGCCTAGCTTCTAAGTCAAGTTCCATGTGCTCTCTTAATCCTAGCATATAAACACTTTTAATAATGCTCTTAACAGGATTATCACTTTTAAAAACTAATTTGTCATCCCTCACTCTTAAAGATATTTTTCTTTTAAAGACATCAAGTTTAGCATGAGCAGTAGACAAGAATAGTCTTCCAACGATCAATGGAATTTTGATATCCTCAGGCTTATCTAAAACAACAAAGTCTACGGGAAAGACAAATTTTTCAATCTTAACTAGCACATTTTCTGCTATACCCTCGGGACATTTCATAGTCTTATCAGCCAATTCAATAATTAACTTGGTCGGAGCTAATTTACCTAAACCTAGAGAGGTAAAGGTTTTGTAAGGCATCACACTAATACTAGCCCCTAAGTCAGCTAAAGCTTTATCAAAGCACAAATTATTAATGTGACAAGGTAAAGTAAAACTCCCTGGGTCTTTTTCCTTATGAGGCAAGGCGTTGTGATCAGTTGCAGAGCACTCTTCTTTCATGGTAGCCTTGATCTCTTCTTCAATTCTTGACTTCTCTTTGAGCAATCTTCTTAAACCGATTGAAGAGTAAGAATTTTGGATTTTCAGCATCCGTAGTACCTATCAATCACTCAGGAAAAGGTACATAAGGTGCAACTTCTTCAGTAGTCGTGATTGCCTTGACATGGTCTCTTGGATTGGTTTCAGTTGAGCTTGGTAGACTTTCAGATCCCCTTTCTTGAAGTACCTTGCTTATCTGTCCGATTTGTAGTTCCAATGCCTTGATCAAAGCTCCATGATTTCTGATAGAAGCATCGGTTGAAGAACGGATTTCTTTGATCAAAGCAGCGTTTTCTTCATGTCTCTTGGCAGCATCAGCCATCATCTGCTTCATGGACTCTTCCAAAGTCTTTCTCCTTTCTTGATATGATGGATTCCCGTTGTCCCTTTGGTAGTATCCTGGAGCAGTTGCCCTAAACCTTCCTGATGGTTGAAATGGCTGGCCAAATTGGGTGTAGTATGCTTCTTCAGGTATCTCTCCTTCATTCTTTGATGGACAATCCTTAGTGTAATGAGGTCCTTTGCATATTTCATAACCAACCTGAGCAACATACACCTTTTCATCAACCTTATTGAGATATCTACTAAGTTTGTTCAACTGAGCTTGAATAGCAGCATATCCATCAGAAGTATCACTGCTTTTAGTTCTAGTAGAGGTTCCATCATGCCACTTCTGAGAGTGATCAACCATTTCTTATATGGCCTTCCTAGCATTTACTGCACTCATCTGAGGTACAACTCCCTTAGAATCCAAAATCTGTCGAGTAGGCACATCAAGACCCTGATAAAACAAAATCACCTCCTGAATAGTAGTTAGATAATGTTGTGGACATTTCAATAATAGATCCTTAAATCGCTCCCAAGCCTGATAAATAGTTTCCATTTTTTTAGCAGTACAAGCAGGTGGGCAATACTTCTTCAAAAACTTCTTTTTCAAGTCTTCCCACTCAGTTATCGAACTAGCAGGTTCATTCTTTAGCCACCTTTTAGCAGCTCCTGTAAGTGAAATAGGGAAAACACGAAGCATTAGTTGGTTAATAGTCACACCCTTCGTTGTGAACAAATCAGCTATCTCAAAGATCCTATCCACATGCTCATTAGCAACTTCATGCTCCGATCCACTGAAGGTGTTTTCACGTATTTCCTTGAGAAATTGCCCCTTTAATTCAAACTTGGCCTCTTTGTCGAACTTAGGCCTAGCTACACCCGAACCATAGTTTTCTCGGGTCTTAGTCATGTATTCCTCCATAGTAGGTTCCGTCATTGTTTCTGTGATTGCTTCTTCACACTAAGATTCTTGATCAGAAAAGTAATCGAGCTCTACAGAACTCGAGCAGTCAAGGCTTGTTGTCTTGAAAAGTTTCCTAAGCGAGTGAAAAACTTGTTCAAGTTCACTTTAAGGTTTAATCAGGTCTTTAGCAGAACTCCTGGTCATGCACTTCCTGAAATCAACACAAAAGCATCAGTAGGATAGGTTTGAAAAAGTATAATAATAGAAAACTAATAACCAAAACGGAATACGAAAAATAAAAGTTGCTGATATCAGCAGATGATGCGCCGTATCCAATAATTTGGATACGCCGTACGTTCACTTCGTTTAAAAGTTCAGACTTTTATTTTAGAAAAAATATACGCCGTACTGAGGGAAACCAATGCGCCATATGTTTTATCGTAGATATGCATATATGTAAAAATAAATACGCCGTATAAGCGAATGCGTATATTCCGTATGCTCGTTACGTTTCAAAGTTTAAGCTTTTAATTAATACGCAGTATCAAAATAAATCAATACGTCGTATTTTGATATGAAAAATTCGAATCTATTTTTAATAAATAAATAGATACGTCGTATGAGCGAAAGCTCATGCGCCGTATGGCTTTTAGGGTTTAAAATTTTCTGATTAAAAAAAGAATACGCCGTACCAAATAAATCAAATACATCGTACTCGAATTTTTATATGATACGCTGTATGAAAGATAAAAACGCAATACGCCATATCTAAAGAATTAGATGCGCCCTATCGTTTAGTTCAGCAAAGACAATAAAAATGTAGAAAAACACAAAAACGAAAAACAAATAAAAATTACAGAAAACAAACAAACACGAAAACAGTAAATATGCAGAAAAATACAATGAATGCAAACAATACAAATACACAACAAAGTTAGTAAACTAAAACTAAAAATCAAAAGCTAAATAAGGTTAAATCTAAATTAAAACATCAACAGATATTCAAGTATTAAACAATTCACTCCCCGGCAACGGCGCAAAAAACTTGATGCGTGCATATATCGTTGTAGTTATAGATTATATTATCAAGTTTTAAATTTATATTTAGCCGACTTATCCTATAACACACACTAACGAGCAGTGTACCCGATCAATGTAGCCTAGTTGGTAAGTAGAGTGTTGAACACTAAGAGTAGAACGTTAACACCTAGATATCTATCAATATTTTAATCCTAAGTTAGTTCTAATGCCCTAATCTAACGCAAGAGGGGGTTTTCAGCCTGAGAGACTGGCACGATGTGTAGATTAAGTAAATAGTAAATAAAACAAAGAAGCGAATGACACACACGTACACAAATAGAAAAAAGATACAGATAAGAGGCCTGGCCGAAAGTAGGAAGATTTGTCACTCGTTTAATTGCTTAGCTGTATAGGATGAGTACTAAAATCTATTCTCTCTCAGTGGAATCTTAATGTATGCGTTCAACTTAATGATTACTAGGTTTATATATTATTTATCCCTTTTACAGGCTTACATTAACTATGCAAACGATGTTAATGAAGTAATTGCGCGAGCCTGCGTCGACAAGGCGCGATAAACTCAATATGTAATCAAAACATAAACATTAAGAAGCGAATAAAACATCAAATACTTTTTATAAAAGTTGGAAACAATTAAGTCCGATCAAATAGTGAACAAGACGCTAACTCAACGATTAACAGATTGCTAATACAAGTAAACGAATCTTCCTATGAATTAAAGTACTAGCAGGACCTTCTTACTGCTCTGAATTCGTCCTTTAGGTTGTGTCTTGTGCTCCCAATTCGTCCGGATATCTCCCTTGTTATTTGTGTGTCGAATGTGGCTGTCGAATGGGGTATTTATACTTTCTGATAACAGGATCGATACGGCGTATCCATTAAGTTGATACGCCGCATCTAGGTGACTTCGCGTGGGGTCCAAGATTATTATATTCTTGAATATTCGTACACCGTCATAGGATACGGCGTACCTTCAATCTTCGTACGACGCATTGTCCTTCAGTATCTTGGATTTTCTGGTGAAGTCTTGAGATTAATACGCCGCATATCTGGAATGTCATACGGCGTATCTGGAGTACAACAAGTCAGATCTTCTCGTTGACCAAGGTTTTAAATACGGCGTATGGGATAATTCCATATGGCGTATGCTTCAAAGTCAGGCAATGGTCTTCATAATCGTCTAAGTCTTTATGTATGGCGTATCTTCCTTCAGTTCAGTAAACTCTTCCAACTTGATCCATTTTGCTCCAATTTACGTCCAAAATAGCTAACTTTCACCAAATGCTTGTTTATAATTGAGACTTACAAAAGTAAGCGATTAAGTATCAATTCTCATATAAAATAATATAAAACAAGCGATAAACATTGGATAAATGATGTCAATAAAATGTAGTTATTTGATATCATCATCATCTAATGGAAAAAGCAATGAAGAAATATGGTGTAAACCATCGCTTCTCTACTTCATATCACCCTCAAACGAGTGGACAAGTAGAAACTACAAACAGAGCGCTAAAAAGAATTCTTGAAAAAACCGTGAAAGATAATCCGGCAATATGGTCAAGAAAATTAGACGATGTTCTGTGGGCTTTCCGAACAGCATATAAAACACCCACTATAACCACACCTTATAAACTCATCTATGGTAAAACATGTCATTTGCCATTTGAAATCAAACATCGTGCATATTGGGCACTCAAGAACTGTAACACAGACTTAATAGCTGCTGGAGAAAAACGAATGTTTCAACTCCACGAGTTAGACGAATTTTGTTTACAGGCTTACGAAAATTCTCGGTTATACAAAGAAAGAACCAAAGTCTTGCACGATCGTAAATTACGAATCCGTAAAGAATTCAAGCAAGGAGATAAAGTGCTCCTGTTCCACTCGAAATATAAATTCAAACAACCAAAACTCCGATCACGCTGGCTTGGTCCCTATATGGTTAAACACGGCTATCCATCCGCATACGTTGAATTATATGGGCGAGATGGCAAAATGTTCATAGTAAATGGCCATCGACTAAAGTTATACCACGAAGAAGAAAGTTACAATGACAGAAGGGGGGAAACCACTCCTTTCTTTCTCAAAACATAAAAGAGAAAGAAGACGAGTCTAGATAGAGACTCTTCGAAAAAACAAGCGCTTCTCGAGAGGCAACCCGTGATTTCAAATTTCTTTCTCCACACTTAAGTATAAGTGTGGAGGCATTTGGTTATAATAAAATAAAAAAAATTAAAATAAGAAAATAAAAATCCCAAAATATTTCCTTATGTTTTTGTGTTTCTTTTTGCAGGTTTTTATAAGTTATGGATGCAAGATGAAGGAACTCCAACATCCACTTCCATATATAGCCCCGGGAAGTTTCGTTCCTATTATCTCGATTTTTCCTGTTTCCAATTTTATCAGTCTTTCACATTGGGGACAATGTTCAGCTTAAGTGTGGAGGGGGATAAATAGGTAAAATCGAGCGTAACTCTACACTATTGTTTGTTCCATAATTTTTCAAAATTTTAGGTATTAATATTAGAAATTTTCAGTAAAATAAGGATCTAAAAATATGCTCTAGCAAGGCAATGCAATACATAGCTAGCACATTTAAAAACCCACTAAATCGTGAGAATATTCTTAGCCTTCATTGAAGTGTACAAATTTTGCACTTCCTGTTTCATTTATACGAGTGTGCCGTTAATTCATTTTAGCTCTAGAACTTGTGCATATATATGGTTTACTAAACCGCAGTAAGGTTAATTTATAGTCGAATACAAGTGATTAAGAGGCAAGATATACAAACCAAAACCTTAAGCCTATCTCCTAACATGTTAGCCAACTATCCTGGTTGCTGAAATCACCATTAAAAATCCCACATCACCCCTACCAATCCACTAAATTGAGAGAAAAACAATGAATTGCAAGGCAAAGTCCCTACTGTTTGCTAGTCACTGATATGTTAAAGAAAAAAAGTTCAAAAAAAAGTGTAAAGAAAAGTCAATATCGAGAAAGTGATAAATAAAGGCAAAAAAGTATAAGCCTAAATAGGTGAAGAAAAAAGTTATGATAGTGGCTAGCAGTACTCTGAATCTTGGGACAATTTATGCTACTTATACCTCTCAAATTATCTCCATTTCCCAAACCAAATAACCCCATATTTTGCCCTCTTTTGATGTATTTGTCTGGTGCTCATGCCACAATGGTTATGTTTACGTATCTTGTACAAGCATATGGTAGCTTTATGAATTACGTCTGTGCAAATTGAGTGTTCCCACATAATCACCCCTTTTGAGCGAAATTGTGTGAATCTAAATAATTCCTTTGTGAGGTGATTTAGTTATGTATTGTTGCCTGATATATATTAAAATGTCTTTGTCACTAACAAATAAATCTCTTCCAAATTTAATCTCTCAAATCTTAATCTATTTTGTTCGCTTGCATTGCTTGGGGGCAAGCAATAGCTAAGTGTGGAGGGATTTGATGACGCTCGAATTATACATATTTTATAGAGCGTTATTTGTTAGTTTCTTAATAGATTCTATGGACTTTCGATACTTAATTGCATGAAAATACATTTAAGGTCCAATCGAAAAAGAACCTTAAGAAGAAAGATAAATTGTAAGCATCTGAGTCAAGTCTGAGCTAGAGCAAAGAAAAGCCTGAAGAGAGCTAAAAGTATGCCGAACTTTCCTCCCAAGTACGCCGGTTACGGGAGGTGTAATCAGTCCTATAAAATCTGAGTCAGCATCATAAAGTACGGCGATCTCAAGAATAAAGTGCGGCGGTCTTCAGTTCAATTAATGACCCTTTGGCACCAAGAAAAGTATTGAAGCCCGTCGGTGTTAGTAACCAAGTCCGCCGATATCGCAAGTGAAGCTCGCCGATCTTATTGCAAGTGCGGCATACTTCAGAAGAGGATCAGTCACAGTTAGCCTATAAATAGAGCCTCAATCCATCTCATTTGATACAACTCTCATTCCAAGTATTACCAAAGCTCTGTTAACCTATTCTCATTCGAATTACATCAATTGGAGTGGGTAAGCGAAGCAAGTTTTAGATACGTTGAAATACTACCTTGGTATTGTTATAGTGATCGCTAGTGACGGTAGCTCAATCATTGTAGTTAATTCAGGAAGTATGTCTCTCTTTACAAAAGAATCAATCATTATAAGCATGATTACTCAAGCCATGTTAGGCTAAACTCCTTATGGTTGCTTGGATATGTTAATATAATAAAGTGATTTGGTTATAATATGATCTCATTTGATTTCTTGTTTGTGTTGTGACCTTGCTGTGGTTGAAACTCTTTATCCATTGTTTATCACTTTTTATTATACTTGTCAGTTGGAATAGGTCAAAAGAACCAATTGGTATTATATAATTTTCAACGTAGGTCTATGTATCTTGATCAATTGGTTGAAGAAATCCGCTTTTGGTAAGTTATAAACAGTAGAGTTTTTATTATTATAATTAGTCTTTGAGCTTGTTACCCACACATTCAAGTACTAGTAGGCATAAATCTTGAATCAAAATTGTTAATCTGTGAACACGTTATTTTGACGAGAATAACCAATCGTTGGTTGAACCTGCTTCATCATTGAGATCATTATCATTAGTCATTCACTGAGTTATAGTAATTATCCAAGTAATCATATTTGTCCCATATTTGAATCTCATTTAGTTCTTGCATAAACGTTTTCTAAATCATCCTAAGTAGTTAATCGATATATAGAATAATCTCAGTCCATGTGGAACGACCTGGTCTTACCAAAACTCTTTACTATAAACGAGGGTTATACTTTTACCCGTGTGTTTTGAATTAAGAGAAATCGGTAGAACTAGTTATATATAAATTTAAAGCTTTCGAGACACATCAAGAATCTTGGGTAAATCCTTGTTATTGGTTGAGTACATGGAAGCAAGTATAGTCTCCCTTAATAGAACCAATTAGAGGAAGCAACTACTTGGAGAAGACAACAGGTCCAACAATACTTTTGCCACCAAAGCATCATGTCTAGATAGGCAGACCAAAGAAGAAGAGACAGAGGTCTAGATATGAAGATGAACCACTTGTCAAAAATGGTAAACTGGCCAAGAGAGGCCGATCCATTACGTGTCAAACCTGTGTAAACATTGGACACAATAAGTCTACATGCGAAGGACAAGGTGAAGCTTCAAGAAGGGCAAGAACATGTAGTGATTTGAGTTGCAATTTTTAACTGTTTGTTTAGTTTAAATATCATAGATACTTTTCAACTTCTCTTTTTGTAATGTAGATGGAAACACGGCTGAAGCTAGTGGTAGTGGAACTGCTCAAGCTAGTCAAGTGCAAAATGGTGCTGGTCAAGTTAATGCTGGTTCTAGTCAACCATCTGTTGGTCATGGGCAAGGTGGGGCAAGTGTTGGACCTTCTTCACAACCAGTCACAGAAGCAACACATGATCAAGCTATTGGAATACAAATGCCTGATGCTATACCAACACAATCAAGTCAGGCTAATCAAAGTGAATGGGTTTTCCTATAAGCATGTTTTAACTTCTAGACAATGATCTGTTTAAGTACAATGTCTGTAATGCAAGTCCACATAAGTGGCAAACATCAAAGTCCACACCTGTAGAAATTTTCTAAGTCCTTTGTACAGGCAAACTAAAAAGTCCACTTCTGTGGCAATTTTCTTAGTCCACTTAGGTGGCAAATGGTAATATTTAGGACTAACTTATGGTTTGTCTTATGTGTTTGTCACATGTTTGATTTGTTTTAGGTGTTTTGTGACTTGTTTTATGGCTAACCTTTATGCATTTGTTGTCTTGCAAGTCCCTTAAACTGATGTAGTTTTTGTAAGTGGTTGGTGGATTGCTGCAATTTGCAGTTTCAGTTGTTTTAGGTTTGTGACTTGTTTGACTTGGTAGTCATGGTAGTCACTTAAACTGATGCAGGGGTTCATAGTAGTCCATTATTTAATCCCACCCTATTCCACCTCATTTAATCCCACCCCATTAAATACCCACCCACCCAATCAAACATACATAACCAACCATGTAACCTAAATTTCTCCTAAACCCTCAAATTCTTATAACCTTACTTCACACACAATGAAGCCCAAAAACAAAAAGGTATTGTTATTTCTGTTTTGATTTATCATTGGGTGTATGTAATTAAAAAGGTTAAAAATAGGGTTGTTTTGTGTTAACATTTGACGGTTTGTGAAGCTCTCTTTTTTTTTTTTTTTTTTTTTTTTTTTTTGATGCTCTTTTTTTCTTATTTGCAGAAATAAAATCTACAAGCTCTAAGTATATCATTGGTGCTCATGATTCTGATTATGCACAATTTTTAAAGCTTGAAGCTCAAGAAGGTTCAAACGCCACTCCTACAAGCTCTGAGTATATCATTGGTGCTACTGATCCTGATTATGTTGAATATTTAAAACTTCAAGGTTAAAAAAGTTCAAGCTCCACTCCTACAAGCTCTGAGTATATCATTGGTGCTCCTGATCCTGATTATATCGAATATTTAAAGCTTCAAGCTCAAAAAGGTTCAAGCTCCACTCCTACAAGCTCTGAGTATAACATTGGTGCTTCTGATTCTGATTATGCCCAATATTTAAAGCTTGAAGCTGAAAAAGGTTCAAGCTCCACTCCTACAAAAATGACTTGAAGCCAATCAAGGAAAAGGAAACTTGTAACTATTAATGATGGTAGTTCATGATGATAGTATAACTCCTATCTCTTTATCTTTTCTAATGATGATAATGTGTTTTGATTGGTAATGGATCAGTTGCAATGCAACAGTTTTCAGTTTTTTTATTTGTAATGAATCTGCATATGTTCACTGATATGAACTGCTGTGTACATTCCATACTTTTGGATACAAAATATGTACATTCTCATCTAATGTTTGACTTAATTTTGTCAAACAAAGTTTATGGCACGATCAACAATTTACCCTTTAATGAATGGCAACACTTTTTTTTCAAACAAAAATACACTTCTCAGTTACATTTCCAAACAACGATTTGGCCAAAATAGGTAAGAATCACAAAGGTTTACAAGTGAATAATCAAAATGGATCAGATTGTTGACTTTATTAAGTTAAACTACAGCCTTTTGGTTTGTTGACTGCCCTAAGTCAAACATATTATTCATTGAACAAGCAAACAACATACGTAACAATAACAATCCACATTCACTTGATCACAAACCATTACGATTTAGTCATTATTACAAACCAGCATTTTCATTGATCATAGTCCCAGATTGAAAACCATTACAAATGACTGCTTCACAACCCAAACACTATCATCTACTCCAAAAAACTAAAAACATTCATCCACCACCATCACAAACTAACAACAACTACCCAAAATAGACTTGATGGTGGATGCATCAAGAGATGTAAAACAGCAAAGTAAAAATACAACCCAAAAAACCCAGCTGATGATGAGATATTCCCTGTACTTGGACAGATGTTCTTCAAAGAAATTAGCAACTTCTTCAAGAGAATTAATCCACCTCAATAAACCAGGGATAATCTATACTGACCTTGGGCACATCGGAGGATCAAACCATCCCAGAAAAGGACAGTTTGAGCCCTTAAACAACACATTGTGTAAATAAACAACACATTGCAAATAAACAACACATTGTGTAAACATGATATAAATTTCACCATCTAACCAAACTTACCATTGATGGACAACCATAGAAACGGCGCCCCGGATTCCTGTCTATCCAGGAAGTCTTCACCACAGCTTCTCGACCACATGTACATACCACCATTGTTGCAACTTAAGGTGTGTTAGCTAACTATACACTTTGTTTTTTAAGCCTTGGTGGGAAAGACACTTGATGCTACGTGTGTATTATAATAACCTTTATAATAAAGAGTTCGAGGATCACTAGGGGAACGAGCCGTAGTAATCTTTTGGTCAAAAGTGTAACATGCTACAGTAACAGGGACGAAGCAAAACGGGAACAAAATGGTGAAATGACTAAAAAACCATGGCTTACACATCATCAAACCACCCTTTCCAACCATGGTTATGCATAACGGAGCAATAGGGACAAAACGGTTAACCGTTTGCCAAAAGCTAGACCTCGTACGAGAGCAAAATGAAACGGAGGATGAAATGTGAGAACGGGGGATAGTTTAGGGACCATCGGTGTAATTTACCCTATATTAAATATGAAGATAAAGTATTGTTATTTGATAAGATGTGTCACTCTGAACCACTAAACATATATCATTATACCAAGAGCTAGCTAAGACTAAACTAATGATAGACATATCTAAAAACAAAAATTATCTTGCATAGTACTCTATACCAGCATGCATCGATATCCTAAAACCAAAATATAAGCTTTACAATTGACCAATACATAGCCAACCATATTGTGACATGTGGCAGATTGGGTAAAGAAATTGAAGGTCACCAAGTGACCGGTTCAGTGCCATTACTTTCAAACGTTTGTATAAAAAATATAATATTACGTATTTATTAGTTTTGTACTCCCCATCGGTTAGTGAAGGTCACTAATAAATATAGTTTAACACTTAGCCTAACATTTGTCAACATGAGTTATCGTAGATAAATAGTAAACTCATGTTCACAAATACAAAAATGTCTTTTTAGCTTTAACAAAACTACAAAACAACCTTTATAGTTTACTAAGCATTAAAATAACGTTTAACTCACAACACTTTATATTTTAGCTTCTTTTTAAGTTTAGTGATATAACAAATTAACCCCTTAACTCCATTAACTATAAATTTCTGCTCCTTCATATCATTTTCGTAATTATCAAACCTAGTTTCTCCCACATTTATTTCAATGATAACCACTACAAAATATAATTAATATTTGAAAGGTAAAGTTTTTCTAATGAATAGTACACATTACAATTCATTCATATTACATTACAATTCTTTTGACATATTATAATTCCCTCAAAAAATATTATGCGAACCAAATGCCCCTAAGTGTAAAATCGATAAACTTTTAATGTAACTTAATACTTTATGGATTTACCTGAAGATAGGGATTGCAACGGGGCGGGTTTGGGGAGGGGCGGCCATCCCTATCCCTAAACCCGATTACCAAAGTTCTCCCTAAACCCGCCTCGATCCTCATCGGAGATCTAATCGGGGCGCCTTGTTGGGGCGGGATGCTCCTCTAAATCGCCCCGTATTAATCAGGGATTTTATCGGAGTGTCATCTATGGTTGCATTCTCGACCAAACCCGCACCATTTACATTTATTATTATTTTTAGACCGTTAGCAATAACTTAAAGAATTAAGAACATATCAATAATTAATTACAAACAAGTTTTATTGAGTTTTCAATTATAGTATTTTACAAAAATAATGATAAATTACACCGCCAAAAATTAAAACTTAAAAATGGAACTAAACGAGTTTGTATAATAACAATTTTGCAATCTTACAAAGATAAAAAACTAACAATGTTAGATTAATATTTTTTTATTTCGTAAATACTAACAAAATACAAGGTTGCAAAAATCGCTAGGCGCCCGGGTACCGCCTAGCGATTAATCGGTTAGGCGGAGATTAATCGGATTGAGTTTTTTATATATATAATTATAAAATTTTGAAACTATATGCCCGATTTGGTTGATCTAGCCGATTTTTTTCAATTTGACCGATTTATGACTGATTTAGCCGATTGTTATCCATAACAGACTTGGCCGATTTATCCCATTTTTGTCTGATTTTTATCCGGTTAATCGGTTTATTGACCAAACCCGGTTTATTGACCAAACCGATTAAAAAGGCCGATTAGGAAAAATCAGGGTGGTTAATCTTCTCCTAGCGATTAATCGGACGCCTAAGCCGATTTTTGCAACAGTTAATATACATATATATTTGTTGTATGTGTATATATTAGGTGGGGCGGAGCGGAGCGAGGATTCCCGACCCCAAACCCAAACCTTATTAAAATCCCCATTGTAAGCCCCAAACCTGCCCATAACCCGACATGTCTCGCCCCGCCCAGTTAATAAGGGTTTGGGTTTTTTCATCCCTACCTGAAGATCCATATCTCTTTTGTTACCGACTCCCTAAAACGCTTGGAACCATTAATAATAATACATTATTTTTCTTTGATTCAAACCTCGTCATAATATTCGATTCCCCTCATTGGATTCTTTTGCCCTTCAAACCCTAGTTTAGTTTATTTTCAAAGGTAATTTCTTGTATGCTTGTTAATATATTATCTGTATAACCAATGATGTGAGTTTTATGATTAGTTCTTTTTTTTTTTTTTCCTTTAAATTGTGAATATATATGTTTGCCTGTTTTAGGATTCTTATTTAGGCTCTGCTTGCTTTTCTGTAGAAAATATATATTGTGATTACATTTGTATGGAAAAGATTTATCCTTTTGTGATGTTAGAAATTGTTTTATTGCTAGCTAGATACCCGTGTTACGATGCAGAATAATCGAATGCCAGATTTTTATTGAAAACCAAGAATTACCCACAGATTGATTTAGGGTTTTTATTGAAATCGATGTCCCTTAATTTAGTAGCTTTGATTTGGGTAATTAATTAATATCAATTTTGTAAAATTCTAATTGTTTTTGTTTCCCAGTCTAATTTTATAAATTTTTCTTTAGTAAGTTGATAACAGAAAGTAAATTTCCATGCTTTGCCGTTTTATACAATGTTCAAAATGGTTATTGAAACTCCGTTTGTTTATCCGCTATCCAAGAGTCAAGCATTAAAGCCATTAAGTGACAGGGTTATGGGAGGTGGTCAAGCAATACAGGCCCTAAATCACAAAAAGAAAGTTTTAGAAAAGCACGCCTTGTATATTTTTTTATTGAGGATGAAATTATTATACACGAACTCAGGTTTGCTACATAAGTAACTCTTTTACGAGTTCGTAAGTTTAAGTTGCTAGATATATGTGGTTAACCAGGATATGAGGTTTTTTTTTGGGTAAAGGGCATTCCACCCGGTAAAATATATTACACCAAAAAATCGTTTAAGTACAATGGAATGTGGCTGAAGTACCACATTAACCTCAAGCAACGCTTGAACATCCAACTAAACTCGCTAGTGACAGGCCACTAAGCGTTACAAATATAAATACATACAATAACCAAAACCCCAATCGGAAATAACCACTTCACAACACAAGAAAGACCACACATATCCGCCCATCTCTTCGAAGGAGATTGATGAACCAGATGAGCCTGCCTCCTTAAAAACCCTTTCCAAGTAAAAACCCAATGGGAAAACCTTGGAGTAGGGAAAAAGAGTACATCACTCACCCGAATCTCCAACGAAAACCAACTACCGCCAATAGCATCAACCAGAGACACAAAAGAAGCCTCGCGCACCCAACACCCATGATGTACCACTTCTGTTGTCCCGCCTTTGGTGTTCCACCTATGACGTCCCAACCTCTGTTGTCCCGCCTCTGGAGTACCACCTATGACGTCCCAACTATAGTGTCCCATCCGAAAAACAGCAACAAGAATAGAACTCGCCATTAAGAATGCATCAAAGACATAGGCAACCGCCAAACACGCAATAAATCAAGAACATTAGCCCTCCTTTTAAAGCGACAAGTAAGAAGCTTCAAACGCACCGTTGATTTAATCACATCAATCAATTGACTTTCAGACCGACGTTGTTGCTTGAAGATTCTGTTGTTTCTTTCTTGCCATATAAAATAAGAAGTCGCCGCAAACAAAAGCTTCGCAACAACACTCCTCACAGACCGAGAAGCCGAAATAGGAATCAAGTGACGCACCACATCCTCTAAAGAAGATGGAATATCTGTAAGACCAGCAAATACCTTCAACGAATCCCAAACCAGAGAAGAAAATAAACACTCAAAGAAGAGGTGATCATGAGAATCCGGTTGAGTTTTGCACAAGGGGCACACAAAAGCGTCTCGAATGGGATCAAGAGAACGAAGCGTATCCTGAGTGCGAAGCCTCCTTCTCAAAACCAGCCACAAATGAAAAGCATGCCTTGGAATACGGTGCGTGAACCAAACAAGATGAAACCAATCAACAACCGGGCCACGCGCCCGAATACACTCCCAAACTGAAGAAACAGAGAAAGAGTTGACAAGACCATCCCCCGTCCTCCAAACTAACCTATCATCTACATCATTATTTAACATAGGAACCAAAATAGATGTAAGAATAGGATACCGGGTGTCCCACGTAGACGGCCAAGCCCATGAATCCTCTAAAACAATGTCCCGAACCAAAGAATTAGAAGAAAAACCAGCCCGATAAACATCCCTTGAGGACACAATGAGAGAAAGAGGACCAATCGAACACCACTTATCAAACCAAGCTGATGCCTTCAAACCATTACCAATATTATACCAAAAAAATTGCCTAACAAGAGGTCTAATCTGAAGGATCTTCCGCCAACTCCAAGTCATATTACCTCTACTAGGAACATCCCAAAAGTTACGACCCCGCAACCTATATGTATGAATCCATTTCACCCACAAAGAATCCATAGAATTAAACAAACGCCAAATATGAGCAGCAATGAGGGCCGAATTAAAAGATTGTAGCCTACGAATCCCAAGCCCACCCTCCTGTTTAGGCAAGCAAACAACTTCCCAAGCAACTTTAGAAATACCTTTCTGACCAGTCCCAGAACTCCAAAGGAAACCCCGCATAAGCTGCTCAAGATCAAAAATAATACGAGCAGGAAGAACAAAAACCGAGGCCCAATAAATGTGCATAGAGGACAAAACGGACTGAATAAGCTGAAGACGACCAGCAAACGAGAGGAATTTATTCCTCCAATCATTGATGCGGTTGGATAGCTTCTCCACCAACTCCTTACAATCTCTAAAAATCAATCTAGTAGTAACTAAAGGCACTCCAAGATACTTGACAGGCAAGGTCCCCTCAACAAATGGAAGAATCTGTAAAATAGCAACTTTAATATGATTAAGAACATTACAGAAATAAGCAGTACTCTTTGGAATGCTAGGGGACAGCCCCGAAACATCCTTAAACTCCTCCAGGATATGAGGTTACCCTTATATTATAACTGTAATAGTTTGATACGATTTGTAGAAGGATATGGATTGGATAAATTGCATCTTTTTATGGGTCATATGCCAATGTTGTGGGACCATGACACTAGAGTTTTTATGCAATGTTGTATTTATGGAGAAAATGTTTCCTTGAAGAAGTTTCTAAATTGTTGTCTGTATTTGTATATGGTATGACCTTAGAAGTTGTAGAGTTCTGATTAAATAGGCCTAAGGATGACTGAATATACAACTACGGATGAGTGAATATAGTCATATACAACTACTTTAGTGTTGCAAATTATTATCCCTGTGCCTTGTGTGCCTGATGCAGGCGCGGCCTGTCGCCTCGTCTTCTGGGACATTTTGCGCTTTTTAAAACCAAGAAATTAAGAGACTTCTAATATAGCAATACGGAAAGCCTAAATGCTTCTTATAAGGATGATTATTCTAGGGCTGAGCAAAACCGACCGAAACCGAGTGTCCCAAAACCGAACCGACAGCCTTCGGGTCGGTTCTCGGTTCTAGGTTTTAGGAAAAGTCGGTATCGGGTCGGTATCGGGTCAAAAACCGAAGAAATAAGTGCAGTTTTGGGAAATACAACCGAAACCGAAACCGACCGAGACAAACCGAACTGACCCGGTCCCATTTGGTTCGGTTTCGGGATAGTATTTTCACCCTTTACGGGATCGGGCTCGGTCGGGTCGGGTCGGTATTCGGCCCGATGCTCAGCCCTAGATTATTCACATGTTTACTGTTGGGTAACTTAGCGGTTGAATTTGATTGGATTGAAATTGTTTTAACTGAAAAGTATTTGTTTGCTTTTGTAGTAGTAGGTGAGATATTTTATGGCATTTGAATGCAAAACGAGCACAAAGATTATTGTTTCCAAAAGTTCAGAAGATACAGCACAAGTTAATTTAAATCATATTGTGTCCTCCGGAAAGAGTTTGCTTATTGATTCAGAATCTGTAATTACCGAGTCTGGAAAACCAAGACAGTCTGCCAAGTTACCAGCTGATGAGTGTTTGTTGAACGATCATAAAACTGTAATTTCTGATCTTCCTCAAGCATTAATATCGGAGATATTTAACTGCCTTGACCCGAAGGAGCTCGGGGTAGTTTCCTGTGTTAGTCCATCTTTATATAGAATTGCATCTGATCACCACGTTTGGAAGGAGTTTTATTGCGAGAGATGGGGACTCCCAATAGCAGTCCCCATCTCTCTAAATGCTGAGTGTTCTGATGAGAAGTCATGGAAAGAACTTTTTGTTGAACGGGAATACCGTAGCAAGACGTTCATGGGACGTTACTCCATTGATACTCTTTATGGTCATACCGAACCTGTTCGTACTCTTTTTCTTCTACCTTCAAGAAAACTTATAATTACTTCAGGCTATGATTCAGTTGTTCGAATGTGGGACATGGAAGATGGCATGTCAATTGCTTCATCTCGGCCTCTCGGTTGTACCATTAGAGCCGTTGCAGCTGATTCTAAGCTGTTAATTGCTGGTGGTTCTAATGGTTTTATACATGGTTGGAGAGCTGAAGATGGACACCCTCATTTGTTCGACATAAAGGGACCCCAGAATCAGAATACTGAGTTTCGACTTTGGGAACATCAAGGTCCTATAACTTGTGTTGGCTTAGATTTAACTAGAATCTACAGTGGTTCGTGGGACATGACTATACGTGTATGGGACCGTTTGACTCTCAAGTGTCTGAACGTCTTGATGCACAATGACTGGGTATGGTCTCTGGTCCCACATGATTCTACTGTAGTAAGTACATCTGGTTCTGATGTATATGTGTGGGAGACTAAAAGTTTTTCACTTGTTGACATTGTAAAAGATGCCCATGTTGGTAATGCTTATTCTCTGGCTAGAAGTCACACTGGTAGTTTCGTGTTCACTGGAGGAGAAGATGGAACTATACATATGTTTGAGATTAGATGTAATTCTTTGCGCCAGGTGGCAACGTGGGGTCCTCATTCTGGTCCTGTATATTCGCTTTCGTTTGAGTTTCCATGGCTAGTTTCTGCTTCGAGTGATGGAAAGCTTTCGCTCATTGATGTTAGGAAGCTTTTGAACAACATTCAACGTTCTTCAGTAAAATTAAATAGAAATAGTAAAAATGTGGAACCTCCACAAAGAATGCTACATGGGTCTGGTGGGAGTTTGTTTTGTGTAGGCATTGGTGCTGACCGTGTCATATGTGGAGGGGAAGAGGGTACAGTTAGGATATGGAATTTTTCACAAGCTTTTGAAATGGCGAAACGAGTATCTGCTCTAAAAGCTTTACGTTATGAGAATCGAATGAGGCGCCGTAAGCTTCAGAATGAGATGGATAGTAAAGGTAGTCGAGCTGATCAGTGTTTGGTTGCTGCTAAGAGCCAGATGAGTGGTGAGAGGAATGGTGTGTGGTATAACAAGCGTGGTTTGGCTCGCAAGGTCAAAGGTTGACTCGCATGGTTTAGAGGCTGGCTCTCTGGTTAAAGCTGTTACATCCAAGCGCTATCCTGTTGTTTTATATCCATGATTTCCCTGGTAAACATTTAGCCATATGTTTTTAGGAAAACTATTTCTTTATAATTACATTTTGTTGGTATTCAGATTTGAAACTTTTTATTTTTATTTTTTGAACCAGTAAAACATAACAAAGGTTACCCACAGCTTTTATCTCTTTAAATCGATTAACCTCCCTTTTTAATTATGGGAGGTGATTCCTTCACTGATAATGCTTTTCATGCACTGGATTTTAAAGTCATTTGACATATTTACCCACACCAGCCTTGTTTATCAATTCTTTTTAGTTAATTAGACCATAAGCGCATATTTTGCAATTTCCATATTCAATGTCTGACTTGAATCCATTGTTGCCGTACCCGGCATTAGTATTCTGGCACCACCATAGTTCCACTGCTGTCACCTTGCCCCTGCATTGGTGGTAAGTTTGCAATTGATTCAGCATTATGTGACTTGTACGAAAGCCCTAGTTGCTGTAGAATAGTTATATATTAAAATATGCTTTTGCTATTGAGTCGTTTATCCCATGATTGATGAATTTCTGTCTAGGAGATGAATGACAATGGAGTATGGACAGTCTTTTGACTTCTCCTTCAATGCCTCTGATTATTAGAGCTGCTGATGAAACATATTTGTTTAACAACATAGAACACAACCTCGTCAATATTTTGTAAATCTAGCCCTTGAGAGCAATTCTCTGAATCCAGTTTCATGGGTTCATAGCCCAGATGGCCAGATATGAGGCCTTGGAGGTCGCTATCTCACTTTTACGAGATTGATGTTTTTCTTTCACGACTCTAGCAGATCGTGTCAAGTGAGAGTGCAACAATGATGTTGATAAGTTAGCCAAAGATGGTCTCTCGATCAACTCCGTTAACTGTCCGGAAATTAGATTGATATCATGATTATATTTCTGTTTGTTAAATTTCTTGCAATCTGTTGGAAGTTTGTTTGGCAAGGCTCTCGGGGTGAAGTGATTGTTTTAGTTCCCTTCAGCAACTTATGTAGGTCTTTGTATTGCTATTTAAACGGCTCTGTTAAAAAAAAGAAGCCATCATATATCGATAATAAGAATTTGTATAGCGGTGCATCTAAAGCAACAATACATTAAGGCGTTTTAAAGAAACTTTGACCCTGTTAGAATTTTTTAAGTTAAAAGAAATCAAAGAGATGAGTTAGTAGTGATGGTTGGCGCAAGTATTTGTTTCTAGAATCATATGGCGAGAGATATCAAGCAAGTATCCCAACATGAAATTGCAAGAGTTCAGTGTGGACATGCTGCATTGTTAGACAACTGTATCAAAATTATCTAGTATTTCAATGGCATCAAACCAAGGCCTCATATTATTTTCGATACATGTTAATTCAATTGCATTTATGCACCTGAGGGCGGGGATCCAAATGATAGCAGGATGTTAACGATGTGTAAACTGTAAGGGAAAGAGAGTATAGATGGGATGATGGAATTGAAAAAGTGGGTGTTAGACTGTTTAGGGTCAAATGAGGATATAAATGTCAAAAGAACATCAGCATTAAGTAAACGCAGCAAAAAATGTCACTTAACATTATGGATTATAAAGCTGGTTGAGGACTGCAATTAGAGGTAACAAAATGGGCGCGCTGTGTTCAGGCCAAAACAGCTGGTTTTGGTATATGGTTGAAGCTTGAAACAGGTCGATTTTTGGCAAAATACATAATAGCAAGTGTCGTGAAATACTCAAAAAAACTTTAGTCCAATTTCTCAAAGCAGTTTATAAGGTTGCTGGCATTAAAAATACACTTTGCCGACCACAACCCATTTAACCAATTTTCTTTTTAGCCAAGTTTTTTGTTTTATTTTAAGATTGTAAAGACCATAAAATAACAACTTACTTTCTCCAATTTACCGAGATGAAACACGTACTTTTTTATCAACATTTAAGCCAACGCAACTATCAAGTATTGTTCCGAGATGAAACAGCTACTTTTTTATTAACATTTAAGCCAACGCAACTATCAAGTATTGTTCCGATATCAACAAAAAGTTATTTAAGAAGACAAGGGTAATATAGTCATTTCAAGTATTATTTAATTATTTTATACAACTTTTTGTTGATATCGGAACAATACTTGATAGTTTCGTTGGCTTAAATGTTGATAAAAAAGTACGTGTTTCATCTCGGTAAATTGGAGAAAGTAGGTTGTTATTTTATGGTCTTTACCCTTTATTTTATTTTCATATTGTATGACTTGTAGTTGTAGGACGGAAGCACAATAGTCGAGACTTATTATTATTATTATTATTATTTTATTTTTTTAATTTTCTTTTTTTTATATAATTTGTAGGAATGTCGACACTAATTTCTCATATGTTCTTTTCATTGTAGACCAACCTTAAGACTTCAATATCACAAATTTAAATATACAGTTATTATAACTATATACGGAGTAATATTTAGAAGTAGTTGGTAAATGAACTATTGTACTTGTAACCATTGATTAGGGCTGTAAACGAACTGAACGTTCAGTGAATATTTCATGAACCGTTCGGTAAAAGTTCGTTTATGTTCGTTTATTTACTAAATGAACGAACATGAACAATATTTTACGTTCGTTTAATGAAATGAACGGACATGAACAAAAGTCGCGTCCGTTCATTTATGTTCGTGAACGTCCGATTATGCGTTCGTTAACGTTCGCTTATATTCATTTATTTTATTATATTCGTATATCATATCTTTTAATTGTATAATTTTAAAATTGGTTTGTTTAAACAAAGCAACACTTATAAAACCATATATTGTGCATAATTTAATAAAGTTTATGTTTGTTTGTCTATTTTCATTTATGTTCGTTTAACGTTCATTTAGTGTCTAAATGAATGAACATGAACAACTCATTTTTTTTAATAAACGAACATGAACAAGAAAATTCGTCCGTTTAAGCGTTCGTGTCCGTTTATTTGTCCGGCTAAAATTAAACGAATGAACATGAACAACGCTTCGTTCGTGTTCGTCCGGTTCGTTTACATCCGTACCATTGATACTACAAATTGAGAAAGAATTTCAGCACCAAGTGTTTTTTAGCATCGTGTTTACTCAATAAGCTTAATCACTTAAACGTGTCTCTCAACTTTTTTGTTTGTAAGAATTAACAATATCTTTTTGTGTAACAAAGAGTTGAGTAGGATGGTAGGCGAAGTTGAATCAACCATACCAAATTACCATGGATATCTTAAATGTGTCTGCAGTCAGGGGTTGATCATTGCTAAATAACTGACGATAAGATATCTATAATCGATTGGCTCTATGTATATGAGACTATCGTAAGGATAAGTTGCACTCTTGATTTCTTGGAAGAGAATCTCGGTTAAATTAGACGATTCATCTCTTGAAAGCTGGCTAACGTTTTGTTCATTACTAGTTAATTGTGGTTAACTTCTTGTGCTCCTATGAAGATAGCATTGCGTAGTTGAACGTGACATTTTTCTAATGCTCATATGGTAGGATATAATATTTTTTTTCTTCAGCAGATCATAGTTGACACTAGTGGATAGTTTATATAATAGGAGTAAATACAAAAAAAGTACGCAAAATGTATACGGTAGGATATAATATTTTTCCTGTTGAACATAGTTGACACCAGTGGATAGTTTATATAATAGGAGTAAATACAAAAAAAGTACGCAAAATGTATACTGTAGGATATAATATCTTTTTTCCTGTAGAACATAGTTGACACCAGTGGATAGTTTATATAATAAGAGTAAATACGAAAAAAGTACGCAAAATGTATACGTAATTATATATATATACTAAAAGGGGGGAGGTTGCTCCCTTCAAAAGTGTTCCCATAGTTAGTTGTGCCTCTCATATTGGTTGGTACCTCTAAGTGGCACACATGGCGCTTATACATGGGGTATGTAAATAATTCTCGGTTTGCAAACACTGTTTAGGCAACTGTTTTTCACTGTAGCATGAAGAAGAAAAAATAGTTTACACCATTGTGCTGTGTACTGTAGCAGCTATATCCGGGCTTCTTTTGTCCACTTCAGGTCTTCAGCGTCCAGGTGGACTCTGCCTCCATTGTGATGCATTAAATGAAGGCTGCAATTTTTTTGTTTCCTTATGAAGTTATATATATTTTCTTATAGGTTTTCCCATTGAAAGATTCACCCAGAACCTTCTCTTCTTGCTCTTTGTTCTTTTCAATCTGCCATCATTCCCCAGGAAGTTGTACTGTTGATCTTTGTTCTTTTGAAGCTTGCATCACCCTGTATAGACAAGAAAGTTGCTCTTTATTCTTTTCAATCTGCCATCATTTCCCAGGAAGTTGTACTGTTGATCTTTATTCTTTTGAACCTTGCATCACCCTGTATAGACAAGAAAGAAAGTAAAAAGATAAGGCATATACTCAGGTCTGATCATCTTTTTTATTTATTTATTTATTTATTTATTTTTTATTTTTATTTTTATATGTAAATGTATTTTTTTGCATTCCCCCCTCTCCCCTCCCCCCCCTCTCCCAGAGTCTTTTTTCCCTTTGTTTGCTCTTTATTTTGGTGTTTGAATCTTCCTTTTGGTCTTATAACTGATCTGCTAATATGTGTTTGTACAGAAGACCAACTTTCAAGTGATTACAAGCTTATATTGGCTCTTATTTAAAAGGTATCTCATGTACCCCCCCCCCCCCCCCCCCCCCCACATTTGGGTCCATCCATGACAACATATAATCTTTTACATTTTACTACTTACCTATGGTATTTGTATTTACTAATGTGGTCTTTTTATTTAATTAACTTTATGCTCTGTAATATTCTATGCATAGCTACTATTTCATTCATTTGTTTTCTGCATCCTCAACTGTTATTCAGTTACTCTTTGTTTCCAGTATTTGTAAATACATATATAGAATGCCTCTAGCATCTAGAATAATAAAAGAATCACAAACTTTTAACCATTACCTGGACGAGCTAAATACTAATCGGCCAGTTGATTTGAACCTAATGCCCTATATGATCGACAACCAAGAACATCCATTTGTTGGGCAAACTATTTATGATCCAAAGAGAGTTAAGATTGCAGAAAATATACCTTTTGTTGTATCGCAATCATCGGTTCCAGGAGATGGTTCACCATTAAATGTGGGCCTAGAATAACAAACCCCAGTTGATTTTAACCCAATGGCCTATATGATTGAGAACCAACAGCATTCATTTGTTGGGCAAACTATCCATGATCCGAAGAGAGTAAAAACTGCAGAAACCATACCTTTTGTTGTATCGCAATCATCTGTTCCAGGTGATGGTTCACCATTAAATGTGGACCTACAACAACAAACGGATAGGGCAGCACAAGATTTGTTAAAACACAAAAGATCAAAAAAAAAGGCTGCCACGTCGGATACACTTATGCAGACATAAAGGGGAAAAGATAGAGGTAATTTCAGTTAGTTATTTCATTTATAACAACTCATTTATAAAAGAGTTAAAATAACTTTCATTAATGCGGATTTATTAATTTAAGTTAGTTACTTCACTATTTATAGTACCTCAATTAAGGTGCACCTAAAATTAGTTATATTAATTAATGCAGATTCTTTAAAAAATAACATTCTATGCAAAGAATATAATTCTATATACAATATAAGAAGCACTGATCCTGTGGCACAATGTTTTGCTGCCAATTTACAAAGTTGTTGTCTTCCTACCGGCTGCACAAATTATTACATTGGAAATGATCAAAGTCAGCAAAACCAAAATGCCGGGTTAGAGTTCCCTCAGTGTCTAACAAACAATTGTGTTCAAGGATATTTTGATATTAAAGGGAAATGTCTACTTATAGAAAGCCCTAGCAAGGATCAAAGATATTGGCAATCATCAACTTCTGTTAGTAGCTATGGTAACCTACTTTTTCCTATTACTTTTCGTGCTCAATTTTATCTACAATCTTATTTTAAGAATGAATATTCAACAAATTAATTTGTTATATTATTAGTCATTGATAGTTAGAATGTGTGAAATACAGCTAATGCAGGCACAGACAAATCACAATCTCAAAAGAAGAGAAAACAGACAGTACCTACCTCAAGTTTTTCAACAAATGACGTGACATCTGCACAATATGAAAACACCTTTACATGAAAACAAAATTGTGATCAGGCAACAACAAGTGCAAGTAAATTTTCATATATACTATTTGCTTGATAACAAAGTCATGTTCCATACATTATTTTAACAACAATCTATGATTGTCTATCAACATAGGCAAATCACATACTGCAAAGAAGAGGAAACAAACATTAGCTGAGTCAAACTTTTCACCAAATGGCGCACCATCCTCACAACATCAAAATCAGTCTACAGGAACACAAACTTTCAACCATGCAACAACAACTGGAGGTAAAGTATTCATATATACTATT
>CP139507.1:284335951-284679892 GCA_021014915.2 Artemisia tridentata subsp. tridentata | reverse complement strand
CATGAACCTTAACTTTGTAGCTCGTATACATTGATTCTTCAATCATTAGTAATCTTTGTGCCTTCAGCAGTAGACTTGTGATGACTTCTCCTTGTCTTGGATGATTTTGATCATTCTTCAATAGTATCATCCAACGTGTATCTTCAAGTCATCTTTTGTCCGTATGTCTCCATGTGATGATGTATTCATTGAGCCGACATGCTCACACTATTTGGAGTCATGATCTTTAGCATCAGAGTTTGCAGAAGCCGTGATAAAGGTCTTTTAGGTTGATCATGACTTTGTTGAGTTACAATGATGATTTAGTGTGAACATGTGATAGAGGATTGGCATCTTTTCTGCAACCAGCTACAACAGCAACCAGCTACAGCATTCCACAGCTGCAATCGCCAGATGTTCCTGCATATGACAGTTAGCAACAAATCGACTGGTACTTACAGGTTCGGACTTCGAGATTGTTAACAGCATAGTGTGAAAACTCTCTCTAATCCTTACCAAGACCATTCCTAATCGAAAACCCACAGAGGGCTTTTTAAGATCATACCGTAGTACATCAACGATTAGGTGAGTCGCTGGAGATCACTCCACGACTGTAGACCGTTTGAAACCGCCGCGATCACTAAGCGTAATCCATAACGAATTACCGAAGTGACCTGCTTTCAGGGCTGCTTGATGTTGACCCTGGCAGGAATTTCCATTCAATCATTGAGAATTACATAAGTAAATTTCCTCATGAATGTTCTGGCAGATTGCTAAGATCTGCGTAGGACTCATAAGTTTACAAATGGTGTCCTTAATGTTGAACAACCAGTGTAGAAATAATCCGTGTTCCTATGAGATCTTTTTATGAATCTCGAGGCTCTAGACTCTATAGTGCGTTTTGATTTAGTGAGCGAAGGCTGGAGAGGACTGCCACCTTTTCAATATCATCTAACTCGGAGTAAGAGAGACGATAGAAATGTATTGAGCTCCGTGACAATTGAAACAAGAATCCTTTGAGGGACCTTGAGTGGCTAGGGAGGGTTGTGCAGCGTATCACTGGGTCCATGATACTTTGTCTTCAATGCCAGCAATCAACTATGTGATTTTGACAGCATATGTATTGACCCGGTTTCTGCCTAAGTTGTAAGGAGGGCTATTTCTTTTCACCCTTTCTCACTTCGTTTCTTTTTAATTCTTCAACCCCTTCAGTGCATACCAAGACTTCATTACTAGAACCTTGTTGGGTATGTTCCGGTTCTAGCTCCATCTCAGTCTGCACTCTTCCCTGATTCACTTTTCTCCTTTTTTAATCATACCTAAGGACTTCTACACTATCTAGTGGATTGTCCCTGGGTAGATCCCTCTGGCTCTGGCGGGATCGTGGGAACTTGAACCTAACCTTACCATCCTTATAACTCCATGCATTAAATTAAATGGTCGGTCTTTGGTGTTCTTCCACAATTGCCAAACCAAATCTTTGAAAAATCTCTCACAGTGTTCATGATTATGAAAAACATTTTTCCAACACTTGAGAGTTTTATATTTTTCAAATGCTCCCCTTCAACATGTGCTCGAGTGATTGTTTTATAAATTTGCACATGTTTGGTAGAGCTCGCACTTTTTGAATTGATCAACTTTCAGTGAATATGACCGATTCGAGACACGCTTACATCACTGGTTAGACCAGCTTGAAATTATTACCCGGCCTGGTCAAGTCCACAGAAAGTTTCTCGAAACGGTACACTCTACTCAGACACATCCTTTTCGAGACACGCTAACATCACTGGTTGGACCAGCTTGAAATTATTACCCGGCCAGGATATGTCCTTTCGATCAATGACAGTATATGAATGTATTCCGCTTCAGTAGAAGATATGGATGTGCTCATTTGCTTCTTCGAAGACCAACTAACCAACTTTTCCCTTAAAAATTGAGCTCCTCCTGAAGTACTTCGACGAGTGTCCTGACACCCCGCATGATCTGCATTAGCATAAGCCGTTAACTCCATGGCTGTGTCCTTAGGGTACCAGAGACCCATATGAACTGTTCTTTGAAGATATCTGAAAACCCTTTTTACTGCTTCTAGATGCTTTTTGGTAGGTTTGGATTGATATCGCGCACACATGCATACAGCAAATAGAAGGTCTGGCCTGCTTGCAGTAATGTACATTAAGGATCCAATCATGCTTCTATACTTCGTTTGATCGACTGGAATCCCTGACGGGTCTTCATCTAGCTTAGATCTATCAATCATGGGAGTATCAACTGGCTCACTTGAATCGAATCCAAACTTTTTCAAGATTTCATATGCATATTTGGACTGATTGATGAAAATGCCTCCGGGACTTTGAGATACTTGTAATCCTAGGAAGAATGACATTTGTCCCATCATGGACATTTGGAACTTGGAGCTCATCTCATTTGAAAATCTATCACATTCACTAGGGTCAGATGAAGCAAATATGATGTCATCTACATAAATCTGAACAAGTAGTAGATGTTTGTTTGTCTTCCTGGTGAATAATGTTGGATCAACTACACCCTTTGAGAATCCATGATCTAGAAGAAACTTGGACAATGTATCATACCATGCTCTAGGTGCCTGCTTCAACCCGTAAAGAGCCTTCTTCAAGCGATAAACATGCGTAGGATGTTCAGCGTCCACAAATCCTTCAGGTTGGCTCACGTAGACTTCTTCCTTTAAGTCCCCATTCAGGAAAGCTGTTTTGACATCCATCTAGTAGACTATCATATTAAGACTTGCAGCATTGGCCAGGAAGATTCTAATAGCTTCAATTCTAGCAACTGGAGCAAATGATTCTTCAAAATCAATGCCCTCTTCTTGTCTGTATCCTTTAGCAACTAGACGTGCCTTGTTCTTTAAAACATCCCCATGCTCATCAAGTTTTACCTTGAAGATCCACTTGAGAGAAATAATCATAGCACACTCTGGAGGAGGTACTAATTCCCATACTTCAAGTCGATCAAATTCATGAATTTCGTCTTGCATGGCCTCGAACCAACAGTCTTTGGTCATTGCATCTTTGACATCTTTTGGTTCGACTTTAGACAATACAGAATTGAAGAAACACCACAATGCATCTGTTGCGAGTTGTTTACGAGTGGATACAGGACGAGAAGGATTGCCGATAATGTTGTCAATTGGGTGATCGTTGGTCCATTTTTTGAGATGGTCATGAGGTTGAGGGTTTTGGATTGATGTTGCCGTGCTGTGTTCTTCGTGAGAGGACATGTCTGATGAGAGTTCAGGAGCAACTATGTTCTCAAAAGGAACATCATCGATAGGAGCAAAAGGATTAACTTCCAAAGAATGATCATCTGCAGATTCTTGTTGCACCAGAGAGGATTGAGTATTTGATGTTGTGGGTGATTGACTTGCAGCAGGAGCATTGAAACTGATTGAGACTGAAGCTGGATGGTTTTCTGAGCCTTGTGGAACTTGAACATCCGCAGCCTCAGGTGCAGCTACTGCATTTGTGATTGTTTCATTTGTTGGCTCAAAGTATTCGTCAAACATAGGATCAAATAGCTTATTCAACTCCTCACTCATTGGTGGAACGAAAGACTCTGCAGGCGTGTGATTCTGTACAAGCCCTGAACTAATTGGTCCAGGTGTCAAAAGTTTAAGATCGGGTCCAGAACTGGTTTGTCCTGAAACGGTTTGCTCACTTAGCTCGTCGAACGTGACATGGATGGTTTCCATGATTTGTCGGGTTCTCTGGTTGTAGATTCTGTACCCTCTACGGTCTGGTGCGTATCCAACAAAAATACCTACATCTGCTTTAGCTTTTAACTTACCCAAGTCTTGACTATCATTAGTTGGATAGCAAAGAGCACCAAACACACGAAGAAATGATAAATCTGGCTGCTTGTTGTGAAGTAACTCATAGGGAGTCTTCTCATGAATGGGATGAATCAGAGATCGGTTTTGGGTGTAGCATGCAGTTGCAATGGCCTCTGCCCAGAGAAACATCGGTGCCTTTGAAAATATAAGCATGGTTCTTGCAGCTTCTACTAGAGTATGGTTTCGCCGTTCAACGACTCCGTTCTGCTGAGGAGTGCGAGGTATACTTTTTTGATGTGTGATGCCAATATTTTCATAAAAGTTTCTGAGTTGTTGATTGACAAACTCAGTTCCATTATCAGTGCGGATGATTCTGACAGTCTTGTTAAGCCTTACTTGCAGTTGTTTAATCAGCTTAATGATCACCTCTGGAGTCTCATCCTTGGTTCTCAAAAACTTTACCCATGTGAACCGAGAGAAATCATCTACTATCACCAGAATATATTTCTTTCCATTTATGCTTTGTACTCTCATTGGACCACATAGATCCATGTGAAGGGTATGAAGAACTTCCAGGTTGGTGTTGACGGTTTTGGGTTTTGGGTTTGTTTCTTGCTTTTGCCCAGTTGACATGCAGAGCAGAGATGATCTTTTTCATATTTTAATCTGGGCATTCCTCTATAAAGATCTTTGCGGGAAAGATCATTGATGGTACCGAAGTTCAGGTGGTTCAAACGACGATGCCACAGCCATGATTTTGTTTTAGAGGCTTTTGAAAGCAAGCATATGGGAGAGGACTTCAACATTTCTTCGATTGATATGGTGTATAGATTCATACCCCGACTACCCTTGAGAAGGTCTATACCATCTAATTCTCTGAAGAAACACGTGTGTTTTCTGAAAGCCACTTCCAGATCAGCGTCACAAAATTGACCCACAGAAAACAAATTGTGCCCTAATCCTTCCACATAGTAAACCCGTGAGATCACACTGTTACCAAACACATAATCTCCATAACCCATAATCGCACCAAAGTGGTCATTCCCGAATCTAACTGTCCCGATAAACTTTTTCACAAAGTTCTTAAGCCGTGAGCAATCCCCAGTCATATGTTTTGAGCAGCCTGAGTCCAAATACCAAAGAACGATTTGTACGACCTGCATTTGAAATCAGACAACAGTGGATAACTGAAATATGTGGATCCCCACTGGAATTTAGGGTCCGTTTGGTTAGCACACACAAGTTCTGGAGCATTAGCCTTTTCTAATATTGATGCCTCTACAGTGGGAATTACTCTAGAGTTATCAAGGGACCTATTAGAAGGGCTATGTGTTCCTAATGGAAGGATTCGACCCGTCGGTCTCCATTCTTTAATCTTTACAATTTTATGTTTATTCAACTTAGGCAATGGATTCTTGTTTCCTAAACTGAATTTCCTTCCAGTGGGTCTCCATTGATACCCAACCTTAGTGAAGATTTTTCCTGTGGCTCTCCAACTTTTCACATTACTTTCAGTTTTCCTAACATGCATAGTATGGGGTGGTACATGAGATATCAGAGACGACACAACACATTCATCATGATTAACAGAAATTAAGCATTTGTCACATGTTTTACAGACCATTTTAGAATTCGAATTAATTACAGTACTTTTGATACTAGAATCAACACGATTCCATCTAGTCGTTACAAACTTATTGTTCCTAGGTTGGACTTCTACTCTTTTCTTGTGATCACTCTTAGCCGGCGCAGTCCTATCATTCCTTGCATTGCCTTTAGGCTTTGACCCGCTAGCTTGGGTGTCACTTCTTACTCCTGTAGAAGCAATGATGGGAACATTAGTTTGCTTCACTAACACATGCTTTCCTGATAATGATGTGCTAGGTTCTGATGTTCTTGGTGGTAAATCAAAGGACACATGCTTGTTCTTAATAGTGGACGATGAGGCACCTAAGCTATCCTTTTGGTAACTGGACATAGGACCCGAGCTAATAGCATATTCTAGCTGTTCCTGGATCCTTTTTGTGAGGGCACATGCATAACCTATTGCCTTATCATGTGGTTTTCCTATTCTGTCCTCTTCCACAACCTCTCGAAGAGTGTCAAGTCCATCCTTAAGGTGACTCAGATACATCTGATGGACAGGTCTGTTATTTCTTATGGGAAATGGAATAGGCCCCACATCAACATCATATATTTTACCAGCAGAAACCTTTGATGAACCACAATTACAAGATGTACATGGCATTTTACCTTTTGCCTGAGTCTTCAGATTCTCAATTTCATTTAACAAAGAAGTTATCCTTTCATTATGACTATTTCTTGTAACTTTAATTGAGTCATATAACTCTCTGTAATGTTGTTTAATCTTAGAATTTTCTTCTCGAAAACACTCATTTTCATGATGTAATTTGTTTATGGTGTCTTGATTTTGAAAATTCTGAGAATCTGACGACGACGGTTTATTGGTGCCATAAACATCACACTTGTTGGACTTTAATTGGGCAATTTGAGCCCTCAACAGACAAATCGTGTTAGTGTGAGCTTGAATTTTCTCATCCCGTTTGCTTAATTCAAAATACGTATCAAACTCAGGAACATCCGAAGATGTCTTGGCATTTGATAGTTTACATCTTTCTTCTAAGTGTTGATATTTTAATTGTAAGTTAAGATGTTCAACCTCTAGTTTAGAAAAACGTTTGACCATGTCATCATGATCATCATTTTGAATTTATTCAAGCAGTTTCAAATTCTCCCCCTCAAGCTCCACAACACGATTCTGGGTAACATTTAAAGCCATAGCATACTCATGATATTGACAAGCAGATAATGCAGAATCAGTTGCAGTATAAAATACATCTTGTGCAATACATCTAGCAATCAAATTATCATAATTGATGAGCATGTTTTTCCTTTCAATTTCGCGGCTCTTAAGTTCTATTGCATATTCATTCACCTCATTTTCCATATCTTTAAACACTACTTTCATTTCTTTTATTTCTGTGTTGAGGGCAGTTTGCAGCCCTTCAAAATGTTCTTTGAGTAGTTTAAAGAATGGCATGACCTCAGTTAAGTAACACCTTTTTGCATGTTCAAAACACCTTTCCCCCTCAGTAATGCCGGTTGGTGTGATTCTCTTCTTACATGTTTTATCAAAATCAGCAAACAGTTGCCAAAGCACATATAAGCTAATAAAGGTTTTGCTTTCAGTGGGAAGAGACAGCGGCACCAAATTCCTAGGTGTATTGGGAGGATACACCGTTATGGACGCAACTTATCTAATGAGAGGGGTGTTGGCCTTAAGTTTTTCTTCCTTAAGTTTTTCATTATCCTGTTTCCAGAATATCTGTTCAGGTGTTAACTTCTTTTGAGGAGCAAACACAGCCAAACGATTTTCCTCACTATAGTCATGGGGCTTGATTATTATTCGTCTGGCTATGCACTCGGGATCCCTCATTTTCTCATTCATTCTTTCCCTTGTTCTCTCACTTAACTCATCTTCCTCTTCAGTGTATATATGCTCAGGCGGGTCGTGATTAGGCATAAACATCACATTAGAATCATTTAATGCAGGTTGGGCTATCTTAGCAATCTCATGAATAGCTACTTTTGATCTACCTACATTGCTTTCACTATGCTTGTCACTTAACTTTCTGTGCTTATACATCATTTGGGCAGTCTGTCTGGTTTGGTCTTGTGTGTACAACTTATCCTCAAGCTTATTTATTAAGGTTTTGAGCCTAGAGAAATCATTTAAGAGTTCCTTTTCTTTTTCTTTGAATTCTAGCTTAAGTGTAGTTATACACTTTTGTACTTCCTGTTTCTGTTTGACAGACTGTTCTAGCTGGCTTTTCAAAGAATTCAACTCTTGTTTTAATGTTTCTTCTCTTACTCTAGACTCTTTAATAAGTGTACTCATTTTACCTTCTAATTTCTGCTCACGTTCATTAAGCTCAAACTTAGCACGCTGTTCATACATAGCTACTTGTTCTTTATAGATGTTTAGTCTAGTGATCAAGTTATTATCAGGTGCAAGAACTGTACTTTCATGAGTGCATGCATTATCTATTTCACGTGTAATATCTACAGCACACAAGTCATCAACAACACAAGTATCATTTACAACAGAAGGTTCAGCATTTTGTACATCAGGCACATTTTTCTGACTCAAGTATTGTTCATATGGAATCATATTGCTATTATCCATGTCAACATTATTTGAGTCAGAGACCATTGCCTGTTGTACTTCGATGGGAACCTTTTTTTTATCAACTATTTCATATGTGTCGTATAATCTTAGTACCTCAGATATCACAGAAGCATTTGAAGAACCAGCTTGTTGAGATGGAGATGCCAAGGACGACAAATTGGCCATGAAGATAGTTTGAGCAGTTGGTTCTTCATCCACATCAGAGTCAAATGCATCACAATCATCAGCTTGGAAGACATTAGGATCATTGAGTGCCATATCTTGGACTGGTTGCTCATCCACATCAGCATCAAAAGTATTACCCCCATTACCAGCCAGAAACAACAATTCTTCCTCATCCAATACTGCTCCATTCTCTTGAGCCTGCATCAACAGCATCTTGTCCTTGAAGTAGTCTGAGTTCTGAGGTCGTTTAGGTTGATTGCAGTTTCTTGCAATATGTCCCAGACCTCCACAATTATAGCACTTAATCTGTTTCCCTTGCCCCTGGTTGGCATTCCCAGCCCTGTTTTGCATAATACCTAGACCCATGTTTCTGCCAGCTCTCCCTTGCACATTTTGAACTACAATTTTTCCATCCTCCACCATTGCAAGATTTCGCGGGTTGGATGAATTTCTTAACTGATTGTTGGTCTGAGGGAGAGAAGCTTTGAACTGTTGCACAAGTAAAGATACTTGATTGGTGAGATTATCAAGCATTTTATCAGTCTGAGTATAGCCTGAGTCAAGTTGAGGACTCATAGCAGATGACGGTTGAAAGTTTGGTACAGCAGTTGCCATAAATGCTAGTGGATCATTGGAAGTGGATGGATTCAACTTCTCTCTTAACACCCGATCAAAGACAGCATGCTTCTCATGTTTTTGAAGATAGGCATACAGTTGTTCATAGTTGGTGTCCCTCAGACCTTTGTTGAGTTTGACAGCAGTAACAAATCTGTCCCATTCTGGAGTCATATTGTTCACAAACTTGGAGTTAAGTTGGATGTTGGGCATTGTCATTCTAATTATCCTCATGTCATTAACCAACTTATGGAATCTCACATAGTAGTCTGTAATATTCTCTCCTGGGTTCATTTTGAAATGTTCAAACTCATCATACAATTGAGATTCTCTGTCTTCCTTTGTCAGTTCTGACCCAGCCAACAGCATCTTCACATTGTCCCATACTGCCTTGGCTTCCGTATTGAAGTTGATGAGTTTGTAGACATCCTTTGGAAGACCTTGAATGATGATATTTGAGGCTCTAATATCAGCATCATACCTCTTCTTTTCCTCCTCAGTAAGATCATTGTACGTGCGAGGTCTGTCAATACCAAGTGTGACTGTGCCATCTTCACCAGTAGTCACAGCATCTCTGGTAGTACCCATCTGAAATGGTCCTTCATCAATGGACTTAAGGATGTTTGCCCCATTTTCTTTTCCCAAGCAATAAAGCCGTAATCTTTGTGCCCATGACTCATAATCTGTCCTATCAAGCATAGGTGGACGGGTATCGGACCCAGCTGCTTGAATATCATCGGAAGGTGTGCTCGCCATTGAGTTAGAAGTATCTTCAGAACCGCTAACGTGCAATTCAAAAACAAACCGCTACCCTTCTAGACAAACCGCTAATAACAAGCCGCTAACAATGAGAACCAGACCTCTATTACAAGTCAAGCCGCTAAAGTAAACCGCTGAAACAGATAACTGAACCGCTAATCTAAACCGCTGAAATACAGAAGTATTAAGCCGCTGAAAGCAGAACCGCTAACAGTTAAACAGCTGAGGATTAAACCGCTGAGGATTAAACCGCTGAATGCTAACCCGCTGGAATCTAACCCGCTGATATTTAACCCGCTGAAACTTAAGCCGCTGGACTGCTAACCCGCTGAGACAAAGCCGCTGAACTTTAACTCGCTGATGATTAACCCGCTGAAACTTAAACCGCTGAATGATTAACCCGCTGAAACTAGAGCCGCTGAACTTTAACCCGCTGATGCTTAACCCGCTGAAACCCGTAAACCTCTACCACAATACGACAAACCGTAAACCTCTAACACAAAACGACAAACCGCTAGTTGACAATTTCTGACAAACCGCTGCCACTAGTTGACAAACTGTCCTTTTCAGTACAATTTGTCCTTTACCAAAAACAGATAAATTACAAACCGCTATTAACCAAGCCGTTGAACCTAAACAGCCAACTTAGGGTAAACCGCTGACAAGAAACTTTCACCGAATGGTAAACCGCTGCGATGAAACTTAGTCCGAAGTACAACCCGCTACCCAGAAACCCGTCTGATCTTACACAAACAAGTCACAAACACTGTTGTAACTTATCAAGAACGATCTAAAACACCTTTTTGAACATAAAAGTACAAGTCTTACACTACTTTAACCACAAAACAAGATCAAACAAGGGTTTTTTCTTACTTATTTGTTCGAACCAAAAAAGCACCCAAAAACCAAACACAAATCTGAATATGCACTACACGAATCTAACCATGGCTCTTGATACCAATTGTAGGATATTCAGAAACTAATAAACACAAGATTGGGTGGGTTATATGGATCGAACAAGATGTTAGAGAGAGAAAGAAGTAGGGAGCCTTTAGAGAGATAAACCAAAAGAAAAATGAATTGAAAGCTTGCAAAAGGTCCAACCCTCTCCACATGAGGAGAGGGGTATTTATAGTTACATGCATAGCCTACTTGCTTTGTCCCTAGTGGACTGTGGAGCGAGCTGACAGAGGGTAAAGACCCGACTCACTCCACAATATTAATTAACTACTTTACTACTAATATTACTTGTTTAACTACGAGCTATTTAATACCCTAGAGTGCTCGGGGTGACCGAGTCTTCAACTGAATATTTATATTCCTAACACTGGAAGCGTCAAATACATGATTGTAGTCGTCGACTACTTTACCAAATGGGTTAAAGCATAACCGCTAGCCGCCATCACTTCAAGAAAAATCTTAACCTTCGTCTATGATCAAATCATCACTCGATTCGGCATGCCACAAACACTCATCACTGACAACGAAACCCAATCTGTCTACGAACCATTCAAATCATTGTGTAAAAATCAGGGTATCCTTAGAGCTACTACATCTCCCTACCATTCTCAAGCCAATGGTTAAGCAGATGTAGCTAACAGAGAAATTGAAAGGCATCGAGAAATGAATGAAGGAATACAAGACTTGTTGGGTGGACCAGCTCTTAATCCTACTATGTGTCACAGAACCACACCAAATGGAAAGCACAAGCGAAACAACCTTCAGTTTGTTTTATGGAACTGAAGCCGTGATACCTGTCAAAATGCTCATCCAAACAGAAAGAGTTGCTATGGTGAACGGGGAAGAAAATGAAGATTCTCTTAAGCTAGAACTAGCACTAGCTGAGGAAAAGCGCGACCTAGCCGCCATCCGCCTAGCACACTCTAAAATCAAAGTGGCAAAATATTACAACAAACTCGTCCGCCCAGAGTCTTTCAAACTTGGCGACCATGTAATGCGCAGAAACGAGGTCTGTAAGGCTGTAAGTCAGAGCAAGCTCGCTCCCAATTGGGAAGGGCCATACATCATTCTTCGGGCAAACGAAAATGGTTCCTACCTGTTGACAACGCCTGAAGGGGATGACATTCCCCATAACATGGCACGCATCCACCTCAAACGATGTTACATCTAAGGTGGATCACTGAATCAAAGCAAACTCTTGCTACTTTTAACATGAAGGCTTCAAACAGCCAGGATAGCTTATCTGTACTATTTCTATAAACATGCAATGACAAATCCAACACTTTTCTTACAAAGTGTCACATACAACTATTCATACAAGCAACATTTAGGGTGTGTTTGGTAGCAAGCATAAAAGAGCATTTTTCAGCATTAGTATTTAGCATTTAGCGTTATTGGTTGTATGCTTGTTTGGAATGATCAGCAATTAGCATTTATGAAAAAAAAAAGAGAAAAAAAAAAGCGCTAAATGCTAAATGCTCATTGAAACAACATTTTAAGAGCAGTGGAATTAAAGAATTACTTAAATACCCCTATGCAACTTATTTAAAGAGTTTATATTTGAATATGTATGCATTTTTACGTCATTTTACACATTATTATTATTACAACTACAACTACTCTACCAAACACTTTTATAAAATAAAGTGCTACTTCTAACTGCTTACTGCTAACTGCTAGTTTTGACAAACATACCCTTACTCGAACGTAAATTAGCCTTTATGAACATAGTCATGAAAAAAGGTGCCTATGGGTCATAAAGCAGGGAATACACCCAACGACGCTTTAGATAAGGTTTCATCGCGCAAGCCTATTCTAAAGTATGCATACGCACAACTTGCAATGAGTGAGTTGCTGAAAGATAGTTAGTCGATAGTTACTAGTTATAATGTGCACGTTAAAACATAAGTATTTATTATCACAAAAATTAGGGTCAAAGCAGATCCTCGATTGTAAAATCAGGCTACAGATAGCAAGGCTCCACATTCTTCATGTTTAACTGATCACTAAACATATGAATATAGCACATAAAATAAATTGGTTGTGTGGAAAACTAGAAGGGGGGTTGAATAGTTTTTACCGTTTTTGAATTGTTTACAAAACTTTAGATTCGATGACTTGATATGAAATCAACACAACATACAATATATGAATATAAACAATATGTAATAAGTAAATGCGGAAATATAAAGGAAAGATCAAACCAATAGACGCAGTTGTTTATAGTGGTTGGACATGAAGCTCTCTTCCTCGTCCTACTCCACTCCCCGAGTACCTAACTCGAGAGTTTGCAAGCACTATATCAACAAGCTCCTTTATGGCGAAGAAAACCATATAATGTCGCTTCACTTCTTTACCAATATTAAGCTAGATATCGAGTCTTTCACAAGGCAAGACCAACCTTATCACTCAATGTATTTTTAGGCCTAAAATACTAACCAAACTCTCTCGGCTGTTGTATGATGATCACTACCCAAGTTGGTAGTTGATGGTGAGATACGAAGACAAACAAATGATATACTAAGTTATACAACTAAGTATATGATGAGACGCTACTAACTACAACACTTGAATGCTTGGAAAGCTTCTTTTGTTCTTCACTTGAATTCAAAGTAGAATCGTGGGATCACTTTGAATGTGTTATAGGTCAAGTGGAATGATCAAAGAATGTTATTATGATGTTATAAGATGAGGGAAATAGTAGTAGTAAGCTTAGAATGGCTGAGTTTCATTAGTTGGAAAGTTTGGACTAAATTCCTATTTATACTACTAGTTTCTGTCTCAAAACAGCCATTCGGTGGATCCGCGGATCCATTATAAAAAACGGATCTGCGGAGCATATTCTGGACAGTCCATTATTCTTTGATCTTTAAGATGCTTTGTAATAAAATTATTTTTAATTCTAATCCTTCCAGAATTACTTAGGCATAAAGGTATTAGTTTTTATTTAGTTTCAAACAATGTTGGGGCAGAACCAACAACAAAATCAGGGTGAAGGTTCAAAAAGCCAACGTCAAAAGACCCAAAAACATAGGAAGCCCAAAAGAAAGAACACTCAGATACCTCAGTCTGGTGTTTCTAGTATGGTTGAAGATGAGGCTGTCAATGAGGAGGAGGATGATAGTTTGGTGAGGGTTGTCACTACTACTGCTAGCTTAGATGTAGAGCAGGCCAGGGGTAACATATCTAAGACCCAATCCAAGGCAACATTTAATGAGCCAAGTTCCCCAGGAACTAGCTTAGGTAGTGGTCCCAGGCGCTAAGAGACCATGGGGGGCACAGATGCTCAAACTAGGTTTGAAACTGTGTCTAACAAACCCAATGATTCACCACTCGGGAGAGGTAACACACCCCGAAGTGATGAGGGTAGTATACAACTTAAGGAATTGATGGAAACATGTACCAAACTACAACAAGATGTTCTTGACCTAAAGACACTCACATCCTCACAACAGAAGGAGATTACAAGTTTGAAAAAGAGGGTAAAGTTGCTTGAAGCTGGGAAAAGGTCAAGAACACATAAGCTGAAAAGACTATTTTAGGTTGGTACTGCTGCTAGGGTAGAGTCCTCAGATGAAGATGAACAATGTTTGTGGGAGGATGCCTCCAAACAGGGGAGGAGTGATACCTTGGATGTAGTGGAGGATGAAGAAACGATTGATGAGGGAATACCATTTGTTGTTGAAGAGGTAGATAATGCTGAAAATGTGGTTGAAGATGAGTTGGTTAATGCTGCTGAGGTTGATGATAATGTTGCTCAGGTTAAAGCTGTAGATGATGAAGTTAATACTGCCAAATTTGGAGTTAGTGTTGTTGAGCAAGAAGTAACTACTGCTGACACAACTACAACAACTGTTGAAGAAATCACAATAGCCCAGGCATTAAAAGAGTTAAGGAGCACAAGACCCAAGGTAAAAGGGTAGTCATCAGTGAACCAGCTCAATCAACAACAACAACAACAACAATAACTTCACAACAATATTAGGGAAAAGGAAATAGTGTGTTGATAGAAGAGCCTGTGGCAAAGCCTTTGAGCAAGAAAGAACAACTCTTGGCAGATGAAGAAGCTGCTAGGTTACTGCAAGCATAATATGATGAAGAAGCAAGGCTTGCAGCTGAACAAGAAGAATTGTCCATTGAAGAAAAGGCAAAATTGTTTATGGAATTCTTAGAGAAGAGGAGAAAGTTCTTTGAAGCACAAAGGGCAGAAGCAAAAAGGAACAAACCACCCACCAAAGGACAACAACGGCAAATAATGTATACTTATTTTAAGAATATTGATAACTGGAAGCCTGGTCAATTAAAGAATATGAGCTTTGAAAAGATTAAGGAAGTGTTTGACAAAGTCTTCAAAATAGTAAACACATTCATTGATATGGAAACAGAGGTGCTGGGAAGTTCTAAGAGAGCAGGAGTAGAGTTAGAGCAGGGGATGTCTAAGAAGCAAAAGGTTGATGAGCAAAAGGAGCAACAAGAAAGTGATGACAAAGGTACAGGTGATCTAAATAGTACATGGTACTTGTTTTAGATGATGAGCAAATACCTATAGATGCTGAACCTTTGGCAACAAAGCCCCCAAACATTGTTAATTGGAGAATTCATAAAGAAGGAAAGAAAGTATATTGGGAGATAGTGAGAGCTGATGGAAAATCCCAGAAGTTTATCTTTTTTGGGCATATGCTAAAAAGCTTTAATATAGAGGATTTAGAAACTCTGTGGAAGTTGGTTAAGGCTAAATATGGATCTACCAGGCCAACTGACATCATGGATAGAGTTTTATGGGGAGATTTGAAGATAATGTTTGAACTACATTGTAAAGATAAAGTATGGAAAGGTCAGGTTGGAAATAAAGTATTGTTTTGGAAGCTCTATGAATCTTGTGGAGTTCATACCTTAGCAATGGAAGGACTTCAAATTTACATGTTGGTTGAGAAAAAGTATCCTCCTTCCTTAGCTACACTTCATCAGATGTTGGAAAATAAGCTGGAAGTTGAATATGACAGTCAGACGTCTTTGGATCTTATCTGGTTTATTGTACAGCAGAAAATGAAAAAGTAAAGTGTTTGGAAGCATTCTCTTGGTGAATATGAAGCTTTTATTGAAGAAACTTGATAATTTTGGGAGAAAATATCAAGTTTAGGGGAGGATTGTTTGGATTTAAAGCTTCTTTATGATACTGCTGCTCATTATCAAGATACTACTACTCTAAGGTTTTAAGACTGCTCTTGAAGATCAATGAAAAATATGTTAAGTGTGTTTATGCTGCTGGTGTAATATTTGTACAAAGTTAGTACTGCTAAAGAAACTTCAAAGAATATATACTAAGTGTGTTAGTGCGGCTAGTACAAAGTTAGTGCTGCTCCTGCAAAGATAATGTTGTTGATGAGTTAATGTTGCTGCTTCAAGAATTAAGACTGTTTATGAGATATGTATAGTATGTCATTTTCTTTAAGATAGATAAGTATAGAAAAGATTTTATATACTTTCCAAAGTAATTATAAGCCGACTAGGACTCCTTAGTCTATAAAACGAGGTCCTTGGGCATAGAGTTAGATACATAATTCATTATAGAGTTTATAGCTTCAAGGTTTTGTTACCCTAATACTATAAGAGTATTCGTATTATTCTTTAATAATATTGAGGCTGTTTGATTGTTTTGTTTATAAAGCTGTATTGTTCTTGTGTTTACTTTTACATCAAAGAGTTCTTCTTAATATCAAATACTAGATTCCGCATAGTATTTGATAAATTCAAACATAGTTTCTACTCTAGTTGTGTTAGACTATCTAGCATAACTTAACCTTATACAAGCTAAGGAATTCGATCAAGTGCATAATTGGGATCAAAAAGTGATATCAGAGCTTGTGATCTAGAAGCTGTGTTCAAGAAGAAACTGTTTCAATACACAAGATCTTACTAGAAGACATGGATTCTGCACACATGGTGGCTGCATCAAAGGTACCAATGCTCAAACCTGGAAAGTTTGAGATCTGGAGAATGAGAATCGAATAGTACATCCAGATGATTGACTACTCACTTTAGGAAGTCATAGAGAATGGTAACACCTTACCTAAAACTACAAGATCTGCAGAAGGTGTTGTGACTGTGGTGCCTATTGCATCTGCTGAAGACAAGGCTTAAAGAAGACTGGAAGTAAAAGTTAGAAGTACTTTGATGATGGGCATTCCTAATGAACATCAGTTGACATTAAACTCTATCAAGGATGCTAAGTCATTGCTTGAAGCTGTTGAGAAGAGATTTGGAGGGAATGCTGCTTCAAAGAAAACCAAGAAAACTCTTTTAAAGCAACAATATGAGAACTTCACTGCTCTAAGCACATAGATGCTTGATCAAACCTTTGACAGGCTTCAAAAGCTTGTGAGTCGGTTGGAGCTCTTGGGAGAACAGCTTCCACAAGAAGATGTAAATCAAAAGCTTTTAAGGAGTTTGTCCCCAGAATGGAACACACATGCTGTTGTGTGAAGGAATAAAGATAATCTAGATACTATGAGCATGGAAGACCTCTAAAACAATCTCAAGGTGTATGAACCAGAAGTCAGAGGAATGTCTAGCTCTAGTACAAGTGCACAAAACATGGCTTTTGTGTCCTCCTTAAACAACAACTCTAGCAGTCCTAATGAAGCAGTTAATACTGCTCATGGAGTTTCTACTGCTAGCACTCAAGTTAATGCTGCTAACCCTACAAACCTTGATAACTTGAGTGATGTTGTTATTTGTGCATTCCTGGCTAGTCAATCTAATGGTCCTCAACTTGTACATGAGGACTTACAACAAATTCATCCAGATGACATAGAAGAGATGGATTTGAGGTGGCAGATGGCTATGTTAACTATGTTAGGAATTAAATAGAGTTGATATTGACAAAATATGAAAGATGGAGGAAACTATTGATGACAAAGATAAGGGACTTATTATGTATTATTTAATTGTCTTTGTAACCCTAGTATCTCTATTATATAAAGAGATACAGGGAATACGTTTCATTATGTCTTCCCAATGTAGTCATTAAAGGGGTGTGTGTGTCTAGGTGTCGAGTCCTCTAATGGACACCTAGGGTTTGTAATCGTTCAACTAACCTTGTTCAATAATAATGAGTCGTTTGATTATTTCGCTGCGTATCGTGTTTTATTCATTGTTATTGTGTAATCCTAGATATGAGGTCTAACAAACCTCGAGCTAATCGATCCGGTCAAGTGGTATTAGAGACCAAGGTTTTTGATACGTTGAGTTTAGAAGAATATGATTATGTTTGGTGATTGAATAAGTAAAACAATAAGAACAACGATATCAACCAAACTTATCACTTCACTATATTGAACGATTACAATAGATCTGAATAATATGTGTATATCGTATTGTATGACATATGAAACCCTAATCTAAGGATCTCCTTTTATAATGTAAAGAGTCCTTTACACGTTAAACATCTAACCATATCATTCTATACAAATAAGATATTTATCATATCTTTTCTATAATTATCTTCAAACGGTTTCAACATGATCTCATAAGCAGTCTTAACTGTTCTTCCTTCAGCAGTTCTAACTGCTCTTCATCAGCAGTCTTAACTGTCCTTGTATCAACAGTCTTAACCGTACAAACTGCTTAAGTTTAATTCCCAACAATCCTCCCCTAAACTTATGATTTAGATGCAAATCAATAAGTTTCTTGAATTAAACATCTGATTTTGTTGATGGGGTGGATTCTTTCAAACACTTGACTTGAATCACGAAACACTTTGAGAATTATCTTCATATATCACCCTCTTTTGGTCAACCCTTCAAAAATTACCAAAAATTAATTTAATTCCATCAAGGAATTAATTCCTTATACCAACCCAAAGTTAATTCTGCATATCAACCACGCATTGAATGCTATTAAACCTTCATTAACTCTATAAAATCTCTCATATCCACACAAAATCTTCTTCAACACAAATCTTTTAACTTCTTCAATCACAATGTCTTCTTCACCAAACATCATAGAAATTTCATCTGATTCTTCTTCTGATTCCGAAGATTCAGGATGGAACAACTATTTTCCTCCAAACTATTCTTCAACTTCAAGAGTTAATCCTTCAAAGAAAAAGACTAAAACATCCTCATCTGAAGAAACTTCCTCCGATGAACTTCCTCCTTATGTTGATGATTCATCCTCCTCTTCGTCTGACTCTTCTGACTCTGACGATGATGAACTTCAAAAACTATCAAACTTACTCACAAAAGAATTTGAGAAAGCAGCATCATCAGTGAAGATTCCTGTTCCAAAGAAGCCTGAGAAGAAAAAGCCTAAGAAGAAGCAATTTCCATCTCCAAGATCAGTAATACTAGCACTTCCCTGCAAGAAGGTATCTGAACTCATAGGTTGCAGAAGAGCCCGCGGCAAAATCATGCCGGATATCACTGGAAAAGGAAAAGGAAAGCTTGAGTAGTTGTGTTGTTTGTTGTGTTGTGTAGAATGTTTTGTTGGTAGTTGGTAGTTTTTGTTGGTTTTTCCTTGTAACCGTATGAAGCTTTGTAATGAATCCACCTTTATAATGAATAAGATTTAAGCACTTCATTATAATTCATCTCTGACTTCTTAATTCCTCCCCTGAATTTCATAATCAGCAATCATCTTTAACAGCAACTAGAACAAACTTTAATTCCTCCCCTGTTTGGAAGAATCCTCACCATCAGATGAACTAGAACATAAGTTATCCAAGCTCAGTATCCAATAAGACCATTTGTACAAGTTACCATCAATTCAGTTGTTTTAGTTTCAAACTGCTCTCAACACTTCCAGATGTATTACCTTCTGAGAGAGGTGTATCACAGAGCATAAACTCAGTAGGAACTAAGTTTTTAACAATCAGTACAAACTGATGAAGCCAGCAGTTCAGACTGTTTACACCAGCAATTCAGACTGTTTAGCAAAAAGTTTTCAGAGATAAAATCAAATTTTGAATTTTAATTTGTGGATTCGAAAACAGTTTTACCCACTTATAGTTTTTAGCAAACTATCAGCTATGAACGGATTTGACTTGTCTTTACCAATAGCCGTTTGCTATGGACTAGCCAACTCTTCACACTTAGATTTGGTGAGTTGATAACCAACCAGTTTTTGGTAAACTGTCAACCATAAACGGATTTGAGGAGTCTTTACCAGAAACCGTTTGATCTGGACTAGTTGATTCTTATGTTGATTAGACATGGTGAATCAATTACCATTTGTTGTGTGACAAGCATTCACACTTGACAATCCAAACCACCATTCTTTTCAAAACACAATCCAAAGCAAAAAGCTTTTCTTAACCTGAAATGTTAGTCCAAAACCAAAGAAAACACAATACACAATATTCTCTTTTAACAGTTATTCCATTTGACTAACAAATTCACAAGCAGTCTTAAAAATATTCAAGCAGTCTCAATTATACAAATAGCACAATTAACAGTACAAATTCCAAAAACATTTAGACATTTAATCTTTTGAAGGATTAAGCATTCCAATACCTGTTACCAAGTACTGAAATCTGCTTACATCAAAACCTTTTGTTAAGAGATCAGCAAAGTTGTTATCAGTGTGTATTTTAACAACTTGTATTAACTTCTTTTCAGCACAGTCTCTTATAAAATGATGTCTAATTTCAATATGTTTAGTTTTTGAATGTTGAACTGGATTCTTAATGATACACATTGTACTGTTATTGTCTATATGTATAATTTTGTTTAAGAAATTGTACCCATAATCAAGCATCTGGCTTTGAATCCATAGTACTTGAGCACAACAACTTGCAGCAGCCACATATTCTGCTTCAGTAGTAGATATAGCCACCATAGTCTGCTTCTTACACTGCCAAGAGATTAATCTTCGACCTAAGAATTGACAACCACCTGTTGTAGACTTTCTATCCATGCTAGCACCAGCATAATCAGAATCAGAGAATGCAACAAGATCAAATGCAGACTCTTTAGGATACCACAGTCCTAAGTTAGGCTGTCCTTTAAGGTATCTGAAGATCCTTTTTACTACTGTGAGATGAGACACCTTAGGATTGACTTGGAATCTTGCACAGGCACATACAGCAAACATGATATCAGGCCTAGATGATGTGAGATACATCAGGGACCCAATCATAGATCTATACATGTGCACATCCACATCTTCACCACTGTGATCCTTTAATAACAAATGTGCCTCCTTGTCAATTGGTGTGCTAGCAACCTCGGCATCTGTGAATTGAAATTTCCTTAAAATTTCACCAACATATTTATCCTGAGAGATAAATATACCATCTGACTTTTGCTGTACTTGAAGACCTAGAAAGAAGGTAAGCTCTCCCATAGAACTCATCTGAAATTGGTCTTTCATCAGCTTTTCAAACTCCTTACACATCTGTTTCTTTGTAGAACCAAAAATGATGTCATCTACATACACTTGTACTAGAAGAATATCACCCTTGTCCTTCTTAATAAAAAGAGTTTGATCAATTTTCCCTCTATGAAACCCATTCTTCAGTAGATATTTAGCCAGAGTTTCATACCAAGCTCTTGGAGCCTGATGCAATCCATATAGAGCTTTCACCACTTTATAAACCTTGTCAGGATGCTCTGGGTCGACAAAACCGGGAGGTTGTGAAACATAAACCTCTTCATCAATAGTTCCATACAGAAATGCACTTTTCACATCCATTTGATAAACCATAAACCCCATATATGAAGCATAAGCAAGAAATAGTCTTATTGCTTCAATCCTGGCAACTGGAGCAAAAACTTCTTCATAATCTATACCCTCCTCCTGAGTATAGCCTTGAGCAACCAATCTTGCTTTGTTCTTTATAACAATGCCTCTCTCATCCTTCTTGTTCCTGAATACCCACTTTGTACCAATAACTCTCATTCCTTTTGGTAGATCAACCAGAACCCAAACATTTTGAATCTTGAATTGAAGTAGCTCTTCTTGCATAGCTTCAACCCAACTTGATGATTCTAAAGCCTTTAACACATTCTTGGGTTCAATCTGAGATAGAAAACATACAAACATACACTCATTCTCATCTTCATGATGTTTCTCTTCATAAACCATACTGAGAAATCCATGATGATCTGGGTCTTGAATTTGCCTTCTGGTCTTGACTCCAGATTGTACATCTCCTATGACATTGGTAAGTGGATGATTCCTATGCACAATGGTTTGGGGAGTAGAAGGAACTGCATAGCTAGTAGGCATGTTTTGCAGACCATCTCCAAAGAAATCAAACTCAGCAGTATCAACTGGTGAATGAGGTTGACTTGGTCCAGCAGTCTCAATATTTTGCTCAGTAGTTGGAACTTGAGGTTGAGCAGTGCTAACTCCATTGGAACTGCTCGTTGGAATTTCAGCTTCTTTACCATTCTGACCACTTGTTTCAGCAGCATCCTTCTCTTTGTCTACACCGCTTGATGAAGGAATATCATCTTTCTTTGTAGAAGACTCATTCACAGAACTTTCTTCCATGACAGGTATGAAAATGCAATCATCATCTTCTTCTTCTGAACCTGCATCATTGTTAGTATTTGTACCTGTAACAGGCACATAATTCATGGAATCTGAAAGACTGTCTATATCAAAGATCCAATCTGGACCTACACCTGCAACATTTGGTTTATTCTCCAAAAATTCTATGTGCAGATTTTCTTCTACTTGCTTGGTGCTTGTATTGTACACCCTAAAAGCCTTACTGTGCAGAGAGTAACCAACAAAGAAACCTTCCTCAGATTTCCCATCAAACTTTCCTAGTTGGTCTTTGGTATTAAGGATAGTAACATGACAACCAAAAGGTCTCATGAAGCTTAAAGCAGGGGTTCTACCTCTAAGTAACTCATAAGGAGTCTTATTGTGAGGTTGTACAACTAAAACCCTATTCAACACATAACAAGCAGTGCTAACTGCTTCAGCGCAAAATGAAACTGGTAGCTTAGAGTCAGCTAACATTGTCCTAGCAGCCTCTATAAGAGTCCTATTCTTTCTCTCAGCTACACCATTTTGCTGTGGGGTTCTAGCTACACTAAACTCCCTCTTAATACCTTTTTCTCTGCAAAAGTCATCCATCACTCTATTCTTAAATTCAGTCCCATTGTCACATCTGATTACTTTAACTTTCTTATCAACTAGGTTTTCTACCTCAACAATAAGGGTCTTAAGTATTTCACTTGTTTCATCCTTAGTTTTCATAAAGAATACCCAAGAAAACCTACTATAATCATCAGTGACAACAAGGCAGTATCTCTTAAAATTCAAGCTATTCACAGAAGTAGGACCAAACAAGTCCATATGCAACATATATAAAGCTTGAGAAATAGAGTTCTGGGTCTTTGGCTTACATGAGGCTCTGAGTTGCTTACCCTTAAGGCAAGAAACACAAGTTTGGTCATTTAGAAAAAATTTGTTTGGCAAACCTCTTACCAATCCATGTTTAGCAATATTGTTAATGGTTTTAAAATTAACATGACCAAGCCTCCTGTGCCATAACATTGATTCTTCCAATGTGGCTTTTGCAACAAGACAAGTAAGTCCAACCTTAGGAACTAGTTTATTCATCTCAACACTGTATGTATTATCCTTTCTAGGGATTTTAAGCAATACTTGACTTTCATCAGGTAGCTTGAAATCAGGGGAAAGAATAAGACAATCAGTATCAGTAAATAAAACTTTGTTCTGTTTATCACAAATTTGTGATACACTGAAAAGATTGTACTTAAGTTCTGGTACATAATACACATTTTCAAAATCAAGGTTACCAGTTTTAATTACCCCTTTACCAGTAATTCTTCCTCCAACACCACCACCAAAGACAACTGGTCCTCCATCCAGAGCAATAAAGTCTGAAAGATATGACTTGTTGCCTGTCATGTGCCTTGAACATCCACTGTCTGAAAATCCTCTATCTTCTTTGTCATTTGAGGGATGTTCCTGCACACAAAATAAAGGTGTTAGTTTTTTTTGGGGATCCAAACCATCACTGGTTTGGATCTGCCTTGTGCATCAAGATGAGAAAACTTGTTTGAGGTCTTTGATGCACCATTGGGTCTGGTATAATGTCTATCCCAATGTGCTGAGGCCTTGACAGCATTGCCCCATTTTCCCTTAACATTTAAGTGCCTAGCAGTCGGATTTGCTGGTCTAGCAGTTGGGACTGCTAACCTAGCAGTTGGAACTGCTTGTTTAACCTTAGGCACCCACTTCTGATTAGCCATTGATGTTTTCTGATAAAAATGACTTTTAACTGTTTGTGCATGATTTGAAAATTGTGTTGCACTAGAAACAGTTTGCTTTTTATTAAACCACTGATTTTGACTAGCAGTTGAAACTGTTTTGATGCCAGTCTTTAACATAACAGCTTTAGGTGACATTTTATGATTTGCATTAGGGTTTGTCAATCTAGTTGAACCATTTTGAGTTACCCTAGCATTGTTGTTCTTGTTCACTCTTACATTCCCAGTAACCCTCTTTTTCCATGGGTTAAAATCACAATAAGCAGCCATATGCTCAAAACTTCCACAAACAAAACATACTTTTCTAATCATAGCAAACCTATCATCCATTTTCTTAGATTTTGAATGATTCCAATTTCTATGACTACTCTTAGAACTTGATGATCTGTTCTTAGTCCTATACATCTTAGCATATCTAACATTTTTCCTAACTGGTTTTATGTTTTCAGTCTTAACCACTTTAGGAGCATGTTTAACTTCTACCTTAACAACATTAGGTTTTTCTTTAACCTCTACATTCTCATCATCAGATGTCCACTCCTCAATAGTTGGAGCATCTGAGTTCCTATCAGAGGACATCTTTTCCTCAGAAAGAGATTTATCACTAGCACTCACAAAAGCATCTTCTGCCTTAACAAATTTAACAGGATTCTCACTAATCTTAACACCATATCCAGGAAATTGCATATCCTTAAACTCTTCTAAACCTGTATGAGCTAAATTGATTCCTGGTGGAGCAAACATTCCTCTAAAAGGGGGTGCAACTGACTTATAACCTAAACCAGATTTAGCTTTGTTAAGTATTTGACTCTCTACAATCTTCTTAACTCCATCTGAAGTATATTCAAGAGTGTCTACACTTAACTGGATGTTTTCTTTCTCCTTTTTAAGCTTCTCTAGTTCATATACAAGTCCACTCATTTTATTTTCTTTTATTTCCAATTCCCTCTTTAAAAGACCTATCTCATCAGTAAAGTTTGACTCATTCTGTTTATAAAACACAATTTGTTCTTCCAAAACAGCTAATCCTCTTTTATGATTTGACAGACTAAAACCTATTTGATTATATTCAACTCTAAGATCATCATACTATTTCTTAATACTTTCATAATCTTTTAAAGCATGACAAGAGTTAGAACATTTTTCAGGTTTATATACCTCAGTGTCTGAGAAAGCCATCAAACCCAAGTTAGCTGGTTCTTCTTCTTCCTCCATGAAGCTCCAATCAAATCCAGCTCCATCTACAGCTACCATAGCCTTGGAAGAAGGCTCTTCAACATTTACTGTTCTCCTTGACCCTTGCTGATTCTTAAACCCTTGACCCTGGTTGCTTTGTTGTCTTGGACCTCTACATTCCCTGGCAAAGTGCCCCAACTTGTGACAATTAAAGCATTCCACCTTAGACTTATCATACCCAGCAACATCTCTTCCATTGAAGGTAATCTTATTTCCTGTCCTTTGGTAATACTTCTTAGCCCTGATGCTTATCAAAGCCAACTGCCACTTCAAATCCATAGCTTCCAAATCATCTTCAGCAATTTGAAGAAGATCTTCATTAAAGATCTTTGACCCACCAGACTGTTCTGATACAAATGCATATATGGTCTCATCAGTCAAGCCAGCAGTGCTAGTTTTTACACTAGCAGTGCTAACTGTTGGTATAGCAGTACCAACTACTTCTTCATCTTCATGGTTAGAACTGTTTGAAGAAGATACAAAAGCCATATTCCCTGAACTGGAACTGGTGCTACCACTCTTCTTGACCTTTTGCTCAACAATCTTGAGATTATTGTAGAGCTCATTCATTGTCATATTCTCCAGCTCTGGTTTATTGCTCCAAACCACAACATAAGTGTTCCATTCAGCAGGTAAACTGTTTAGAAACTTCATGTTGAGGTCTTCTTGAGGTATCACAATCTTCAACACAGTAAGTTGACTGATGATCTTCTGAAGCCTATTAAAGATCTGATCCAAAGTTTCATTGATTGATGCAGTGAAGTTCTCATAACTTTGCTTGAGTAGGGTTTTCTGTGCTTTCTTGGTAGCTTCATTGCCACCAAATCTTTCCACCACTGCTTCAAAGAGAGTTTTAGCCGACTCATAATGGCTAAAGTTCAGCACTTGATCATTAGGAATTGCCATTAGTAACAAATTCCTAGCCTTCTGATCATTCTTCTTTTTGATTCTCTCCTCGTTTGTAACTGGCTCAGTATTAAGCTTTGTGACCTTGGAACCATCAGCACGTGTTTCTTCAACAGCAACTGGTTTGAAGGAATCACCATTGATAATAATATCCCATAATGCATAGTCTTGCACCATGAAGTATTGTTCTATCCTGAGCCGCCATAAGTCGTATTCATTCTGTTTTAGCATGGGGAGTTTAGCAAGGATTGAGGTTTGAGGTGTCTCCATGTCCATCTTCTGATTCTTTCAAACACATATTATTCAGATCCATTGTAATCGTTCAATATAGTGAAGTGATAAGTTTGGTTGATATCGTTGTTCTTATTGTTTTACTTATTCAATCACCAAACATAATCATATTCTTCTAAGTACTTGGTAGTAAATTCCGAGTGCTATCAAGTATACACTCAAAGTATCTCCAACACAACGTGTGTGTTTAGATCCGGACAAGTGGTATCAGAGCCAGGTTGCTCATGATATCTAGGATGTTACAAGGTTTACTGTGTCGAAGAACAGCAGATTTGAAGACAGAAGCAGATCGGTAAAAGTTTTTTTTTCAGAATTGAATTTTCAAGTGGAGCAGGTTTGTATTAAGAAGGCGTTTGAGTCATTAATAGAATATTCAATTTGTCAGCGTGTTACTGTTCGCTTTAATTGGTCAAGAATTGGTGGTTGTGTATTGGATTTATCTCGTACTGAATTTTAATGATGGCTCGAAATCATTAATTGGGCAATATATGTGGACGTCGCTACTGCTGTTGGTCAAATCCGAATCTATTGTTGATTATTATATGGAGGTTTGTCGATTAGTAGAGCTAATCAACGTGGGCTATTTTATTAATTAAAAGTGTAACCTTGTACTGATTCAATGCTTGTTGACCCAGTCGAATTTAATTTTGCTACAGGGTACGGATCAATTAATTGGTCGTGGCATATGTTGGGTTATTTAAATCAGTTTTATAACTGAGTGGATGCACTTTAGTTTTGCTGCTTTTTGGTTGCTGATGGTATTGACGTGGGTTACTGATCTGATGGTTATTGAATTAACAGTTACGACTGCTCACTTTAATATTTCGTACTGCTCATTGATTTATACATAGCAGTTGGTACTGCTGTGATTAGCAGTTTGTACTGCTAGGGTTAGCAGTTTGTACTGCTTGGTATTTGGAGTTAGTACTGCTCGACAACAGTTAGTACTGCTAGCTTTGGAGGATGAACAGTTTATACTGCTGGTTGGTACTGTTCGAGCATGGGCTTCTCAAAGTGAGGGGAAGCATTGGTTATTGATTTGGAACTGGTGATTCCAAAGCACACACACAGGGGAAGAAACACACACAGTTTTGGATCTCGAACAGAACTGAATTTATTTCAGTTTATTCTTATTGTTTTATGGCTCGTTGTGAAGATATTTGGTGCAATGGCTTTTTAATCAATTATGTGACAAGTGTATCCTTGGTGTTCGTAGATCGCCGAAGTGAGGCAACGATACAGATGAGGAATACGAGTAGATCGCCGGCTGAGGCAACAGTTACATAAGAGAGGATGATGTTATTGCACTTAGATGTTTTTCACGGATTATTTGAAGAAGAAAAGTGAATATGGTTTATTTGATGTTGTAGTTGAGTTTCACAGGTGCGTGTTCTTATCATATCTTAAACGGCCTGCAACGTTTAAAGATAACTTGTTTGGGCGTTAATCCGGTGACAATGACTTGTCAAATCTAGTTTTCATAGGTCAAGGGTGGATGGACGAAGATCTAGTTAACTATCACTTAAAGGAGTTACATTGTAGTGCTCAGTGTCTCATATAATTGAGGATTTGTCAAGAGATTTCGGTCTACTTATATTTCTTGTACCATATAAGTTTTGGAGTCACGTGGATAGTGCAAGATATAAGACGCAAGTTTGGGAAATTCAACTTCTTCATCAAGTTTGTTATACTCGGTTTTCTTCATCAGTAATCAGTTCATAAGGCCTACGGAGTTCGTGATTCAAGAGATGGTAAACATGCTTGGTTTCAGGGGAAGCTTGTTTAACCATCTACATGCATCGTTTAAAGGGAAGCGTTTGATTCAAGTTGCATTGAAGACCCCTATTTGATGATGACAAAAAGGGGAAGAAGGTTTATCTGCAGCTTGAAGATCATCTTTGTCATCGTTGGTTTTGTCATATCAACTAGGGGAAGATTGTTAGGAATTAAATAGAGTTGATATTGACAAAATATGAAAGATGGAGGAAACTATTGATAACAAAGATAAGGGACTTATTATGTATTATTTAATTGTCTTTGTAACCCTAGTATCTCTATTATATAAAGAGATACAGGGAATACGTTTCATTATGTCTTCCCAATGTAGTGATTAAAGGTGTGTATGTGTCTAGGTGTCGAGTCCTCTAATGGACACCTAGGGTTTGTAATCGTTCGACTAACCTTTTTCAATAATAATGAGTCGTTTGATTATTCCGCTGCGTATTGTGTTTTATTCATTGTTATTGTGTAATCCTAGATATGAGGTCTAACAAACCTCGAGCTAATCGATATCCACATTAACTATGAGGGCAAGAAGGTTCTTGCAGAGTACAGGAAGGAAGATCACTGTCAATGGCAATGATAATATTGGTTTTGATAAGTCCAAGGTGGAGTGCTACAACTGCCACAGAAAGGGACACTTTGCTAGAGAGTGCAGAGCTCCAAGGTATCAAGACAACAGGAATAGGGAAACACCAAATAGAGGAACTGTGCCCGTGGAAACCTCTAATTCCACAACTTTGGTGTCATGTGATGGTCTTGGTGGCTATGACTGGAGTGATCAGGCAGAGGAAGGGCCTAACTATGTACTCATGGCTTACTCATCTTCATCTTCAAGTTCTGACTCTGAGGTATCAGATGATTCTGTTTGCTCAAAAACTTGCTTAGAAACTGTTAAAACACTTAAGTCTCACAATGATAAATTATTAGAAGATTTAGGAAATCTGAGTTATGGGTTCTAGGTTATAAAACAGGATTACAGTCAGTAGAAGAAAGAGTTGAGTTTTATAAGAAGAATGAGTCTGAATACATAGAAAAGATTAATGTCTTAAAAGGTGAAATCTATGTAGGAGAAGAAACTATAAAAAAGCTTAGGAAGAGGCATGAGATAGTTCAAAAGGAAAAAGATGGCATACAACTAAGTGTAGATAGATTTGAACATGCATCTGAAAGTGTTAACAAGATAATAGAGTGTCAAATTGTTAACAAATGTAAGACACCTAGGCTATAATATTGTTCACCCTCTTATCACAGGAAAGTTTTTGCCTCCAACACCTGATTTGTTTTTCACTGGTCTAGATAAGTTTGCTAATGAATCTGTCATTGAGAAAATAAAAGTTGAATCTAGTGAAGAGCCTAAGGTAGAGGTAGGTAAGAAGAATAATGATGCCCCAATTATTAAAGATTGGGTGTCTGATGATGAGGATCAGGATGTAGCTCAACCTAATATTGAGAGTAAAATAGTTAGGACTATTATAAAGAAAGAGTTTGTCAAACCTAGTTTTGGCAAAAAGTTGACTAGGAAAACTGTTGACCAAGTTGAGCAACCTAGGAACAACACACACATTCCTAGAGGTAATCAAAGGAACTGGAATAACATGATGTCTCAAAGATTATGAAGTAATTTTGAGATGTTCAACAAAACTTTTTATGTGTGTAGGAGTTTTGATCATCTGCAATATGATTGTGGTTACCATCAAAACAAATTTCAAAATAAAAGGATGGTACAACCAGTTTGGAACAATATTAAAAGGGTGAATCACCAAAATTTTGCTAAAAAGACTCACCCCAATGCTAAAAAGAACATGGTTCCAAGGGCAGTATTAATGAAGTCTGGCCTAGTATCAATTAATACTGCTAGACAAAACATTTCAAAACCTGCAGTATTGGTTAATACTGCTAGACAAGTTAATACTGCTCACACCAAAACAAAAGTGAATGCTGCTAAATCGAAGTCACATTTTTCAAAAATAGCACATTCAACTGTTAAAAGACCCATTCAAAATAATACAGTAGTTAATACTGCTAATCCAAAAGCAGTAATTAATACTGTTAAGGGAAATTTTTATGCTCTTAAGGCCTCAGCTTGTTGGGTTTGGAAACCAAAGATTAAAGATTTAGACCATGTTTCCAAACATGACAGTGCATCAATCATCCTAAAGAAATTTGATTATCTTGATGCACAAGGCAGATCCAAGTCAGTGATGGCTTGGGTAAAAAAAAGCGATTTTCTTACCTTATGTGCAGGGCAATCCACAAGTGGATTTACAGGATCAAGGAGTGATTGATATTGGATGCTCAAGGCACATGACAGGGAACATGTCCTATCTTACTGATATGAAGAAATTGATGGAGGATATGTTGCTTTTGGAAGTATCCCCAAATGAGAGAAAATCACAGGCAGAGGTACAATCAAAACTCGTAAACTAGATTTTGAAAATGTGTATTTTGTAATAGAGTTGAAGTTTAATCTCTTTAGTGTCTCACAAATGTGTGAAAAAAAGAACAGTGTTCTTTTTACTGACACTGAATGTGTTGTTTTATCTCCAAGCTTTAAGTTAATTGATGAAAGTCAAGTCTTACTTAAAGTTCCTAGAAAGAACAACATGTCCAGTGTTGATTTAAAGAACATAGTTCCTAAAGGAGGTTTAACTTGTCTTTTTGCAAAAGCCACATCTGATGAATCTAAACTTTGGCATAGAAGGCTAGGTCACTTGAATTTTAAAACAATGAACAAATTGGTTAAGGGAAATCTTGTAAGAGGTTTACCTTCAAAACTTTTTGAAAATGATCAAACCTGTGTTGCTTGTCAAAAGGGTATCACAACCCGCTAATTTACAGGTCAATACTACTCAACGAACTCAAATTTATTTTCTTGACATTTATTTGAAAACAATTTGCATATAATCTTTTACTTGAACCGAAGTGAAAACCTAGAATATATTCCAAGTACACTAAGACTTAGGCTATATTTAGTCCACAACGCTCCAGTACCTTGCTCCTACTCCAGTTTACAATTTTAAACCCTAAAACAAATTCCTATTTTTAAATTACTTACGGTTGTCAATTCAACAAATTATATTCGTTATTCAAAAATTTAACACCCGTTATACCCAATTTTCCCAACGATTATTTCTAACGTATTTTTATACTTCCCAAGATAAATTCTTTACAACTTACGTTTAATTATGTACAACTTTCGTTAATCACCGAAACAACAACCAATACCTATTTTTAACACCCAATACATACAACATATACACTCTTGTATCAAAACTACTCATCTAATCCAATTTTATGCTTATTGCCGCCCCCTCCCCTCTCATGTCTTGTAGATATTAGACAAATTATACATAATGATTAATTAGCGACATTTACCCTTAAAACATGGAACTAAACTTTTTCACTTTGGAGGCTAAGACAAGCTTTTGTCCCCCTTGTTTCCCCAACCGCCCCCCCCCCCCAGCTAAAAATGATGTATCTTGACTTACTATTGAGCCTTTGAAAAACTCCAAGTATAAATAGACCTAAGATATCTCATTTTACATCTACTAGTGCAAGTGAAAAAAAAATTATATCACTCCCATATATATACTACAAATCGACACACACTCTTGGAGAAAAAGAAGGAGTAATCTTGTTGTGGTTAAGATCAAGTATACTAGAGCTTTTTAGTAAGGACTTGGAACACAAATCTTGGGGATTTTTCAAGTATCTTACACTCACATCTCACTAATCACTCTTGTAAGTAATCTTACATTACCAAAAGTTCATGTTTTTCATGTCTTAATACTTGTCAAGTAACTATACTTAGTTATCACTTGGTACATGTTGATAAAAGCAAGGTTGTCAGGATTGCCATCCTGCTCGTAGGATCGTATGATCCTACGATCCTACACACACAAAACGAGCAGGATCGTTACGGGATCGTAATTCAGGTAGGATCGTTACAGGATCGTGGGATCGCTCATAGGATCTTAGGATCGTGAATGATCCGATCCTGTTGGTAACCCTTTTTTCAGGTAGGATCGTTACAGGATCGTGGGATCGCTCGTAGGATCGTAGGATCGTGAACGATCCGAACTTGTTTTTTTTTTACTTTTTTTGACTTTTTTAGAGAGGAAGGTTTTTAAAAATAGTGTGTATACATATGTAAAGGAAAAGCCGAAAACGATCCTAGGTAGGATCCGATCATACGATCCTACGATCCCGATCTTGCAAAGCCGAAAACGATCCTAGGTAGGATCCCGATCCTGACAACCTTGGATAAAAGTCTTACATTCACAATGATCCTTTAAAAAATATTATGTTTTTAACAAGTTTTGGTTACAAGACAACTAGTTAGTAAGACTCTTCATAAGAAGGTGGTAATAAACCTTATAAACATGTGTGTTAGTAAACTAGTATGTTTAAACATTCTTGATGATTATTAAATGAACCTTGGAATGTTGTTAAGTTTAGGGTTAGATCATTATTATCATGTTGAGAAATTGATGGAGGAACTAGGGCTAGAATTGAAGTTGTTGTTAAGTGGATATGCTAACTAGAAAATTAGAAATATAGTTTTGACACTTTTGATAAACAATCTGTCCTGTTTTGATAATTACAGAAAAATCAATAGCTCAGGGGCATTATTAGATTAGAAATATATAAAATAGACTTAATAACGAAAACGTAGTCGCTTGAATGAGTTAAAACGGGCTTGTAACGAAAAAGATACGCTAGTTTCAATTTTTACGACGAAAACATTATTTTAAGAAAATAGTTGAATCTGTCCAGAATTTTAAGAGATGAAAACTGATGCTAAATGGTATCTAGACTAGCCGAGACCTTAAAAATCAGTTAGTACACTTAAATACCTTCGCGGGGATAGGTCAAACTTAAGAAACGAAGCTACGACGCAAAAGTTATGGCCTAACAAAGATTTACGTCAACATATACGTTGACAGCCTATTATTTTCTCTATTAGAAAGCTGTTAGGATTTTTGGACCTTTTTGAGTACATTTTGGCTAAAATGAAGTAAACGGAAATGGTAAATCATTATATATACATTTTAGGCGCATTAGAGATTTTTGAAATAAACATTAACAATAAAATTTGGTCGCAAGAATTACAAGTTACGTTTTCTAAAGTGGTGATTTCTAAATAAAGGATCAAGTTGACGCAACTATATTTTGACAACAAATAACAACATGTACAAGTGATAAAGTAGAGTATGAACTTGCGTGCATGACCTTGTTTTCGAAGTCTAAGACATATGCATTATTTAGGTCGCGGTTAGGGTATCGGACCTATATTTCCAGTTTACCAAAACACCAATCGGGATTTACTTTTGCTAAGGTGAGTTTCATAGCCCCGATTTTACATTGTTTATACATGATTTCTAAACCCTCGGGGTTAGAATACAATGCTTGTTTTTACATACGGACACAAGTAATAAAACTGTTACCTTGCCTAAGTTACCACATTGCCATTAAAGTCCCCTACGAATCATGAACCGTTAATTACTTGTAAGCGCGGATGTTATGAATAGATCTATTTGGGTTGACACCCCGTCCGGGTTGGTCGTGCCAACTGGGTAAACGGTCGCATATCATTCGGATTATTTCCGAGTTTTTGGTAAACACTTATTTGGGGCATTATTATTGTGCTTGATAGCATACCATTACGTCGTGCTTCGGGGTCACGAGCTTAGGCACTGTATTTATTATTTTTGCCTGTGACATTATATTTGTTGTATTGTCTTGCTATTGAAATCTTGTGGTCCGCACATTACTGTTTACTTAAACCTATGATTCTCACCAATATTATTGTTGACTCTTTTAGCGTGTATTCTCAGGTAATTAAGGTGATGATGATACACCTCTTTGCATGGAGCACTTTTGAGTCACATTTTTAGTTAAATTATATATATCGTCGCGTTTCTAAAAATCACTTAACACGTTCGTTAAATCCGTTTGGTCAAAAAGTCAAAGTTGTTCAATATTATGTTGGGCTTGGCCCAACAGCCCACACGTGGCATTTTAGCCCAAAAATTATATTTAGCCCATTTTTCCTTTTTAGCGAATATTAGTTACGTAACAAATTTTAATTTTATCATTTAAGCTCTTATAAATAAGCTATTAAGTAGAGGTGGCAAAACGGGCGGGCACGGGCTACGGTTCAAACGGGCTACGGGCTAAACGGGCGCGGGCTAAACGGGCGCGGGCCAAACGGGCACATGTTATACAAATCGCATTAGAAAAGACACAAAATGGGCGAAATAAATTACGAAATAAATTCCTCAAATGTAACACCTCATTTATATTTAAAAAATTAAATATAATATATCTATAAGTTTTTCTTTCTCCAATTGAGAGAAAATATCAGCCCGTTTGTACCCATTTAACTTTTAAATGGGCAATATATGCCCATTTCAAAAAAAGAAGGGGACCAAATGTGCCCAAATCTTTTAAAATTTTGCCCAATTAGCCTATTTTTTTTTTTAGTTTGAGCACAAATTGCCACCTCTACTATTAAGTCAAATAGTCAAACAAGACCAAAATATGTTATATTCCACCCATATTACATAATTTGACCCATTTTCACCTTTTTATAAGCTAATCTCAATTAGTTATGACTTATTCAATAAGCAATTCAAAATAATTTTTTAAGCATTAATTCCACCATTTCACCTCTTGAGCCAAAATTTTATGTTTTTCAAAACCCCAATAGTTTTGAAATTTTTACTCTGGCCGAAACATAAATATTGCCTCAAAAGTGTATATATTGCTTAATCTCGCGAAATTAATATTAATCATGTTTGTATCATTAAACTAGCACCATATGCATCAAGATTTACCACACAAGCAAGAAATTTACAAATTTGTTCATAGATCATACTTATGTCGAGCACTATTCACCATAATACAAGCCCCAGCTTTTTTCCATTTCAACAAAATATATACTTTTAACAAATTTTAACATCATTAGACATTGATAGAACATGTATTTAACAAGATTAGAAAAGTTTAATGATTCCTTAAAATGCTTGAAGGTTAACGTGGGGTAGAGGAGACCAAGAACAACCCAAACTTCACAAAATTTACCCAAACCACGTTCCAAATAACCCGAAACTCTTGAATATACACTCTAAATTGTTTGAACTTCAAAGAAAAATGATGGATCTTGGTATTTTGGTTTGAACCGTGTGGTTTGATAGGGTGGATGATCTAGGTAAGTTGATGATAATATTGTGGATAGTATGTTTTGTTTTGGTGTCACTTAAGGTAATAAGGGTTAATATATATAAGATACATTAGTTAGTGGATACATTTTGGATTGTAGTGGTGGAGTATCCACCTAAGGCTGGTTATGGAGGGATAAGAGGAGGGGGAAAAATATTTTTACCTCTCGTTGGTGTATCGTGTGTCGGTTTGAGCTTAAACGTGACCGTAAAGTCCCGGTTTGACATTTTTGGACACGTATACGTAAAATAAATTTTTATCCACGTTTTTGTCATAAATGTAATAAAATATTATTACTGACTCAAAAATATATTTATTTGACTGCTACCAAGTGTATTGTGCTGTCGGTACGCGTGTGCGGTTGCTTTTCAGAAAAATGTGATAAAGCTCTCAGTTAATTACGAGACTTGTCAGTAATTATCAGAAATAGGAAAATTTATGCTTACTGACAAAAATAAACTTTTTCTGCAGTGACTGTAAGCTACAGTATGCGGGACAGCTCCCAAAAATGCTAAAAAATACTCAAAAACATGCAAATGCGCATAGAAATGCTCAACTTAAAAATAATTAATACTCATTTAATATTAATTAATAACGTGAAAATTATATTTTGTCACAGTCTCCCCCGCTAATCGGGAAATCCGTCCCGGATTTCAATTTACGTTACTCGTTGGGTTCGAAAAGAGATGAGGATATTTTCACTTGATTTCATCCTCTCGCTTCCATGTATACTCGGGGCCTCTGCGAGAGTTCCAACGGACCTTCATAATTGGGATACTACTCTGCTTTAGCCGTTTAACTTCCCGGTCCATGATTTCAATCGGCTCTTCGATGAAATTTAGTTTCTCGTCAAGCTGAATCTCATCCAAAGGAATGACGGCGGTATCATCCGATAAGCACTTTTTCAAGTTGCTGACATGAAAAACGTCATGCACAGCGCTGAGCTCAGACGGCAGTTCGAGCCGGTAGGCTACCGGCCCGATCCTGGCGAGGATTTCGAAAGGTCCAATATAGCGAGGGTTCAGCTTACCACGCTTTCCGAATCTTATCACGTCTTTCCATGGCGAGACCTTTAATATCACTTTGTCTCCCACTTGAAACTCAAGGGGTTTTCGCCTCTTGTCGGCATAGCTCTTTTGACGGTCACGAGCCGCTTGCATTCGGCTCTTGATCTGCACGATCTTCTCTGTAGTCTCGTGGACTAGGTCTGGTCCGGTAAGTTGGCTTTCTCCGACTTCAGCCCAACAAATTGGCGATCTGCACTTACGACCATAAAGTGCCGCATACGGTGCAGCTTTAATGCTGGTGTGATAGGTGTTGTTATAAGAAAACTCGGCTAAAGGCAAATGCCTATCCCAGCCGTTCCCGAAGTCAATCACACAGGCTCTCAGCATGTCCTCTAATTTCTGAATGGTCCTCTTACTCTGAACATCAGTCTGAGGATGATAAGCTGTACTCATGTCAAGGTCGGTTCCTAACGCGTCCTGAAGCGACCTCCAAAAATTAGACGTGAATCGACTGTCTCGATCAGAGATTATAGAAACAGGCACACCATGCCTTGCGACAATTTCCTTCACATACAGTCACGCGAGTTTATCCATGCTGTCATTTTCCTTTATAGGAAGGAAATGCGCTGATTTTGTGAGACGGTTAACGATTACCCAAATCGTGTCATAACCGCTCGACGTCTTAGGCAACTTGGTGATAAAATCCATAGTGATACGCTCCCATTTCCATTCTGGGATCTCAGGTTGAACAAGCAGACCGGACGGTCTCTGGTGTTCAACCTTGACCTTCAAGCACGTTAAACACTTACTAACGTACTCAACTATATCGGCCTTCATGTTTGGCCACCAATACAACTTCTTCAAATCTAAGTACATCTTGTCAGATCCTGGGTAGATGGAGTACTTGGACTTGTGGGATTTGTGCATAATCAAATCACGAATTCCTCCATATAACAGGATCCAACACCTGTCCCCATAACACTAAACTCCATCAGATCTTCTTACAAAGCCATTCTCACTCACTGGCATTCCGTAAATTTTCTCACGTGGTCGGTTTTCATCTTTGAGCGCCTCACCCTGAGCCTCAAGAATTTTCGCTGGAAGCGGCGAACTGATCGTCATCCCTAACGATCTGACTCTGAGGGGTTTAATCCCCTCCTTTCTGCTGAGGGCGTCGACAACTACATTTGCCTTGCCTGGGTGGTAAGGGATCTCACAATCATAGTCACTAAGCAACTCTAACCATCGGCGTTGTCACATGTTGATGAACTCAAATAAGTACATTTTATTATCATCATTTATCCTATTTATTTGACTTGTTTTATTATATTATACATGAGAATCGATACATTAATGTTTACTTTAGTAATTCTCAGGTAAAAACAAGCATTATGTGAAACTTGGCGATTTTGGACTAATTATGGAGCAAAACAAGCAAGATGTCAAAAGCCTACTGAAATCCAGAAGATCAAGCTCGTTCTACTCCAGATACGCCGCAATATACTTCTAACATACGGCGTATCACTATCAAGATTTCACAAGTTACAATCCAAGTACATGCGCCGCATACAGAGATCAAGATACGCCGCATCTGAAGACGGTGTACGAATATTCCAGAATATATTAATCTTGGACCCCACGCGAAGTTAAGTCAATGCGCCGCATCTATTCATTCTATGCGCTGCATCGATCCCTCAGACAGAAACTATAAATACCCCAAGGCCAGACGAATTTAAAAGACTCTAAGCTCTCTCAAGTCCGAAGACCATATAACCTTAGAGCCGAATTCAGACGACCAAGCAGCACAAGACACACCTAAACGAAGATACAAGAGCTGTAAGAAGGTCCTGCATGTATTCAATTCATTAAGTAGTTTTGTTTTATTGTTTTAGTACACTTTAATTCATCAGGATTGATGGGCTTGTGTCATGTGACTACGGAAAATCATGCACTCCCCTTAATATTGCTTTCCCATTAATTAAAGTTAATATGTTGATGTCTTTGGTGACTTTTATTAGTGCATTGATAACCTCTGTGTCTAGCTGAGTCTTGCTTGGGTCGCCATGCCCCTTCCTCGCCTATTTGTTTTAGCGTCTCTTGAATAAATAGGATAGACATAAGTAATCATTAAGGGTTTACTCGCCGATAAGATTAGAGCCAACGAGAAAGGTTTAATTATATACACTTCATATAAAACTAGCAATAAAACAAGTGACAAGCTACTTAATTATCAGGACAGGTCTTCTTATTGTCTCGAGTATCTATCTGTGTACGTGTGTGCTAATCGCTGATTCATGCTCATTAGTTTAGTTTTCTATTTAATCATAACCAAACCGTGCCAGTCTCTTAGGCTGAACCCCCTTGCGTTAGATTAGGTTGTATAGCTAACTTAGGATATTAAAATACTGATTAGAATAACTAGATAATACGTTCCACTCTTAGTGATCGACACTCTACTTACCATTATATTCATACTGACCGGGTACACTGCTCGTTAAGTGTGTGTGTTATTGATAAGTCGGCTAAATATAAATTTAAAACTTGAGTAGGCATTAATACTGCTAAACCGCAACGACACATCACGCGCATCACATGTTCAGCTCCTTTTAGTTCAAGATATGCTGTAGACTCTTGTGGTCGGTATATACCACGCACTTAGTACCATAAAGATAGTGCCTCCAAATTCTCAGTGCAAACACGACTGATCCTAACTCTAGGTCATGGGTTGTGTAGTTTTTCTCATGGGTTTTCAGCTGTCGAGAAGCGTATGCTATCACCTTCTCTCTCTGCATCAGCACAGCTCCCAAACCCTTGTGTGATGCGTCACAACCACAACGAAATCTTCGCTGACCTCGCGTAAAGCCAACTACACAATCTTTCCTTAAGGAGTTGAAAAGCTTCTTCCTCCTTATCTCCCCTGTCATATTTCACCTTCTTTTGTGTCAGTTTCGTCAATGGCTTCGGTAATAACCGGCAAGTCCTTAAAATTGTCGTATTTCAGTAGGCGTTGTGGGCGTTGCCCAATCCTTTATTGCCTCAATCTTGGTAGGATCCACGTAAATCCCCTGCCTATCTATCACGTGGCCAAGAAACTGCACAGTCGATATCCAGAATTCACACTTCGTAAACTTAGCGTATAACTCCTCCTTTTTCAATAATTCCAGAATTAGCTTGAGGTGTTCTTCATGCTCTTTCTCATTCTTGGAATATATCAGGATATCATCAATGAATGCTATCACGAACTTATCCAAATACGGCTTACACACCCGATTCATGAGGTCCATGAATACAACTGGTGCATTTGTCAAGCCGAATGGCATAACTTGGAATTCGTGATGGCCATATCGGGTTCGGAATGCAGTCTTCGGGATATCCTCTTCCCGGACTCAAAGCTGGTGATAACCCGATCTCAAGTCTATCTTCGAATAAACCGATTAACCTTGTAGCTGATCAAATAAATCGTCGATTCTCGGGAGTGGGTACCTATTATGTGGGAAACTAGAAGGGGGGTTGAATAGTTTACCGGTTTTAATTTTTTTAAAAATCTTGTTTTAAAAGTTTGCTATTGGAGACTTTGATTCGAACTCTATGTGTAATCAATCAACACCAATATGAACTACACACTAAGCTAACAAATGGTAAATAATAAAAGTAAAGAGTAGAGTTGGAAAGATCAAACCGAGACAAAGGATTTATAGTGGTTCGGCTACGAAGCTCTTCTTCGCCCTACTCCACTCCCCGAGTACCACACTCGAGAGTTTCAAACACTATATCAACAACCTCCCTTCAGGCGGAGAAAACCGTACACGTCGCTTATCCTATTACCGACACTAAGCTAGATGTCGAGTGCTAATCTTAGCTAGCACCAATCTACCAAGGTCCACGTGACCAATCACACAAGCCCAATGGCTACACGAGATCACCAAGATCTCAACACGATCACAATGATCAACACTCTCTCAACTAACACTAATCTATCGACCCTTGATCTTCTTGATCAATCACACAAGCCCAATGGCTTTAAGAGATATCCACTATCTCTATAAGATCACACTTGATCTTCACTCTCACTCACAAAAGATAAATAAACTTGATGTATGCTATGATACAACAAGGTTGTAACAAGTGTTACAAAAACCTAACAACTATAACTCTTGTATCTTCTTGAATACTTTGAGTTCTTCTCTTGCTAATGAAGAGGAATGATAACACCTTGTATCAACTTGGATACTTGTGTTCTTCTCTTGCTAATGAAGAGGAATGATAACACCTTGTATCAACTTGGATACTTGTGTTCTTCTCTTGCTAATGAAGAGGAATGAAGAGGATCTCTTGGTGGATGATTGGATCACTCTTAAAACAAAAGAAAACTAATCTAAATGATCTAAAGAAGAGAAAGGTGTGAGAGGTTTAAACTCAGAAGTTTTTCTGTGTGAAAGGGTGCCTAAAAACTGTGAATGGGGTTGGTTTTTATAGGCAAGAAAAATCTGAACGTTACAGAAAATTTTGTACGGACGGCTCCACTAAATTTAGTGGAACCGTGGAGCCGTCCTAGACTAGGACGCTCCAAATTTTGTCTTTTCTGGTGAAAACTTATTTGGGGAAGGTTGGAGCTGATTTTGGGGGGAAAAATAGCTGTTGTGATTTTCAAACTTATTTTTCCATTAAAACATTTCTTAATAATTCAAAAATAATTTGTCATGTGTATTTTTGAAAAAATGTTTTGTCCCATTAAAATGTGAAGTCTCAAAACACAAATTCACTTCTTTGATCATTTGTCAAGTTGTAAATTTGTTCTAGAGTGATTTGCGTAGAAACGGGATCTTCCGATTAAAAACTTGTTTACGTTAATTTTAACGTAACGTGATTTCACATTTTGTCATCCTCAAAACGTGAAGTAATCGAAAGATATAAATAACGTTTTTAGAACATTATTTGCATCAACAATCTCCCCCTTTTTGATGATGACAAAATATAAACTCATTTTTAAGTTAAAATTAGTTTTAACATGTTTTTAATGAGTTTACTCCCATTTCTCCCCCTTTTTGTCTAATCAAAAAGGTGACTAAGACTCCCCCTTGATTTATACTCCCCCTCATTTGGAGAATACCAAGGAATCGAGCAATGGTGTATGCTACAAAACAAGGTTAGATAACACATATACAATATCTAACAAGTAGCACATTTGACAAATATCCAATCACACAAGCAGAAAATTAGCCAAGTAGCTAAAAATAAAACAACCACATGAATGCCCATTAAAAATAAAATAAATGTCACACATTAGTATGACTACAATAAGAAAGCAAATTAAAATAACAAGAAGACACATAAACATCAATAGTAATATGAGGCTTCAAGATTTGCTTCCAACTTCAAAAGGGTTTCTAAGCATTTATTGGAGGGACTAAACATAACCATGTTTAGTTTGGGCTATTGTGTGGTGGAGGAGGTGGAAGGATGATGGGTCCTATGGGTGGTGTGAGGAGGTGTTCTAGGTATGAGAACCTAAAGCTAAGCTCATCTCTAAGGTTCATGATGAGTTCTAGGTTGTGATGGCAACAAGCACAACTCAAGGTGTGTGGTTGTATGGGATAAAGGATGGGATGACCCATTAAAGGTTGAGGTGATGGTGATAGGGAAGATGATGATGTGTTGCTCCCAAACTCAAAAGGAGTGATTGGTGATAAGGTTAGGGTGAGAGCTAGAGGTTGTGGTGATGGTAAAAGTGATGAGGATGATGTGTTGGTTCCCACTTCAAGGGAAGTTGATGGTGATGAGTTAAGTGTTAAGGCTAGTGATGGAATGGGACTCGGTTGAGGTGAATGTGTGTTGGTTCCAATGGTGGTGGAGGATGAGGATGTTGGTTTGATTGAGGTTGCCTTGGATGGAGCTTGGGGTGTAGTGAAGGAAGATGATGATTTGGTAGAGGTTATGGGTGTGTGTATATCATCTTCATCATCCAAGGTGAGATCAATGAGAATCATCTCATTGGAAGGTTTGGTTAAGGTTTGTGGTGTGTGAACACTTTTGATCCATTGATCAACAAGAGTGGTTTGATTGGTTGGTTTGATGTTGAATCTTGGTTTCTTGTTTTTGTGTGAGGTTGAAGCAATGGTGGAAGACATGGTGGTTGTATGGTGAGTGTGAAGGTGTAAGGATGGCAATGCATGATGTTAGCTTAAATAGCCAAATCAAAGACATGCAAGGTTGAAAAGGATGTTGGATTTGGGGATTTGGGTGCATGGGAATCAGGTTGTGTTTGCAGATTTTCAGGGAAAGAAAGTCAAAAAGTGGAAGAGAATTGTATTTTTCGTCTTCCAGAGGCACGGTACCACTAAAGGTACCACGGCACCACTAAATTTAGTGGTGCCGTAGCCTATTTAGTGGAGTCGTGGCCTCCATTTGACCTTCTTTCCAGGTCTGCTGGTTTTAGGCAGCCTAAATGGGGAAATTTTTGGGGAATCCATTGGCTGCAAATCTCAAAGCCTCAAACCACTAAACACATAGAATTCCTAAAGCTAGTTTCAACTAGCAACTAACATGATCATGTGATTGGTATGTGCTGAAACACATACCTTTTCTTGACCAAAACCGGACCAAAATGACCAAAAACCCATCCATAATGCCAGAAGATATAGTGTTTTTGTGTTTTGTTTATGCAGGGACGGATATCACGAAAAACCGATAAAAAGACGAGAAAATCAGAAAAAAACGAGCACGGGATACGGAAACGGCTCAGAACCGAATCCGGGAAAGTCATAATTGTCAAAAATCACCCTTAGATCAACTTTTGAATATTGGCAAGAGCAGTCCTTGGAAAATCAGAAGTTACAACTATGGTCCCTAGAACTTTAACCCTTAAAACCTTATATATTATAAAACCCGGATCTAATCCACAACACTTACCCAACCCACCTTAGTTCTATAACCCAGCCCACCATCATATAACACAACCCAGCCCACCATAAATCCCTGACCCGATCCGCTCACAAAAACCCGGTCAACCCTTCCTTCTATTACTCCTCCCAAGTCAAAAAAATAAAAACACACACCCTCACACACACGCGTGCAAAAGATTATCCCCAAATATTACTGCTATGAACCCTAATTACTGTACCCGCCCAATTACCTCGTACTAAATTATTACCTCATGATTAAAAAGTTCTGGAAGGTCCTGACACTGCCAGGGACACGTGGGGCTCGTTGATTGGAGAGGCCACCTCACCATTTTAATCCTACGGGTGAGAATCAAGCGTGGAGAGCAAGATATGATCCAAGGGTGAAGATAAGCTGAGGATGCACGAGGATTGCCAGCGTGGAAGTCCCAGAAGGTTCATTGGAGCTCTATAAATAGGAGAGGATAACTCCTCATTTCGGATGTAATTTTTTAGTTATCGTTATGCTGTCAAAATGTTTTTAGAATTATAGTCTTATAATTTCCATTGTAATTTTCTGCTTTATTAATTTAGTCTGTTTAAATTTCTAAGTTTGTTCCAGAGATTTTCTTTGTAATTTTTAATTTGTATTAATGAAAATTTTCATTTTAATGTTTTAATTGTTGTTTCAAGTTTATGATTCTGCTTATTTAGTTTTTATTGATTTCATTAATCTGATCATCATTCTATAAATAAAAAAAATAATAATAAAAAAAAAATAAAAAAAAAAAATCCAGCTTATTAGTAAGCTGTTCTCTGTTTTGTTAAGCTTATATAAGCTTCTCTAGCTTACTGTAAGCCTTACTTAAGTTTATTCTGAGTTGCTTCATAAAGTTCAAAAAAAAAAGTCAAAGAAGCTGTTGATAAGCTGTGAAGAACAAGCTGGTTTGAAGAGCTTGTTGGGGTATTATTTTGGCTTATTAAATAAGCCTGGGTTGTGAATTAGTCCTGAGTTCATTCAAATTCAGCAGGATAAGCTTGTGAGTATTGTTTCATCTAGTTTTCTTTTTGGTTTCTGCTTATTATTTGCTTTCTATTAGCTGCTCTTGTTGTTTTTACTTTCAATTAGTTGTAAGTAATTTAGTCTAAGAGGTTTAGAACAAGATTAAAATAGGTTTAGAGTTAAGTATATAAGCTGCTTTTAGAGGTTGGTTTGAATGATAGCAGATGAGCTATTTCTGGTTTGAGTGATCAACTGCTGAGCTTATTTGAAACTTAAACCTTGCATTTCTGAGTCCATTTTAGTGGCCTAAGTCAGTTGTTAAAGGCTTGTTCATTTGGTCAAAGTTTTCAATTGTTTGCGCCAATTTTTTTAAAATTGTTGTCACAGAATCATAATTGAAGACCCAGTTTTTTAGCAGCTGATCTAGTATAATTTCTAGCTTATTAAATTAAGTTTGAGCCTTGATTTTTGGTTTGATGGTAGTTTGAACAACAAGCTTGATAGTTGATATCTGGGATTAGGAAATATAGCTTATTTGAACAGCTTATCTTGGTCTGAAACTCTGCCCTTTAGCTACTTCTCTGCCCTGCACCAGCTAGTCAGTCAAAAGTCCACCTAACTGAGCTTCAATTAGAGTAGTAATTGGTGTTAAATTTTGGGCAAATTTGGGTTTTAAGATAGATTTCCACCTAGGCTATAATCTTATCATCTGGGATTTGACAAATTGGCTTATTAGAGTGCTTATTCAGGGCTGCAAAGTAGACACTTAAGGCTGATTTCATTCTGTTTTGAAATTAATCTGTTCAGCTTATTTCTGGCTTATTTAATGTGCTATTTTGACCATTTTCAGTTCTATTAAGCTTCCAGTAGATAGATTAATCAGTTTTTAGCTTTTGGTAATTTTTGGCTTATTTTAGCTTATTTTTAGCTTATTACCTATTAGCTTATTATCTGTTCTAGCTTATTCAGACATTATCAGCTTTTGAAATTATTTTTATTAAATTTCTCATTAAAAATTAAAATTACTCAAAAATTTTCAGATTTTTTCCAATTAGTTTTACTATTTTTAAAGCATTTAATTAGTTTTAATTAGTTTTTAATTCATAAAAAATTATTAAAAAGTCAAAAAAATATTTTTCTTTTTCCAAAAATTTTCTTTTATCATTATTAATATAGGAAAAATTATTTTGCATTTTTAGAGTTTAAAATTTTAAAATTTCACTTTTATTCGCGTTTTTAAAATTACGTCGCGTTTGTTTTTAAAATTTAATTTTCGTTTAAATGTTTAGTTTAATTGTTCTAATAGCATAGTTTAATTGTTAATATAGTTTGTTATTTTAATATTAGTAGTGTAATCCAAAAATCACTCACTCTTTCACATTCACTTCACGAATCACGATCCCGAATCACATATTCCATTCAATCTTCGTCGGGACAATCGACTCGGGTTTTGCATATTTCCTTTGCAATTCCTTGGACTATAATTGACACAAATCAATTTTTGGCGCCGCTGCCGGGGAAGGTTGACGCGAATTTGTGATTTTGTTTTTCGATACGTGTTTTGAAGACCCTTCCTCGGAAGTTATCGTTTTTATAAAAAAAAAAAATAAAAAAAAATAAAACACTTTTCCTAAAGTGTTTTCAAAAATACAAAAATAAAATAAATCCTCACTTTTCTTCAAAAGTGTTGTAAACCATTCCGAAATAACAACAAAACAATCGTGAAATCATTTGATTTTCGGATTATTTTTTCGATTACAACCTATACAAGTGGTTTAAGGATGGTCTTGACATTAAATTGCAGACCGAAAGAGGCGGGTTTTTAATTAGCTTCGGCAGACCTTTGCTTCTCCGCCACTCTGCGCGTAGTCGTAAGAGAAACGAATATTGATTGAGGGATCGGTACCAAAAATAAATAAAAAATTAAAAAATAAAAATCCAAAAATATTTTCAGTTTCAACTTTTGTTTTTGATTTTTCTTTTTGATTTCATTTTGGTGTATGCACACCCGTTCTTCTTCTTCTAACCCTCTTCTTTCACCACTATCTAATCCCGAGCGGATTATTCGTCACAATCACCGTTCCAATTTCTCAACCGTTGAAGAAATGGACCAACACGATCAACCCCCGCAGATGGGTGTTGACAATCACAACCAAGGGCAAGCTCCCGATCTCCGCACTATGCAAGAGTTACTCCAGTGTCCCACCGTGGGATACGGAGATGCTATTGTCATACCCCCGATTCGAAATACAAATTTTAAACTCGAGACCGGTTTAATTCAACTTGTCACGGGAAATCAATTTCATGGTTTTGATCGGGAGGATCCTCACAATCACATCCGATGGTTCAATAAATTAACCTCAACACACTACCATAAGGATGTCCCTCACGAAACAATCAAATTGATGTTATTCCCATTTTCGATCGAGGGGGCGGCCCGAATTTGGCTCGAGAAAGAACCTCCTCAATCAATCCATACTTGGGAAGATCTCGTCCATAAATTCGTGAACTATTTCTTCCCACCATCTAAAATGACCAATGCTAGGAATGAAATCACAAATTTCCAGCAACGATTTGATGAGAATTTCGGTGAGGCATGGGACCGATTTAAAGATCTCCTACGGAAATGCCCACATCACGGATTCTCGGAATTGCATCAAATCGATACGTTCTACAATGCCTTAACTCAATCAGATCAGGATTCACTCAATGCAGCCGCCGGTGGCAATATCATGAGTCGAATGCCGAGAGAAATTCTTTCAATTATTGAGAACAAATCTAAGGTACCTACCTCAAGGAACAAACCGGTTGTTTCTAAGGTGAGTACCCAAGCTTCTAGCAGTGATGCTAAGATCGACAAGCTTGCAGATATGTTCCAAGCTTTCATTCTCTCAGAACAAAAGAAACACTCTTCTCCGCCCGCACAAGTGAAAGTGGTGCAAGAGAATTGCGTTATATGTGGTGGTCCCCATCCTTATTATGATTGTCAAGCTACCGATAGCCAAGTTTGCAATGCTACCGTAGCAGCTGCAAGTTACAATCAAAATCAAGGATTCCGTCCTCAAGGTGAAGTTAACTACCGAGTTAGCAACCAAATGGGACCACCCGGTTTTACACCCGTTCAAAACAACCAAAACCGTTTTCCTCAAACCAATCAAGGTTACAATCAAAATCAAAGCTACAACCAAAATCATGGGAATTATAATCAAGGTTTTGTTCAAAACAACCGAGGGCCAAATCTTCCAAACAATCAAAATCAAGGATTTGTGCAAAACCCATCGCCCTCGGATGAGTTATTAAAACAATTCATTCTTCAAAACCAACAACAACAAAAGAAACAAGAGGAAATGAATAGAATGATGATTAATCAAATAACCGAATTGAACAAACGTTTAAATGATCGACCCTCGGGTTCAGGGACTACTTCTCTCCCAAGCAACACGATCGCTAACCCGAGGGGCGATGCTAAGGCGATCACGACTAGGAGCGGTGTTTCATATGATGGACCTACGGCTCCGGCTACCGTTTCTTCTCTACCTCCCAAGGTAGTCGACCGTGAACCCGAGGTGACCAAGGACATGGAACCTCCTACTAACAACGGAGGAACCAAAGACGTCCAACCTCCGGTCATCCATCCATCTGAACCAAAGAATGTTGAGCCAAAAGAAATTCCTGTCAAAGCAAACCTTCCGTATCCTTCGAGAATGAATGATCAAAAGCTCCGTGATAAAGCTTCAAATCAAATGGAAAAATTCTACCAAATCCTCCAAGATTTGCATTTTGATATCAGCTTTGCGGATGCTTTACTCCTTATGCCGAAGTTTGCTTCCACACTAAAGGGATTATTGACCAACAAAGAAAAATTATTTAAATTGGCAAAAACTCCTCTTAATGAGAATTGTTCAGCGGCAATACTTAAAAAGCTTCCGGAAAAGCTTGGAGATCCCGGAAAATTCCTTATTCCATGTGAATTTCCAGGGATGGTTGAATGCTGCGCCTTGGCCGATCTCGGTGCAAGCATCAACCTAATGCCGTTGTCAATTTGGGAAAAGCTTTCTCTGCCCAAACTTACCCCCACTTGCATGACCCTCGAGCTTGCGGATCGTTCCATAACCCTTCCTAAGGGTGTAGCCGAGGATGTCTTTGTCAAGGTGGGGAAGTTTCATTTCCCTGCCGATTTTGTGGTAGTTGATTTTGATGCTGACCCCCGGGTTCCTCTAATTCTCGGAAGATCATTTTTGAGGACCGGGCGGGCTTTGATTGACGTGTATGGAGAAGAAATAACTCTGCGAGTTGATAATGAAAAAGTCACGTTTCAAATCAATCAAAAATCTAAACCGCTAACCACCAAAAGCAACGTTGCTGTGGTTAATCAAAAATCTGATCCAGTAATTGCTTCCAAAAGAAGTGATTCGATTCTCTCAAGATTTGCGGTTAAGAGTATGTCTGAAAAACGTGCCGAGCTTAAATCTATGAAAATTGCACCCGGTTCAACCAAATGGTTTGAAAGTTGTTCCGCGGATGTTAAGAGTATTCTTGATGATGATGAATCGGATTCGGAGACCACAACGGAAGAGGTGGAAATTGCTAGCTCTAAGAGCACACCTCTTGTCCCACCTCCGGAGACGGTTTATCGTGTAGAGATTGTTGATTCTGTTCTTTCCGACTCTTCCCATCCTTCTCCTCCGATTGAGGGAAGTGATATTCAGAGGAAAGAGCTCGAGGTGTTGTCTGATAATGCTCCAATTTCGCCGGAAATTGTTGAGACCGATAGTGATCCCGGGAAAGATGTCTCGTTATTAAAAATGAAATTGGATGAACCACTATTTTCCCTTCCCCCGGAAGATGTTAATGAAAAGCTGCCTAAATCCGTTCAAATTGTTGATTCAAAATCAGGAGAGCAAAATAGTGGCAGTACAACTTCTAGTATTGATTCTCTTCTTGAGGAGTTCGCCGATGAACTCGCTCACATCGATCCAATCCCACCGGGGGATGAGGACAATGACTTTGATTTTGAATCTGACTTAAGAGAATTGGAATCTTTGATGAACCATGATCCGTCTAAATATGATTCTTATCCCGAGGAGTTCACCGATGAACTCGCTCACGACAATCCACTTCCATCATATGATGATGATCTCTTTGACTTTCATGCTGATTTTAAAGAAGTTAAAAATCTTTTATACCATGCTCCATCATCTGATTCTTACACCGAGCTTAATGATTTACAAGATGATGATGACCTCTTCAATTTTAGGGCCGATCAAACCGAATGGAGAAATCTGTTATATGGCAAACCTTCTGAAAAAGGCCCTAAAATTAAATCCATAATTGAGGATGACTCAATTGTCTCTCATGACTTATCTCCTCATTCTCCCGAGGATGATTTCCTTTTCTCCATGGAGTCCTCCATCGAGTACCATGCTGAGTTTCCTTGTGAAGACAAAGTGTTTAAGCCAGGCTTACTCATTGATGGTGAAATTCATCCTTTGATGAAATTGACTCTTGATAAGAATTTAAAGTTTCCCGCCTCATCTAAGGAACTTTTAATTCTGGAGAAAAGTGATTCACCTCTGCTGCTCATTTCTGATCAAGAACTCCCGATCTGCCCGGAGTCATCTCTGCTTGAAACTTTACTATCGTTTCCAGCCGGAAACGAAGACAAAGTTTTTGACCCCGGCATCACCGCTTTTATCTTCTAAAGCCGTGGGTATCTCAATCGGAGTGGAACTTTCGTATGCTTCAATGTTTATCCAAACATCTTGAACGAAAGTCCGATTGAGATTATCTCTTCCACTTGCTCCCCCAAGGACAAATAAATTCGGGGTCGAGTCAAGCTCATGTGACTCGGTTAACAAAAACAAGCGCTTCGTGGGAGGCACCCCATGCTTATCCATCTATCCTCTTATCTTATTTCTAATAAAACATAAGGAGGGATCCCTCTTCCATATCTTGTGTTTCGTTGTTTTCTGTGGTATGTCCAGGAATGCCCGATGATGAAGACTCTCGTGCTCGTAGTTTCCTTCACGCTACTCGAGTTTCATCATCCGCTGCTTATCCGATATCCTTAAATCTTATCGCTTTACATCTATCTTTTGGCATAATTAATAAACGGCCTTAGATTTATGTAGGAGAACCCTTACCTTTAAGACATTGAGGACAATGTCTCGTTTTAGTCTGGGGGGGTAATCTGTCGATTTGATTTTTGCCTTGCATTTTTGCCGTTTTCTCATGCAACCCCGTTTTTCATCAAAAAATTGAAAAAATCCAAAAAAATGAGAAAAATTTTAAAAAATTTTCCAAAAATATAATAAATTTTGACATTTTTGTTGACTTTCCGCTGGAGAGAGTAGGAATAAAATTCTGACTTGATCGGGCATGTTGAGCCCTAGCTTGTCCCCTTAACCATTTATAATCTATACGCTCGTGCTAGTCTTTTACACAAGGAGCTATAAAATGCGAATTCTTTTTAAGAGTTTGCAAGTTCCCGTATTTGACTTTATATATGCATGGCTTGATTATTTGGCTAAGCATTCGCGGATCTTATTATTTAAGATTTTAAATTTGCGAAGAACGAGAAATGATAGAGTTGTTTATAAGTTAGATTGCTAAACGTGGAGTAGTTGGATCTCTTTAGAGCTCATCAAAGTTACTTGTGGCTTTTTGTTCCCATAAGCTTGTTTCACCCAAAAATAGTAATCTAGGAATAATTAAAGGTATTTTGGTTTTGGCGATAATTAGTTTTTATTTCTTCCTTAGAGAATTCTTGCTTATAGACTATTCCATCTTGCCGGCTCGCAACCGATGTTGGGATTGTTATAAAAGCCGTAGGACTTGGGGTTTGGCAACACAAATAATTAATGAATATGATAATGTATAATAATAATCCAAAGCCATAAAAAGTTTTCTACATCTTGCCGGTTCGCAGCCGATGTTGTAGACTTCTAATAAAGGCAGAGGAAAAATTCCAAGGTCATAATAGACTATCACATCTTGCCGGTTCGCAGCCGATGTTGTGATTGTTATAAAGGGCCAAGGATTAAATACGTTAATGTGCTTAATAATGTTTAAAAATGCCAAATTTCGACTCCGGGGGTATCCTAATAAAGGCTTCTGTCTCTGGACTCGTAGATGAGTTGTTTCGGTCGCAAATAAAAGGGATATCCTCAAAATCGTGTTAAATCAGAGACCTTGATGTGGACCTCATTTTTGTATGCAACGGTTTTCGAGGGAAGGTTTGGAAACTACTTAGCGTCTAAACTAGGTATCTTTATCGGATTAAAATTTATCGAAACGAGAATATGAAGAAATTCATATCTCACCAAAAATAAAATAAATAGAGGAAAAAAGGAATTTGGGAACAAGGAGTCCACAATTAGCTTTCTGAGTAGTGTTGGCAATCTAACTTGTAAATGACAATGATTTCGTTTTTAAGCTTAGTTTGGGGACTCGTGAAAAATCAGGAACGACGAATTTTATCCGTATGGTCACTTCTTTCTGAGTCGTGTTTCCTGCTCGAAGACCCTAAAAGTTATCGTGAGATAATGATTGTCGACAAAACCGTCACTTAAATAATAAGAAAATACAAAAATAGAATAAAAGGAAAATGGGGAGTTTTTAGAACTTAAGGTTTCTTGATCTCTTTTGAAAATTTTGTTACTTCTCAAAATTAGTAAAAAGAGATTGGAAATTTTTGGTTTTGAAAACGTGTTCTTATAACATTGCAATAGCTTAGTCTGGGGGAATTTGGTATGTGCTGAAACACATACCTTTTAGGCAACTATTAAGCATGCATGAGTTCAAGCAAATTTAACATCTAGTGCATGTAATAAAATAAGATAACATGCATGAACTAGGCAAGATTGATTAACATAAAGGTTAATTAACTAAGCAAATTAACCATGTTCAAGTGTGAAATGTAAAAAGAGAACACTTCAAGCTAGTTAATGTATGATGGACATTGCCATGACCTTATTTATAATAACTTAATAATACTTAAGTTAGTAGTATTGCTCAAGCTAATCCTATCTAGTCTCTTTTCTTCCCCAACTTTTTAATCTTGTTCCCGAGCCCTTTGATCGCCTTGCCAATGGACTTGAATCCCCCGATAGTTTGCTCATGCATCGAGACTTGTCGATTGTACATGGTTGTTTGCCTTCTCATCATCGTGGATAAGTTGGTTTGTCCGAATTCAACATCGGAGGTTTGTGTAAACGATGAGGTGTCAAGGTTAAGAAAGAAGGTGTCGGGAGAGGGAGTATTAGGACGAGATGTTCCTTCTTCGTTCACCTCATCATCATCCTCGTCCATAGGTTGAGAAGACGAACTGTGACCGAAGGAGGAAGAAGAGAGGGGAATATCGGAAGTGGATTTACGACCACATTTGGACCCTTTGTCCTTACGTTGCTTTGTGCGACGTTGTGGTCCACCAAGTGGTTTCATAACCGGATTGACTAGGACATAGTCGAAATCATCGAGAGATGGGTAGGTTTGCATAACCCACTTGAATAAACGAGTAAGCAACATGCCATATGGCATGAGCTCATCAGACCGACGATGAATATTGGCCATCCGTTTGACCATGTAGTATGCGAGGTTGTATGGTTCCTCGATACTAAGACAGTAGAGCATATGGGCAAGACTTGCCGAAACGTGATCACGGTTGCCTGCAAGGCTTAACACGTTTTCACGTAGAAGAAGTTCCTAATTTCTAATATCGGGACGAAGTTCTTTAAGGTAGATTTTGTTTGGGTCGAGGTAGACAATAGAACCATCACGTTTTTGATACGTGTTGGTGACTCGAGGAATTTGGATTACTTGTTTAATTACTTCAATGTCGGGAATTTTGGTACGATAAGCACCTTCGTTCTCAAGATTGTAGTAAAGAGACTCTAGAGAATGGTCTTTAGTGAATGCACACTGACCATATGAGGGAACACCGAGAATCTGACCAATCTCGGTGACAGACAAGATGATATTTTGGTGTCGAATCCAAAAATCAAGAAAGACGTTTTCGTCAAGATCAGTGTAGGTACGGACACGACTATAAAACTCGAGAATAAAACGAGGACAGACTTGATCGTTTATTTTGTATAAACAATCGAACTCGATAGAAGGGAAACAGACATAGATGTTGTCTGTCATGACATAGAGTGCATCGACTACACGCCCTTCGTGTATGTATCGATCTTGAACTTTGGCTAGATAAGCTTTTTGTTCAATGGGAATATTTGGGTCGTCAACAAGACGAGGGATGTAGTGATGGGTATCTTGGTAATCATTACGAGGCATTGTTACCTACAAAAAAAATTATTTTTGTATATGTTAATTCGTTGCATTTTAATGATCATATTTCTAGGGTGTGTGTGTGCCTAAGTGAAAACAATGTGGAGGTGCGGTAATCTCGACTCTAAAATGAAACCTATGAGATTACCCAAATGCTCCTAACTTCACTTTTGCTCAATCAAATATGTCGAACAATACATATTAATTATGTACTTCGACCCATATTTGAGAGTTCTCGTATACATGCAAAAACGTTTTTAATTTGCATCAACAATGCACGAAAAAGGTTTCATGATCCTAGACTTGTGAAGTTTTTCGAAAAATGATCAAATTGTGGTGTTTGGCAAATGACTCATCGTGGCGCCAAGAAGCTTAAGTTTGAAAAGCTTCAATGTAAATCGTTCCTAATCCAATTTTAATCATCCTAAACATGATTCCACTACAAGCAATCAATCATAATCCGATTTTGGTGATTAAATTCGGACTAGGTTTTGCAACATAAATGGGTTTATGAAAATCCTAGGTTTAGGGAATCATGTGAATGCTACATTGTCGAATCCTAGTCTTAATTTCACAAAAGTTTAACAAAATTCAAAAATCTCCAATTCGGATTTATGCTCAAGAACAAACCCTAGACTCAAATTGAAAGAAATTAAGAATGATTTACTTACAATTAGTGTTGTTGTGATTAGGATTTGTTGATTCCAATGCCTCAATCTTGATTTGCAAGAGTTTAATTGAATTATGGTGTTTGGGTTTGGTTTTGACAGCAAGAGGAAATGGTTTTGGGTTTATTTGAAAAGGCTGTGCAGAAGAAGAAAAGAAATGGGCGCGTTTTTCAGATGCACGGCACCACGGTTCCACTAAACATTAGTGGAGCCGCGACTAATTAGTGGAGCCGTGTGTCTGATTGAGCCATTTTTCTTCTGTTTTGACTATTGGCTGATTAATCTTACTTATTTAGCAAGACTTTTTGACACGAGGAAAAAAAAGTTTATACCTAATAAACTTTTTGACGAAAAAGATTAAGCGGGATGACAAGGAGTGACCTTAGTGTTTCCAAGGAAATTGACTAAGTTGTCATTGGATGAGGATTGACTTCTAATATTTCCCGTGAAATAAATAGAAGTTATGAGTCGTGTTTTTGTGGATGACTATAATATTTCCCATGAAATATTTAATTAGTCGGAATACGAGACGCAAGGAATGACTTAATATTTCCCGTGAAATATTCAAGAAGTCATGTGACGAGTAGAAAGGAAATGACTTAGAATTTCTTAGAGAAATTTCTAAAAGTCATGAGACGAATGAGAAAGATGACTTAAAGAGTCATGGGTCATTTGTAGAGAATGACTTCAATGTTTCCTGTGAAACTTTTGAGAGGTCATAGAGGGGATGAAAGGTTATAAGGTATGACGCGAAGGATGACTTTAATATTTCCATAGAAATATTGAAATAGTCATGAGCGGGATGAGAGGAATGACTTGAGAAGTCATATGATGAGACGTGAAAGATGACGTTAATATTTCCAGTGAAATATTCAAATAGTCATAAGAGGGGATGAAAGGTTATAAGGTATGAGGCGAGGGATGACTTTAATATTTCCATAGAAATATTGAAATAGTCATGAGCGGGATGAGAGGAATGACTTGAGAAGTCATATGATGAGACGTGAAAGATGACGTTAATATTTCCAGTGAAATATTCAAATAGTCATAAGAGGGGTGACGAGAACGTATGGGTTAGAGAATTGACGATGTTGTCTTTTAAGAGAGATTTTTCAAAGGAAAGATTTCTCTTTTGACATTCTCGTGATGGAGGAGATGACGTACTTCGATGAGCTTCGTTCATGAGCAAACTACAGGGTTCCCGGTCAAGTCTAATGGCATCTTGACTGCTACTCTTCATAGGGGGTTGTCTCATCCATAGTGTTTGTTGTCATGCCTTTCCGGCGCTTACGTACTCAGCTTCGGTCGTGGAGACAACAAGAGTAGTTTGTTTCTTGGGGAACCAAGAAGTTTGTTAATCAACCTATGAAGGTACAAACATTACTCTCTATGTTTCAATCCACATTTACTCTCTCATTATCAGAGTTGGTATAGAAACATTTTCTACATCAATCTCCTTGAGATATCGTAATCTCAAGTGTGTAGTACCTTTGATGTATCGGATGATACATCAAACACTTTGATGTAAGAAGTCTTGGGGCACTTCTTACAAGTGGGCACAAAGCCAAATACTATTCATGATAATGGACCTACTTGCCGTTAGGTAAACTACTTTACCTATTATGCCCCTAACTTAGTAATATCCACTCACTCACTTTCATCATCTCTTCTGAGATTTGTATTTGTGGATATGGGCGTTAATATAAGCTAAGTATCTTATATATGTAAATATATATATATAGTATACTAAAGTTTATGGGGATACTTTATTTAAGTTGAGTTATCTACGGGCTAGGGAAGAAACTTAATTCACTCATCATTTTCGTTTCAAACTTGTCACGCATGATCTTAGATCGATCATCGTACATTTCTGGACAAGTTGAGTTCGTCGTGATGAATTGTGAATCTTTGTTTCTTTGTGATAGTGCCTACTACGTTAGATACTAACACTACTTTATGCCAAGCATTTCTACTAACAAAGGGTGTTTTAAGAAAGCGTACCTGTGCTTGAGGTGTTGCTCTTAAAACTAGAAGATTAGACTACCTTTGTTGAAAGTTAAGCATATGAGACACGACTTGACTATTTCGTCGCAAGATTTGTTTGATCACAAATCATACTCCATTTATTAGACTCCAAAATTTATTTACAGTCTTGTTTTCCTAGCAAAACAGAAGTTCAAAGATCTGGTCCCTAATATCTCATGGGTCCAAAGTTGTTAGAGTTAAACATCCTACGCATTTGTTGCGTCAGTTTAGGATGTGAGAATGGAGGACACATTTCCCATGGTAAGTAACTTTGTTGTTGACGTTCATTACAAGTTACGGGAAAGTTACTTGGATGATTTTGTCTTCTAAATTTACCTCTCGGTAGAGGAGTTCTAGACCGAGGTTTGGGAGAATTTATTTTTCTAGGTGGAGGGGTAGTCGACCAAGTGTCACGCTTTACAAATCCATGTTCGGGAGATGACAATGGTTTGTAAAAGCCTTTGGCTTCCTCTTTACTTGGTGTAGACACTCTAGTACTATTTATAACTATGTGACTTGGTTTAGGACTTAAATTATTTTTCAGAATTGACCCAGTTTTGTCTTCAGCACCAAACGGTACCACGGTACCACTAAATTTAGTGGTGCCGTCTGTACCTTTAGTGGTGTCGTCACCTTCAGACTTAGACATTTCAGGCATTACAAATTTTACTTGTTTGGTACCACTTGTAGAAGCCTGATTTGGGTCAAATCCTAAACCCGCACGGTCATGTTCACTATATCTAATGTTTTCAAGTATATCATTAAGTGTTTTGGTTCCTTCATCAAACTTAATGATTCTTAAAGCATTTTCTTTAAGCCTTTCATTTTCTACTTGAAGACTTATACATGACCCACATCCTAAGTCTACTTCTTTGTTTTTCTCAAGTCTCTTGACATGATCTTTTAATTCTAAAACTTGTAGTTCTAGTTCTTTTAGTTTTAATTTTAGCTTTGTGTTTCTACCTAAGATCTTAGTACTAACTACACATAGTTTGTTGTATTCTTCATGCAATTCACTATCATCTATTGACGAATTATTATCAATATAATAAGAAGAGTCGGAATGTACCTCGTTAGAAGCTTGAGCCATTAGGCATGTTTCATCGTTAAGCTTCTTCTCTTCTTCTTCACCGCTATCACTCCAAGAGCCTCCTACAAAAGCTCTTTGGTTGTTGGAGTTCGGTGGTTTAGGACATTCTCCTATGAGATGATTAGGATCTCCACATCTATAGCATTTCCTATCACTTGTCCCTTTCCTTTCATCACGATTCTTTTGAGATGACCTCCTTTCATCGCGAGGTTGTCTAGGAAATCTACCTTTCCTCCTAAAGAACTTTCTAAAGTTTCTAACGGCTATTGCATATTCTTCATCTTCACTATCGGAACTTGAACATTCCTCATCACTAGTCTCCTTCTTGGCTTTCAATGCTAGAGATCTAACTCTCTCGCTTTTGCCTTTGACTATGTCGGAGTCCTTCTTGATTATCATCTCGTGAACTTTCAAGTTTCCTATTAGTTCATCGAGTGACAACATCGCCAAGTCCTTTGACTCTTCTATGGCGGTGACCTTTGCTCTCCATTTAGGATGTAGAGCTCTAAGGAACTTCCTAACATAATTCTTGCTAGAGTAACCTTCATCAATAGCTTTAAGACTAGTAATAATAGTATTAAATCTGGCAAAAGCATTATCTATTGACTCATCTTCCGTAATGGAAAATTGTTCGTATTGTTGAACAAGAAGATCTATCTTGTTCTCTTTGACTTGGTTATTACCTTGGTGAGTGACTAACAAAGTTTTCCAAATATCTTTTGCCGTATTACACATGAAAATTCTTTCAAATTCCTTTTTAGGCAAAGCATTATAAATCATCATTTTAGCCTCATTATTTTTGGCTAATTTCCTTTTAAGTTCATCACTTTCTTTATCATAAGAAACTATTTCATCCTTTTTAGTTTCCGGATTCATTTGAATAGGTTGAAAGTCACCCTCAGTAATAACATGCCAAAGATCAATGTCTTTTGATTTTACATATGTTTCGAATCTTGTTTTCCAATATATAAAAAAATCGGTTTCGAAAAGTGGTGGTCTTTGCATAGATTGCCCTTCTAGATATTTGTCGGAATCCATTGATCGATTCAAGTTTTAAAATACAATATACTTTAAAATCTTGACTGACGTGGCTTCTGATACCAATTGTGAGAAACTAGAGGGGGGGTTGAATAGTTTACCGGTTTTAATTTCTTTTAAAAATCTTGTTTTAAAAGTTTGCTATTGGAAACTTTGATTCGAACTCTATGTGTAATCAATCAACACCAATATGAACTACACACTAAGCTAAAAAATGGTAAATAATAAAAGTAAAGAGTAGAGTTGGAAAGATCAAACCGAGACAAAGGATTTATAGTGGTTCGGCTACGAAGCTCTTCTTCGCCCTACTCCACTCCCCGAGTACCACACTCGAGAGTTTCAAACACTATATCAACAACCTCCCTTCAGGCGGAGAAAACCGTACACGTCGCTTATCCTATTACCGACACTAAGCTAGATGTCGAGTGCTAATCTTAGCTAGCACCAATCTACCAAGGTCCACGTGACCAATCAATCAAGCCCAATGGCTACACGAGATCACCAAGATCTCAACACGATCACAATGATCAACACTCTCTCAACTAACACTAATCTATTGACCCTTGATCTTCTTGATCAATCACACAAGCCCAATGGCTTTAAGAGATATCCACTATCTCTATAAGATCACACTTGATCTTCACTCTCACTCACAAAAGATAAATAAACTTGATGTATGCTATGATACAACAAGGTTGTAACAAGTGTTACAAAAACCTAACAACTATAACTCTTGTATCTTCTTGAATACTTTGAGTTCTTCTCTTGCTAATGAAGAGGAATGATAACACCTTGTATCAACTTGGATACTTGTGTTCTTCTCTTGCTAATGAAGAGGAATGATAACACCTTGTATCAACTTGGATACTTGTGTTCTTCTCTTGCTAATGAAGAGGAATGAAGAGGATCTCTTGGTGGATGATTGGATCACTCTTAAAACAAAAGAAAACTAATCTAAATGATCTAAAGAAGAGAAAGGTGTGAGAGGTTTAAACTCAGAAGTTTTTCTGTGTGAAAGGGTGCCTAAAAACTGTGAATGGGGTTGGTTTTTATAGGCAAGAAAAATCTAAACGTTACAGAAAATTTTGTACGGACGGCTCCACTAAACATGCCACGACTCCACTAAATTTAGTGGTACCGTGGAGCCGTCCTAGACTAGGACGCTCCAAATTTTGTCTTTTCTGGTGAAAACTTATTTGGGGAAGGTTGGAGCTGATTTTGGGGGGAAAAATAGCTGTTGTGATTTTCAAACTTATTTTTCCATTAAAACATTTCTTAATAATTCAAAAATAATTTGTCATGTGTATTTTTGAAAAAATGTTTTGTCCCATTAAAATGTGAAGTCTCAAAACACAAATTCACTTCTTTGATCATTTGTCAAGTTGTAAATTTGTTCTAGAGTGATTTGCGTAGAAACGGGATCTTCCGATTAAAAACTTGTTTACGTTAATTTCAACGTAACGTGATTTCACATTTTGTCATCCTCAAAACGTGAAGTAATCGAATGATATATAAATAACATTTTTAGAACATTATTTGCATCAACATATTCTTAATGGTTAGCTTATTCAGCTCCCGATAGTCAATACACATCCTGAAGGATCCATCCTTCTTCTTAGCAAACAAGACAGCAGCTCCCCTAGGCGATGAACTTGGTCTGATAAAACCTTTTCTGGATAGTTCAGCTAACTGATCAGAAAACTCCTGTAACTTCGTAGGTGCTAATCGATAGGGTGCTCGCGCTACAGGCGCGGCTCCTGGCACCAAATCGATTTGAAATTCGATTTGTCTGGCCGGTGGGAGTCCAGGTAGGTCTTCTAGAAAAACTTTTGGAAAATCCCTTACGATTGGCACATTTTCCAACCTTTTCTCTCCGGGCTCCTTTTCCTTCTTTTTAGTAACATGAGCTAAAAAGAGGTGGCTTCCTTTCTCGATGTACTTCTGCACTGATGCGTGGTTTTGCGACCTTACAACAGGTTTTACCTCTCGAGGAATCTCGAGAAGCTTGCAATCCCCACCAGGCAGTGTACCTGACCGATGTAGTATAGTGAAGTGGCAAGTACCGGGGGATTGATCGTTCTCTAGGGGAATAGTGTCGTTAGGATTGAAAAACTACTCTAATAGGTCTAAGGGTGAGGGAAGATTCTTTTTGTATTTTTATAATTTTTTATAAAAGCAAGTAAAATCTCGGGTTTGAAGGAGTGGGCGGAATTAGTTGCTAGTCAACTAACCCAAATAACTACAATTGCAAATAAAATAAAATAACTGAAAATGAAAAGGTGGTGGAACTTATATGGAGAGAAATGTGTTTACTTAGATTTCCTTACTCCCTAACTATCTTTTACCGGTTGATTAGTGTGTATTAATTGCGTGGATGACGGGTGTATTCCTTAATACCAATCGTGGGGTGGCGTACGTACTTCCCCAACTCTACAAGCTCCTACTTCACTCCTATGTCGAGCCGGCTAAGAAGCTCCTAACATGGGATCACTAGAATTCGCTCATGCATTAAATACAACCATAAAAACCTTAGTACGCATTGGTTCATGTTTCTTAAGACGTTCAAGCAAGTTACCGCATAGGAGGTTAGCCAATTTTCTTAAGCCTAACATCGATAAACAATCATCCAATACAATTAATAACACACCAACAACCAATAATCAATAGTTAGGTTTCATTAGATCTAAGCAAACACAAGATAAATCTAGCCTAGCATGTTAATTAAAAGACAAGAACAAGATATAATCAAACAACACATAGACATATTGAATGATTAATTGATTAGTTATCTTCAATTAAACAAGGGAGATCCAAGGGTATAAAACTGATGCGTGGTTTTGCGACCTTACAACAGGTTTTACCTCTCGAGGGATCTCAAGAGGCTTGCAATCCCCACCAGGCAGTGTACCTGACCGATGTAGTATAGTGAAGTGGCAAGTACCGGGGGATTGATCGTTCTCTAGGGGAATAGTGTCGTTAGGATTGAAAAACTACTCTAATAGGTCTAAGGGTGAGGGAAGATTCTTTTTGTATTTTTATATTTTATAGAAAGCAAGTAAAAATATCGGGTTTGAAGGATTGGGCGGAATTAATTGCTAGTCAACTAACCCAAATAACTACAATTGCAAATAAAATAAAATAACTGAAAATGAAAAGGTTGTGAAACTTATGTGGAGAGAAATGTGTTTACTTAGATTTCCTTACTCCCTAACTATCTTTTACCGGTTGATTAGTGTGTATTAATTGCGTGGATGACGGGTGTATTCCTTAATACCAATCGTGGGGTGGCGTACGTACTTCCCCAACTCTACAAGCTCCTACTTCACTCCTATGTCGAGCCGGCTAAGAAGCTCCTAACATGGGATCACTAGAATTCGCTCATGCATTAAATACAACCATAATAACCTTAGTACGCATTGGTTCATGTTTCTTAAGACGTTCAAGCAAGTTACCGTATAGGAGGTTAGCCAGTTTTCTTAAGCCTAACATCGATAAACAATCATCCAATACAATTAATAACACACTAACAACTAATAATCAATAGTTAGGTTTCATTAGATCTAAGCAAACACAAGATAAATCTAGCCTAGCATGTTAATCAAAAGACAAGAACAAGATATAATCAAACAACACATAGACATATTGATTGATTAAATGAATACTTATCTTCAATTAAACATGGGAGATCCAAGGGTATGAAAACCCTTAAAAATGGCAGAAATTCGTCTTAGGGTTTCTCCTCACAAAGTTGCACACTAATGACAAAAAATTGCAAAACTATATATAGAGTTTAGTGGCTGACGGCGTCACGTTATAGGACTTGACGCCGTCACCTCGCCGTGTCTAGGGTTCCCGGATGGCCTTCCTGACGCCGTCCCTCTTTAGTGCTCCAAAATCCGCTCTGGCTTATCAAAGGTTGACGTCGTCAGAAATGGGCTTGACGCCGTCCCTCTTTAACTTAAACCGTGATGGCCTTGATCACCTTAAAGGGTGACGCCGTCAGACTTTACATTGCAAAACTCTCTGGCGCGTCACGGGTATTTTTCATATCCACCTCTTTTGCCAAGCCATGACGCCGTCTAGAACGATATCTGACGCCGTCAAAGGTACTTTTCCAGCCGATTTTGAGACTTTGTCATTTTCTTCACCTTTATGCTCCAAAAACGTCCAAAATGCTTCCTTTTCCAGATTTCTTCTCCAAAATACCTAAAATGACAAAAGGAACGATTTAGGGCAATATTTGATCTAATAAATACGATTTATGGCTTAAATGACCCCCTAAAAGCGGTACACTTTTCGCTTCATCAAATACCCTTACACTTGAGATTTGCTTGTCCTCAAGCAAATGCGCTTTTATTCTAATCAAAATACAAGTTAAGGGTCATTTAATGCTAATATAAAAGTAATTACAATAAATAGTCGTTCCACTTTAATCATAATAAGCACGGAGATTACAAACTAGCACCTCACAAGTAGTGTTTAGATACTCACATCTCTCAGGTGTCATCAAAATAAATCTCATAAATGAAAACGGAAAATATCTCTCACTACCTGTCATAGCAAATAGATTACCATAGGCTTGGGAAAGGATCAAAAACCTCCTCCACTAGGCGTAAGCACCTAAGATAAACTATCAAAGAGGGCTTTTACATGGGTTATAACGTGAGGTGTAGGGATATGATAAACACGGATTTGTTGGATAAGGGATATTTTACTGGTGGCGAGTTAAAGATCTTGATTAATTACATATACAATATGGCGTTGCTAAGCCAAGACTAGACTCGACTTAAGCTAAAAACAAAATAACAAAAAGATAAAATAAACATAAAATGAAACGGGATGGTAGTCCGTATGTTTTTTCTACTTTTCTTTTTCTCATTTTTTTGTATTTTTCTTGATTTTTTCGATTTTTTTTTTTTTTTTTTTTCATACACTCTTGCCCTACCATCCAAAATAATACATCATAGGGGCGTCGCATTCCCCTTACACTTGAACTTTTACATAACTTCACAAATAACTATTCTAATGACTCGAATTAAGATAATCGAAACACTTGGAGTACTTTTAAAATATTTAGCACATATGGGGGTAATAATGTTGTTCTTCCCCATTACTCCATTACACTAGTACTTTACCCAAGAGTCTCAATCGTCCCAAAACAATATGTACAAGGATATGACTCGACTTAGCAACCATGTAATCAATTAGATAATTAACTTGGGGTTTAAACAAATGTTGTCACAATAATGCACTAAAAATGAGTGCATACAAGGTAGGCTAAGGCGATTTGGGTGTACATTTAAGTGGGGTGTAAACAAATTCTTACTTTAAGTAAAATGCTTAAAGTTAGAAACGAAAAGATAGGCTCTGAGGGGTGTACTAGGGGTATCGTGTACTAAAAATGAGTACAACGCAAAGGGTGTGGGAGAATTACTTGACCAATGTAGCCAATGTAATTATAACAAAAACACAGGTGTAAAACAATGGGTTAATCCTAATGCCTCTTATCATGTAGTAAATCTAACTACACGAATGTAGTCTCACTTGTGGCCTCGGAATGGTCCTAACGCAAGTTCTAGAATCTAAGTGCTACCGGTACACACATCATAGCATAAATGCTTTTCCTACCAATTCTAGGGGTAACCTCACATATTTGGGGGTGGAAAATTTTTTAGTGGTACGATTTTGTGCTAGTCATATAACTCCAATCCATGAGACGCTCATTAAGACCAAAGTTTCACTCCTATATGTTGTAAAAAAAATTTAAATTTGGCACTAAAATTGCCCTAACAGGTATTTATCTCAGTTTTATTACACATCTACCATTAAACAAACAAAAATCAAGCGTAATAGCATTCTCTAAAGTATCGTATTTTTACCCCCCCCCCTTACACTTAAGATGAACATTGTCCCCAATGTTCAAATAACAAGATGTAGAAGTAAATAAGGTAAACGAATGAAATCAAATACTCCCCTGATTCGCTTGGTGGATAATGTGGTAACATGGTTAGATCTTCTTCCAAGAGAATGTAGAAGCTTCAAGACTAATGCATCGCCATAAGCTTGATTCCACATACATCTCCTTGTCCAAAATAACCTGTTAAACCTGAGAAAACAAACACGAAAACCTGCATAACATCGGCGGGATAAATTCTATATATAAGGATATAATGCTTGTGGAATGATAATTTTGCAGATTCCTGGAGTTAATAAGTTAGAGATTTAATAAAAACTTTTTATGAAAACAAAACTTTCAAAAATTTCTGAAAATTAAAATCTGACGCCGTCAGGTTGTAAGTCCTGACGCCGTCAGAAATGATCTGACAGAATTCTCATGTTAAGTTTCCGGAAAATTTCTGGAAAAACCTATACCTTACTTCCTGGAAATCCTGCAAAACATCATTATGACTCGATACAAGCATTTGACTCAAACAATTACTAATATGTATGTTAATTTAATATTATTATGATTCATGTTCATTTGTGTTCTAATAAACCGATTTGGATTGCCCTTACACTTAACTTTTGCAAAATACCTTTATATGTAGTTAAGACGAAGTTAAAAACAAAATAAAGCATTTTCACAATTTAATTTTGAACATGAATTAATAATAATAAAAATTAAACACACATACGGAAGCAAATAAAATCAAACAAACAAATAAATAAACACACAAAGCAAATAAAGCTTGGGTTGCCACCCAAGAAGCGCTTTTCTTTATTAACGAGTCTTGTAGCTAGACTCAAAGTCACGTACATTACGTGACTCCATCATTGGTCGCGGTTCCTAGGCCATTCTCATTTCCGGTTTTATATTCCGGTCCTAATTTCAAACAATCCTTGTAGAAACCGGATATCCTTTCCATAACATAGTCTACTCCTTTATTTCTATCCTCATCATTCCTATAGTAGACCGCTTGCTTAAGCTCCTTCTCAACATTTGACAAGTGTTGGAATTGCTCTATCTTATATGGCATTTGGTATTTTACCTCATCGGTCTCATCCTTAAATCTAACTATCCCTAAGGAAGGTTCATAAGTCATTCTAGAGACCTCAACAAATGGTTTTCCAAAAACTACTTGAGTTAAGGATGCATCGACTATTGGGCGGATATCTTCTACAATTACAAAGTCGGTGACATAGGTGAAGTTTCCTACATAAACCGGTAATCCCTTAACTCTTCCCGTGAAGTTACTCATCCAACCCTTATCAGGGAACATCCTATACCCAAGTTGATTTTTCATTATTAAGTTGTAGTGGGCTCTAGTCATGATGTTTATGGGCGATTTAAGGTCGATGTAAGCTTTCCACACATGCAAATGTCCGATGTTGCATGGTATGTTGAGATTAGAAGGGTCGCCTATTTTTATAATTGGTCTACCAAGGAAGTATGGTGTCTCGGGGTCATCGAATAGGTCTGTATGATATGCGCGCTCTTCCTTAGTGGGTAGCCTATTGAAGTAGTCCTCATCATCATCTACTTCTTCAATCTCACTTTTCCTAACTTCTTTATCAACCTCGACTTTCTTAACCTCATCCTCAGGTTCACTATTATCCTCATTCCTATCAATTGGTTTAATAGTGACAATGTTGACGAAGTGGACGTGTTTGGATGAAGAGGGGTCTTTTACTTGGGGTCCGCTATTTGTGTTCCTAGCGTCCTTATGTGGAGGTGATAGCACTTGGTTATTGAGGGCTTTCAATAAGTTGTCAATTTTATTGGTCATCTCCGTTTGTTGTTGATTGAATTCGGATTCAAATCTAGCTATCCGAGCTTCTTGAGATGCCATAAATTGTTGGAAGGATTGTTATTGAAAGTACGGTTCGAGTTGGAACCGCTTGATTGGAAACGATTAGGTGGGTTGGAAGAATTGGTTTGTTGTGCGTTTTGGTTTTGTTTCCACCTAAGGTTTGGGTGATTTTTCCATGAGGGGTTGTATGAATCACCGTAGGGGTTTGGCTCGGGTTTGAAAGTGTACCACTTGTCTCCCGCTCCGTCGGTACGCGAGGATGCGTAGTCCGCAAAAGCTTGTTCGGGGAGTTCCATGCAATCACGAGTGTCGTGGGGACCACTACATAATTCACATGAAGAAGTGATTTTGTTCACTTGGCTTGAAGGTTTAGGAGCCTCGTAGGATTTCATAAGAAACTTGACTTGGTCTTCAAGTTCTATGATCCTACAGTTGGAAGTGCTTGAATTGTTCGAAGGCAAAGATATTGCCTTGACCGTTTTATTCAAATCACGGGTATCACTCCAACTTTCATTGTCATAAAGAGCAAGATCTTCTAGGAGAGCCCATGATTGTTCCGCACTTAGATCACGTAGCTTACCACCGGTCGATTGGTCAATGGTTTGCCTCGTGGAAAGATTGATATGGTCATAGAAGATTTGGACTTGAAGCCAAAGTTCTATGCCATGGTGAGGGACTTTTTGGAGTAAGTCCTTGAATCGAGTCCATGCCTCGTAGAGGGTTTCGCCTTGACGTTGTTGGAACATCAAGATATCATTCCTTAGCTTGGTAGTTCTTCCTGGTGGGAAAAACTGAGCAAGGAAACGAGTGGTGAGATCATCCCAAGAGGTGATGGATCCTGTGGGTTGACGCTCTAGCCATTGACTAGCTTGGTCCCGCAGAGAGAATTGAAAGAGACGCAATCGGGTCGTCTCTCGAGTGGCAACATCAAGGTCTATAGAATCAACGATTTTGAGAAAGTCCTTGAGATGTTGATTAGGATCTTCGGAACGAAGTCCATGGAATGCGCATCCGCTTTGCACCAACCGGATGGTGTCGGATCGCAAGGGAGTGACATTGGCTCCTTGAGTGAGCTCAATGGTGTTTCGATAGCCATGGTGGCTAGGACGGGAGTAGTCTCCTAAGGTACGGGCTCTAGGAGGTGGGTGTTGTTGTGGTGGTGGGTTGTTGGGATCGAGGATATTACCACCTTCCATGATGTCGGATGGTAATGGTCACGAACAAAGAAACAAAGAAAAAAATATAGACTGAAGAAAACCTAGAAAAATAAAATAAAAATCTCACTAGAAAGGAATCTAGTGAGTAGACCTAATAAAATAAAAATTCAACCTAAACAATAACTATTCGCCGGCAGCGGCGCCAAAAACTTGATGCGTGGTTTTGCGACCTTACAACAGGTTTTACCTCTCAAGGGATCTCGAGAGGCTTGCAATCCCCACCAGGCAGTGTACCTGACCGATGTAGTATAGTGAAGTGGCAAGTACCGGGGGATTGATCGTTCTCTAGGGGAATAGTGTCGTTAGGATTGAAAAACTACTCTAATAGGTCTAATTGTGAGGGAAGATTCTTTTTGTATTTTTATATTTTATAGAAAGCAAGTAAAAATCTCGGGTTTGAAGGAGTGGGCGGAATTAGTTGCTAGTCAACTAACCCAAATAACTACAAATGCAAATAAAATAAAATAACTGAAAATGAAAAGGTTGTGAAACTCATGTGGAGAGAAATGTGTTTACTTAGATTTCCTTACTCCCTGACTATCTTTTACCGGTTGATTAGTGTATATTAATTTCGTGGATGACGGGTGTATTCCTTAATACCAATCGTGGGGTGGCGTACGTACTTCCCCAACTCTACAAGCTCCTACTTCACTCCTATGTCGAGCCGGCTAAGAAGCTCCTAACATGGGATCACTAGAATTCGCTCATGCATTAAATACAACCATAATAACCTTAGTACGCATTGGTTCATGTTTCTTAAGACGTTCAAGCAAGTTACCGTATAGGAGGTTAGCCAGTTTTCTTAAGCCTAACATCGATAAACAATCATCCAATACAATTAATAACACACTAACAACTAATAATCAATAGTTAGGTTTCATTAGATCTAAGCAAACACAAGATAAATCTAGCCTAGCATGTTAATCAAAAGACAAGAACAAGATATAATCAAATAAAACATAGACATATTGATTGATTAAATGAATACTTATCTTCAATTAAACATGGGAGATCCAAGGGTATGAAAATCCTTAAAAATGGCAGAAATTCGTCTTAGGGTTTCTCCTCACAAAGTTGCACACTAATGACAAAAAATTGCAAAACTATATATAGAGTTTAGTGGCTGACGGCGTCACGTTATAGGACTTGACGCCGTCACCTCGCCGTGTCTAGGGTTCCTGGATGGCCTTCCTGACGCCGTCCCTCTTTAGTGCTCCAAAATCCGCTCTGGCTTATCAAAGGTTGACGCCGTCAGAAATGGGCTTGACGCCGTCCCTCTTTAACTTAAACCGTGATGGCCTTGATCACCTTTAAGGGTGACGCCGTCAGACTTTACATTGCAAAACTCTCTGGCGCGTCACGGGTATTTTTCATATCCACCTCTTTTGCCAAGCCATGACGCCGTCTAGAACGATATCTGACGCCGTCAAAGGTACTTTTCCAGCCGATTTTGAGACTTTGTCGTTTTCATCACCTTTATGCTCCAAAAACGTCCAAAATGCTTCCTTTTCCAGATTTCTTCTCCAAAGTACCTAAAATGACAAAAGGAATGATTTAGGGCAATATTTGATCAAATAAACACGATTTAGGGCTTAAATGACCCCCTAAAAGCGGTACACTTATCGCTTCATCAAAAACCCTTAAAAATAGAAGAAAATTCGTCTTAGGGTTTCTCCTCACAAAGTTGCACACTAATGACTAAAAATTGCAAAACTATATATAGAGTTTAGGGGCTGACGGCGTCACGTTGTAGGAGGTGACGCCGTCACCTCGCCGCGGCTAGGGTTCCCGGATGGTCTTCCTGACGCCGTCCCTCTTTAATCCTCAGAAATCCACTCTGGCGCGTCAAGGGTTGACGCCGTCAGAATTGTGCTTGACGCCGTCTCTCTTTAACTTAAACCGTGACGACCTTGATCACCTTAAAGGGTGACGCCGTCAGATTTCCATTGTAAAACTCTCTGGCGCGTCACGTGTATTTTGTCATATCCACCTCTTTTGCCAAGCCGTGACGCCGTCAGGAGCAATCCTTGACGCCGTCACGTGTACTTTTCCAGCAGCTTTGGCATTTTGTCGAATTCTTCACTTTTATGCTCCAAAAACGTCCAAAATGCTTCCTTTTCCAGATTTCTTCTCCAAAGTACCTAAAATGACAAAAGGAACGATTTAGGGCAATATTTGATCAAATAAATACGATTTAGGGCTTAAATGACCCCCTAAAAGCGGTACACTTTTCGCTTCATCAAATACCCTTACACTTGAGATTTGCTTGTACTCAAGCAAATGCGCTTTTATTCTAATCAAAATACAAGTTAGGGGTCATTTAACGCTAATATAAAAGTAATTACAACAAATAGTCGTTCCACTTTAATCATAATAAGCACGGAGATTACAAACTAGCACCTCACAAGTAGTGTTTAGATACTCACATCTCTCAGGTGTCATAAAAGTATATCTCATAAATGAAAACGAATAATATCTCTCACTACCTGTCACAGCAAATAGATTACCATAGGCTTGGGAAAGGATCGAAAACCTCCTCCACTAGGCGTAAGCACCTAAGATAAACTATCAAAGAGGGCTTTTAAACGGGTTATAACGTTAGGTGTAGGGATATGATAAACACGATTTTGTTGGATAAGGGATATTTTACTGGTGGCGAGTTAAAGATCTTGATTAATTACATGTACAATGGCGTTGCTAAGCCAAGACTAGACTCGACTTAAGCTAAAAACAAAATAACAAAAACATAAAATGAAACGGGATGGTAGTCCGTATGTTTTTTTCTACTTTTCTTTTTCTCATTTTTTTTTATTTTTCTTGATTTTTTCGATTTTTTTTTTTTTTCATACACTCTTGCCCTACCATCCAAAATAATACATCATAGGGGCGTCGCATTCCCCTTACACTTGAACTTTTACATAACTTCACAAATAACTATTCTAATGACTCGAATTAAAATAATCGAAACACTTGGAGTACTTTTAAAATATTTAGCACATATGGGGATAATAATGTTGTTCTTCCCTATTACTCCATTACACTAGTACTTTACCCATGAGTCCCAATCGTCCCAAAACAATATGTACAAGGATATGACTCGACTTAGCAACCATGTAATCAATTAGATAATTAACTTGGGGTTTAAACAAATGTTGTCACAATAATGCACTAAAAATGAGTGCATACAAGGTAGGCTAAGGCGATTTGGGTGTACATTTAAGTGGGATGTAAACAAATTCTTACTTTAAGTAAAATGCTTAAAGTTAGAAACGAAAAGATAGGCTCTGAGGGGTGTACTAGGGGTATCATGTACTAAAAATGAGTACAACGAAAAGGGTGTGGGAGAATTACTTGACCAATGTAGCCAATGTAATTATAACAAAAACACAGGTGTAAAACAATGGGTTAATCCTAATGCCTCTTATCATGTAGTAAATCTAACTACACGAATGTAGTCTTACTTGTGGCCTCGGAATGGTCCTAACGCAAGTTCTAGAATCTAAGTGCTACCGGTACACACATCATAGCATAAATGCTTTTCCTACCAATTCTAGGGGCGAACCTCACATATTTAGGGTTGGAAAATTTTTTTTAGTGGTACGGTTTTGTGCTAGTCATATAACTCCTATCCATGAGAAGCTCATTAAGATCAAAGTTTCACTCCTATATGTTGTAAAAAATTTTAAATTTGGCACTAAAATTGCCTTAACAGGTATTTCTCTCAGTTTTATTACACATTTACTATCAAACAAACAAAAATCAAGTGCAATTATATTCTCTAAGGTATCTTACTTTACCCCCCCCCCCCTTACACTTAAGATGAACATTGTCCCCAATGTTCAAATAACAAGATGTAGAAGTAAATAAGGTAAAAGAATGAAATCAAATACTCCCCTGATTCGTTTGGTGGATAAAGAGGTAACATGGTTAGATCTTCTTCCAAGGTAATGTTGAAGCTTCAAGACTAATGCATCGCCAAAAGCTAGATTCCACATACATCTCCTTGTCCAAAATAACATGTTAAACCTGAGAAAACAAACACGAAAACCTGCATAACATCGGCGGGATAAATCTATATAAGGATATAATGCTTGTGGAATGATTATTTTGCAGATTCCTGGAGTTTATAAGTTAGAGATTTAATAAAAACTTTTTATGATTCCGGTATAAAAACAAAACTTTCAAAAATTTCAGAAAATTAAAACCTGACGCCGTCAGGTTGTAATGCCTGACGCCGTCAGAAATGATCTGACAGAATTCTCATGTTAAGTTTCCGGAAAATTTCTGGAAAAACCTATACCTTACTTCCTGGAATTCCTGCAAAACATCATTATGACTCGATACAAGCATTTGACTCAAACAATTACTAATATGTATGTTAATTTAATATTGTTATGATTCATGTTCATTTGTTCTAATAAACCGATTTGGATTTCCCTTACACTTATCTTTTGCAAAATACCTTTATATGTAGTTAAGACGAAGTTAAAAACAAGATAAAGCATTTTCACAATTTAGTTTTGAACATGAATCAATAATAATAAAAATTAAACATACATACGGAAGCAAATAAAGCTTGGGTTGCCTCCCAAGAAGCGCTTGTTTTTGTTCGAGTCACGAGCCTGACTCTACCCTTATTTAACGGAAATAGGGGAGGTTTTCCCTACACTTAGGATTAAGTGTGGGTGAAAGTAGCGATACACACCCTTAGGGTGGAAATATGCCACGTGAGGAAAGAGTGACGGGTGAATTATATGCTCAAAGGTGCGGGATCCTATCATCATAACCTTACCTAATTCAATTGGGTTAGTGGGCGGATTAAGATTTTCTCCTAGAAAGGGATCATCTTCTATCAACTTCGAGAGATTCCTAGTTGGGAATCCATCTTGACCTAATAAACCCGGTTTAAACCCATAATGTTTCTTGTGATCAATCATGAATGGGTGATGTAAGTATGTAAGGTCATGGTTCACTCCTATATTAGCTTCCACTCCACATGGCCTAGAGTCTACTACCTTAATCTTAACATTACCCGGACTGCATGGTTTGATGGGTGGATCGGGACCTTTTTCAATTCCTAAATTCACATCTAAGGATGGAAGATTAGGTAACGGTTTTGGTTGAGGCTCCGGTTCATCAAAAATAGGAAATCCCCTAGAACTAAGAGTAAGGTTGTGATCACTATAAGCATTCAAACCTATATCCTCTAGTTGTGTTTGGTTCAAAGGTTCTACCTCCATCGGGATTCCTAAAGTCTCTTCTACTTCTTCCGGGTAAGTCACGGGCGGTGTGTATGCCTCGAATGATAGTAGGACTTGTGGGGTACTTTGTAGGTTTGTGTTATTTACCTCATCCTTCCTTGTCTCTATATCAATTATATCCACATCATGTGTTTTAGTAGAATCTAACCCAAACATGTTCCTAAGTATCTCAAATCCTTCTCTAGCCATTTCAAGTTCTAAGTCCGATTCATAAGAATCTTCCCCGATAACATGATTACTATGTTCAATTTGCCTAAAGGATTCATCATGTGTTCCTTGAGATTTAAAGTCATTGATCATAAAACCTAGGTCTTTTTGCTCAATATGCTCATGTTCGGCTAAATCCTCCTCAATTGTTTCCTCAAGTTGTGATGTATACGAACCCATTAATTCATTAAACTTATGGTTCACGGTTAGGAGGCTTTCCTCAAATTTTTTCCAAAGGGTCTTATTAAAAGGAGTTGATCCTAACAATGATTGTTTAATAGAAGCCGCACATGCACATAATTCATCAAACCTATCAAACTTTACACCCATCTCCTCTTGTATATATCTAAGATCACTTAAAAATTCATTGGAACAACAGGAAGCAAATCTATCCGTGTAAAGTAATTGTTCCTCTATTGTTAATGATCTAAATGGAATTTCATCCGCCATGATGACAAATGAAAATGGTTTTACAAACCAAGGGCACAAAGAAAAAGATAGACTAAAGAAATCTAATAAAAAGAAAATAAAAAATCTCACTAGAAAGGAATCTAGTGAGTAGACCTAATAAAATAAAAATTCAACCTAAACAATAAGTATTCCCCGGCAGAGCGCCAAAAACTTGATGCGTGGTTTTGCGACCTTACAACAGGTTTACCTCTCGAGGAATCTCGAGAAGCTTGCAATCCCCACCAGGCAGTGTACCTGACCGATGTAGTATAGTGAAGTGGCAAGTACCGGGGGATTGATCGTTCTCTAGGGGAATAGTGTCGTTAGGATTGAAAAACTACTCTAATAGGTCTAAGGGTGAGGGAAGATTCTTTTTGTATTTTTATAATTTTTTATAAAAGCAAGTAAAATCTCGGGTTTGAAGGAGTGGGCGGAATTAGTTGCTAGTCAACTAACCCAAATAACTACAATTACAAATAAAATAAAATAACTGAAAATGAAAAGGTGGTGGAACTTATATGGAGAGAATATGTTTACTTAGATTTCCTTACTCCCTAACTATCTTTTACCGGTTGATTAGTATGTATTAATTGCGTGGATGACGGGTGTATTCCTTAATACCAATCGTGGGGTGGCGTACGTACTTCCCCAACTCTACAAGCTCCTACTTCACTCCGATGTCGAGCCGGCTAAGAAGCTCCTAACATGGGATCACTAGAATTCGCTCATGCATTAAATACAACCATAAAACCTTAGTACGCATTGGTTCATGTTTCTTAAGACGTTCAAGCAAGTTACCGTATAGGAGGTTAGCCAGTTTTCTTAAGCTTAACATCGATAAACAATCATCCAATACAATTAATAACACACCAACAACCAATAATCAATAGTTAGGTTTCATTAGATCTAAGCAAACACAAGATAAATCTAGCCTAGCATGTTAATTAAAATACAAGAACAAGATATAATCAAACAACACATAGACATATTGAATGATTAATTGATTACTTATCTTCAATTAAACATGGGAGATCCAAGGGTATAAAACCCTTAAAAATGGCAGAAAATTCGTCTTAGGGTTTTTCGTCACAAAGTTGCACACTAATGACTAAAAATTGCAAAACTATATATAGAGTTTAGGGGCTGACGGCGTCACGTTGTAGGAGGTGACGCCGTCACCTCGCCGCGGCTAGGGTTCCCGGATGGTCTTCCTGACGCCGTTCCTCTTTAAACCTCAAAAATCCACTTTGGCGCGTCAAGGGTTGACGCCGTCAGAATTGTGCTTGACGCCGTCTCTCTTTAACTTAAACCGTGACGGCCTTGATCACCTTAAAGGGTGACGCCGTCAGATTTCCATTGTAAAACTCTCTGGCGCGTCACGTGTATTTTGTCATATCCACCTCTTTTGCCAAGCCGTGACGCCGTCAGGAGCAATCCTTGACGCCGTCACGTGTACTTTTCCAGCAGCTTTGGCATTTTGTCGAATTCTTCACTTTTATGCTCCAAAAACGTCCAAAATGCTTCCTTTTCCAGATTTCTTCTCCAAAGTACCTAAAATGACAAAAGGAACGATTTAGGGCAATATTTGATCAAATAAATACGATTTAGGGCTTAAATGACCCCCTAAAAGCGGTACACTTTTCGCTTCATCATGCACCTTCGTAGGTGCTAATCGATCAGACAACTCCTGTAACTCCGTAGGTGCTAATCGATAGGGTGCTCGCGCTACAGGCGCGGCTCCTGGCACCAAATCGATTTGAAATTCGATTTGTCTGGCCGGTGGGAGTCCAGGTAGGTCTTCTAGAAAAACTTTCAGAAAATCCCTTACGATTGGCACATCTTCCAACCTTTTCTCTCCGGGCTCCTTTTCCTTCTTTTCATTAACATGAGCTAAAAAGAGGTGGCATCCTTTCTCGATGTACTTCTGCACCTTCGTACACGAGATGATGCTCAATCTCGACGAACGCGCACGATCGCTCCGATCTCCTTCAATTATCAGAACTTCGTTCCCATAGGGTACTCTGACGATCTTCTCATCACAGACGATGACGACATGATATTTTGATAGCCAATCCATCCCTATGATGACGTCAAAACTACCCAACTCTACTGGTATAAGGTCAATGTTGAATGGGCGGTTTAATAAGTTTAGAGTGCAACCCCTTATAATGGTACCTACTCTTTCTAGGTTTCTGTTTGCTAATTCTACGTCGAAGACATTATCTAAGGTGGTTGGGGCTATATCGATTAAAGGACTAAAATCGGTCAACACAAAACTTCTATCTGCTCCCGTATCGAATAGTACTGAAGCATAATGATTATTTAAAAGAAACGTACCCGTCACCACGTTCGGGTCGGCCTGGGCTTCCCTTCTGCCCACAACATAAACTCTTCCACGGGCTCCTCCTCCATTGCCCTGATTTCCATTGTTGACCACTGCTACTTGGTTGCCTGGTCCACCACCATTTCCTTAGTTTCGGGGCTTGTTGCACTCATTCCGGTAATGACCCTTTTCACCGCACCCAAAGCAGGTGACTTCCGCCCTACGGTTGTGGGGTGGTGCTGCTTTAGCGGTGGCTAGGGTCTTGCCCTACAGTTCCTTGCCAAGTGCCCTATTCTCTGGCAGTTGTTACACTTCACTGTGCACTGTTCCTTGTGATGTAGCTTGCAGCGGTTACAAAAAGGTGCGTTCTTGTCATAACCCTTCTTATCACTTGAACCAGCTGCATAAGCCTTGGCTACATTCTGCTTTTTGTTCTGAGAGCTGTTGTTACTACCCTTAGAGTGATCTTCCCACTTCCTTTTGTGGTCAGCACTCTTTTCTGGAACATCCTCCAGTTCCTGATCCATCAACTTGTTTGCTATCTCCATAGTCTCATGAAGATCTGCAGCTCTCGAGGTAGTCACATCACCTCTAATGGATTTCAATAAACCACCGATATACCTCTCAATAAACCTTGCCTCAGTCTGTACCATTTCAGGACATAGCAAAACCAACTCCTGAAATCTCTGGTTGTAAGCGGCCATATTGTTATTTTGCACCTTCAAATTCCAAAACTATATCTCCAACTTCTTGACCTCATTTCGTGGGCAATATTTCCTAATCACTAGTTCCTTAAAGTCTTCCCACGGCATGGCATAAGCAACATCCATGTTAGCAGATTTCATGTAGTTGTTCCACCAGGTCAAAGCGGCATCCATGAAAGTGAAAGATGCATACTTGACCCTGTCGTCATCGTTACAACCACTGATGCGAAACACGGTTTCTAGCTTCTCAATCCATCTAGTCAAGCCAACGGCTCCCTCGGTTCCTCCAAATCCTCCAACCATGATTTTTTGGAACTCAGAGTAAGTACAACCACGGCTGTTGGTCACTGGCCTAGATGTTCCGGTGTTGGTAGTCGAATTGTTTGCGGCTGCGAGAGCGGCGGCCACACGATCAGCAACAAGCTGATCCAGAGTTGCTTGATTTACCACTGGCGTATTTGCTGCGGCCCTGGTTGGGGCGACATTCTCAACAGTTTGGCCCTGTGTGGCTCTTGTCGGGGCGACATTCTCAGCAGTCCTTCCCCTTACTGACCTTGTCGGGGTGGGTGTGTTGGCGGTTTGTCCTTGTGTGACTCTGGTTGACTTTCGTTTGGGTGCCATTTATCTGTATCACAAAAAAATGACGATAATTGAGATTTTTGTTTATGGGAGGAAAGAATCATATGAATATACGGATAGTGAAAACAAAATACAAGAATAAAGTCAACCACAGAGGAAAAACGAATAATCGGATAGGAAAACTAAGCTTGTTATATATATATCGAAAAGATAAAGGTTCACAAAATTACAAGCTTGGTTAATAGTTAGTTCTGGAATACTACAGAAATACTAGTCATCTTAATGAATACATCATCCACTACAACTACTCTAAGCTCGGTCACTATCTAGGCGTAACTGATCAAATGCTAAGGTCAACCCTCCAATAGTAGTCTCCAACTGGCCTATACGATCTCTCAACTCCTGATTCTCTCTCATCACTGCTCCAATAGTGTACTCTGCAGTCATAATCCTCTGCCACTGAGTACGATCAACACCTCTTGCTCGTCTCAACATTCCCTGCATCCTGCTCTGGCCTCTGCCTAAGCCAATAGCCCTGAAATCCAAATTCCTAAGCTCTCTACCATGCAGCCTCTCCAAAGCATCCAATCTAGCTCTCAATCCAATCATCACCCTCCGATCAGAGTACATCTCCTCAAATAAAACACAACCTGCCCTATCAACAGTCCCAATCCTCCTCTCCACATTCTGAATACGGTCGGACTGCTACAACCTCCCGATTGAATGCACATCAAGTAAACTGGCCTGATTCGCCAGCTGAATCCACACCTGCTCCATCTCAGTGGGTTCCTCGAGCTCTAAAGGTGGAGAAACCACTGGTGATGGAAGTGGAGCAGGCATCGAAGATGGAGGCATGAATGAAGGAGATGACGGTAGGTACTCTGGACTAGCTGCACGTACACCCATGCCGACATCACAAGCAATATATATCCACTGACTGTCACTCATACCCTGAATCTGTGCATCCCTGGAACTCTGTCCAACCTCAAATATACCCTGAACATCCTCCATGATGCCCTTACCATCCCTCGGCATCATAACCTGATCCAAATCCATAGGGGCATCTTTGTCCCTGTCATCATCTACACCAATAGGAGTGTGCTCAGTAGGTGCAGTAACAGCTGGAGTAGGCTCATCCTAAACCTACTCTGGATCCTCCACTGGATCCTCATCCTCCTCTGAATAAGTCTCAACCGATCTCCTAAGTCTCTGGGTAGGTGGGGAATGGTCTGGAGATGATATGGGTGACTGAGATGGTGATTCAGTAGGGGTACCCTCATAATCGGATCTGGTCCTCCTCCTAGGTGATAGAACTGGAAAGTCTGAGAGTCGAAGACAATGTCCAGAATATACCGACATACGAGCAGTGCGTCGGCTGATAGGTGGGGTATCCTGAACATGCTGAGTGAAAGTGTATAGCTGGCCTGGGGATGAGCGGTGTGCTGTGGTGTATCTGGGCAAGTATGGTAAGGTAGACACTAGAGTGGTGTGTACATACTGAGCTGGAATGGGTGGCTGAGCAGCAGCTCGGACAACCTCCATCAACGGGTCATCCGCAAATGGAACTGGCTGTCGCATCGAAGAAGTGAGTCCAGCAGCAGCTACCTCGAAGTGTATGCCGAAAGGGAGAGACATAGTCTGTGACAAATATGGTGCGACACGTGTAAGTATACAGAAAATACTTATATCATATATGCTTAGTAAAATACTCAAATAGCACATCATAACACTTAATCAAATAAAGCAAATAATGCTCAAATCATAGCAAGCTAAACTGGCAGGCATCTGGCGGTCATAAGGAAAAGTTTTTCATAAATCGGTTATAGTTTAAGGTTTTTATAAACCTCGTTCTCTATAACCTAGGCTCTGAATACCAATCTGTAACACCCCCAAAATAATAATATTACGGAAGCATACACTTTGGGTGCTACTAAATCGATAATCACAACACAAGATATAGGGAACGGATTAAAAATCCATTTTAAAATACATTACATGTTTAAAGTCATGTTTGTCTTACATAAAATCCATTTCAAATAAAAAGGTAGCCCATTAACAAAGCGGTCCAAATTTCAGAGTTAACGCAATTCTAAAAACATTTCTAACATTTATTATGACCATCATCATGCCCTGCCTTCAGCTAACGCACCTCAGTTTCCTGAGAAAAATATGCTAAAAGTCAGCTAACGCTGGTGAGTTCATAGGTTTAAAGTAATTAACACATATGGACCCATAGCAATATTAGCAAAACAAATCAGCAATAACACACTATCCTGCTATGCAAACACTAAGCCTCATCTAACCGAACTATGACATCGCAGCATGCCAAGCTAGCATTAGCTAGAAAGGGGTGCCCGCGAGTGTTAATCCCCAGACACTCGGCCTATTTTCATATGGTATACGTTCGCCTTGGCTATGCCGAGCCAACCGAACGGGGGTGTCATCCCCAATAGATCTATTTATATCAAACGGCTTCCTAGAATGGAATTAACGGTTGATGATAGTGGGCGCAATGAGATTTAGCTAAACTTAGGTTTCTGCATACAAGTGTGTATAAAAACAAAAATCCATTTTTGGTCCATGAAAACAGTTTTGCATGTTTCTCACCCCAAAGCTTGTAAAACAAATCGTATAAAAATATGGGGCTATAAACTCACCTTAAATACAATAGCAATCTGCTAATCAACAAAATAGTGCAACCGCGCCGACACGCAACCTAAATCAGTACGGTAAGTCTTAGCGAAATATTCGTGTCTTATATGTCTTTACTTTATTTGAAACGTTTACTCGTGAACAGTGCTCGTGTATTTCTTGCTTGCTGTGTGGTAAAGTATATTTCAAAATGATTTATTGTTGTTACTCTTGGTGGTGGCTCATGGTGAAAGTGTACGGTGGGAATACGTAACGGAACATCCGTGCTAGTAATCGCCGCAAGTATTATATATATATGTACAATCATACATGTATATATGTATATTAGGTTAAGTTGAATACTTAAGTATTTAATTAATTAATGATTATAATTAATTAAATAGGTTTTTGAGAAATTAATAAAGTAATAGAGTTAGTGGAGGATTATTATATTATAAATATTATTTATTATTTATAATACAATTTTAATTATAAGAAATTTAGAAACATTGTTAAGTATTTTAGAAAAATTTACCTAAGTTAAGTATTTTTACCAAAATACTCTAATTGTTAGATTTTTAGAAAATTTGAGCATGACCCATTCGTTTATACAACGTTTCCATTTTGCTCAGGTGTTGCAATTCCTCAAATAATCCGCGTTGTTTAAGTTATATGCAAAAATTTGGTTCGTAATATATATTGGTCATCGTAAGTATTTTTATCGTTATAATTATCGTTATCGTTACGTTTAATTATTAACAATAGATTTCGACACAAAGTCAATATTTAGTCAGAAAGTCAACAAAAGTCAATATTAATAAGAATTTGGTCAAAATGTCATTTTTCACCCGTTTGGAGACTAACGCGTCTCAAAACAAGTCCAAAACTAGTTTTTGTTATATTTATCGTATCGTTAAGTAATAATATCCATAGTGAGTCGGAAAATATTTCAAAAATCATTTTTGTCATCCAACTTATCTATTGGGCCGAAACTTTCTAAATAAGCCAAATAGTTTAATTTTTAGTCCAAACCATTTAGCCTTTTTAATTTACGATATATATATCGTTAGTTTGCTAAAAATAATTTTAACACATTCGTCACCACGTTTGGTCAATAAAATTCAACTATGACTAGTTGGGTTGGGCTTGGCCCAACTGCCACCGAAAGTCCATAAGCCCAATTCATTAATTTTAGCCCAAATCACTTTTTAGTTAAATTATATATATCGTCGCGTTTCTAAAAATCACTTAACACGTTCGTTACATCCGTTTGGTCAAAAAGTCTAAGTTGTTCAATATCTTGTTGGGCTCGGCCCAACAGCCCACACGTGGCATTTTAGCCCAAAAATTATATTTAGCCCATTTTTCCTTTTTAGCGAATATTAGTTACGTAACGAATTTTAATTTTATCAATTAAGCTCTTATAAATGAGCTATTAAGTCAAATAGTCAAACATGACCAAAATACATTATATTCGACCCATATTACATAATTCGACCCATTTTCTCCTTTTTATAAGCTAATCTCAATTAGTTATGGCTTATTCAATAAGCTATTAAAAATAAGCTTTTAAGCATTAATTCCACCATTTCACCACTTGAGCCAAAATTTTATGTTTTTCAAAACCCCAATAGTTTTGAAATTTTTACTTTGGCCGAAACATATATATAGCCTCAAAAGAGTATATATTGCTTAATCTCGCGAAATTAATATTAATCATGTTTGTATCATTAAACTAGCACCATATGCATCAAGATTTACCACACAAGCAAGAAATTTACAAATTTGTTCATAGATCATACTTAGGTCGATCACTATTCACAATAATACAAGCCCTAGATTTTTCCATTTCAACAAAATATATACTTTTAACAAATTTTAACATCATTAGACATTGAAAGAACATGTATTTAACAAGATTAGAAAAGTTTAATGATTCCTTACAATGCTTGAAGGTTAACGTGGGGTAGAGGAGACCAAGAACAACCCAAACTTCACCAAATTTACCCAAACCACGTTCCAAATAACCCGAAACTCTTGAATATACACTCTAAATTGTTTGAACTTCAAAGAAAAATGATGGATCTTGGTATTTTGGTTTGAGCCGTGTGGTTTGATAGGGAGGATGATCTAGGTAAGTTGATGATAATATTATGGATAGTATGTTTTGTTTTGGTGTCACTTAAGGTAATAAGGGTTAATATATATAAGATATATTAGTTAGTCGATACATTTTGGATTGTAGTGGTGGAGTATCCACCTAAGGCCGGTTATGGAGGGATAAGAGGAGGGGGAAAATATTTTTACCTCTCGTTGGTGTATCGTGTGTCGGTTTAAGCTTAAACATGACCGTAAAGTCCCGGTTTGACGTTTTTGGACACGTATACGTAAAATAAAGTTTTATCCACCTTTTTGTCAGAAATGTAATAAAATATTTTTACTGACTCAAAAATATATTTATTTGACTGCTACCATGTGTACTGTGCTGTCGGTACGCGTGTGCGGTTGCTTTTCAGAAAAATATGAGAAAGCTCTCAGTTAATTACGAGACTTGTCAGTAACTATCAGAAATAGGAAAATTTATGCTTATTGACAAAAATAAACTTTTTCTGCAGTGACTGTAAGCTACAGTATGCGGGACAGCTCCCAAAAATGCTCAAAAATACTCAGAAACATGCAAATGCGCATAGAAATGCTCAGCTTAAAAATCATTAATACTCATTTAATATTAATTAATAAAGTGAAAATTACCATTTGTCACACATTGACCCTATACTATAACCGCTAGGTCACGACACTTCACAACATCATGATGTGCATACGATTTTGATACTTGTTTTCATTTACTTATTTTATATGAGTACTTGTACTTATATATATTTGTGTTGACCTGGTTTACAGCATTATGTCTTCACCTACTCATCCTATCATCCTTAACTCGGATTCAGATGTGGAATATTCCTCATCATCCACTATTTCGATCACACCAGTCATTCCTATTCTTGTATCCTCCGGCGATGAGTCTGCTGAGACCGAGCCATTTGAGGACGCTCAGACTATATCTACACCACCCATTGCACCTGTCCTTCCAGTTCCCTCACCACCCGTTTCACCACCAGTGCACCGTGTTAGGCGTATTCCTATTGTACGGCCAGATCAGATCCCTATTGGTCGTCGCTATCGACTACATGAGACTGGCCATGTCATGCTTCGTACCGCTAGGAAGAGGGTATGCTCTCGACCCAGCCGAGTACCAGCACCCACCACTACTCTATCTCATATCCCATCACCACCATCATCTCCACCACCACCACCATCATTCACCTACCACCAGACTACCATCGTTCCATTACCACCACCACCCAGAGATGTTTCTGATACTCTGGTACCACCTCGTAAGAGGGCTTTTACCATGACACCTTCACCTTCAGATCCCTATGTTATGGCTGCTGCTGAGGCCTCTACTCGACACGAGGTTCACAGATGGGTTAACGCCCGTAAGTGGTCATTCATTCCGCCTACTCTCAGTAGATGGAGATACAATGAGGGTACTTCGCATGTTTGGGAGTTAGGAGAGAGTTCGGAGATGGCTGCTTCTCGAGTTCTACCGGTTACAGGTGAGCCTATCCATCATACTATTCCACTTCTGATCGCTAGGATGGTCCTTCATGAGGACTGTATTGGCCGAGCATTTGATCGCCTCGATGAGGTTCCCTTGGAGCGCATTGAGACTTTAGAGACTCAGTTAGAGAACCAGATCATTGCACACTCCCGGATTGCCACACTTGAGCATTTCGTGGAGGATGAGTAGGCGCGACGACGTGACCAGGATGCGTTGATTGCTAGTCTCCGTGATCAGATCAGAGATCTCCAGCGCCGTCTCGATGGTGCATCAGGCAGTGCCTAGACTAGACTTGTATCATAGGTATCTTATGTATTTATATCCTAGCCACGGGGTGTATGGCATTAGTAGTGACGCTTGTGATCTTTTGTTTGTTGTACAACAATGTGGTAAGTTATCTTGGGATGTATTGTATGGCTACTCTATGGTATGATATCGGTCGATGTGAACCAAGACTTTTCATGTTGTATTCATGTATGTTGTGATTGTATCTATTTATGTTATGATTTTATTATGGTTGACGTGATTTATTCTTATTATGGTTGATTCTTATCATGCCATATTCTTATCATGATTTATCCTTGTCGTGATGTATTTTTATCTTGTTGTGGTTGTATCTACTCACGGTGAAAATATGTTATGATTATTGTGATTTATTATGGATTATTCTTATCACGTCATATTTCTATCATGATTTATTTAGTCATGATTTATTCCGATATTGTTGTGGTTGATTTTGTTGTGATTTACATATGTCATGGTTGTATGTACATACACTTGTGATGACCTTTGTTACTTATGGATCCTAATTATTGTTGTTTCTTGTGATTAGAAGAACAATGCCACCTACGAAACACAGCATGAGTGCAGCTGATATCGATCAACTCGTGGCCCAACGAGTCACGGCACAGGTTGCTGCTGCTATGGCTGAATAAGAGACAAATCGCAACAGTGGTAATGGCGGAGAAGCCAGTGGGACTGCAACCAGGGTTGAAACCGCGATTCGTGGATGTACTTACAAGGAATTTTTGGGTTGCAAGCCGCAAACTTTCAGTGGCACGGAAGGAGCTGTCAGTTTGGTACGATGGTTCGAGAAGTTGGAATCAACTTTTTGAATGTGCAACTGCGTGAAAAACTGTAAGGTGAAATATGCTACAGGTACCTTGTTGGATGGTGCCTTATCATGGTGGAATGCCTATGCCCAATCAGTGGGAATTGATGCTGCTTTTGAATTACCATGGGCTGAGTTTAAGGAAATGGTAACAGCTGAGTATTGTCCGAGGAATGAAGTTCAAAAGTTGGAAGTTGAATTTTGGAACTTAACAGTAAAAGGGTATGATATTGCAGCTTATACTCAACGATATCATGAATTGGCTACTCTCTGTCCTGAAATGGTTTCAACTACCCAGAAAAAGATTGAAAGGTACATTTGGGGACTTCCATCTTATATTCAAGGAAATGACACCTCTTCTAAGCCGAGTACTCTGGATGAGACAATCCGAATGTCTCACAATCTAATGGATCAAGTGGTTCGAGCCAAGGCTGCTCGAGATGGCAATAACCGTAACCGCAACAATAACAACAACAACCGCCACCACAACAGTAACAACAACAAGAGAAAGTGGGATACTACTCAGGGAGGAAATACTACTCAGCAACCCAACAAAAGACAAGAAGTCGTTAAGGCTTATGTCGCGGGCTCGACTGAAAGGAAAGGTTATGAAGGAAATCTTCCTAAGTGTGACAAGTGCCAACGTCACCACAATCCTGGACGTTGCCCTACTCCATGCGGCAATTGTAAGAAAATTGGGCACTTAACCAAAGACTGCAGGTCTCCTACTGCCGCAACTAATCAAAGGGTTCCCGGAGCATGTTTCGGATGTGGCGAAGCAGGACATTTCAAGAAAGAATGCCCAAAGGAGAAGAATCAGGGAACTCAGAATAATGAAGCTCGGGGAAGAGTCTACAACCTCAGAAACAGGGAGGCTACGAAGGACTCGACATTTGTCACGGGTACGTTTCTTCTCAATGGTCATTATGCTTCAGTTTTATTTGATTCGGGTGCCGATAAAAGTTTTGTGTCTACTACTTTTGCTCCTTTACTTAACATCCCACCGACCACCTTAGACACCACCTACAACATTGAATTAGCAAATGGTAACTTAGTTAGCTCCAACACCATAATCCGTAATTGTACCTTTAACTTCCTAAACCATCCATTTAACATCGACCTTATGCCTATCGAACTCGGTAGTTTTGACATCATAATCGGTATGGATTGGTTATCTAAACACCACGCTAGGATCATTTGCAACGAAAAGGTTGTTCATGTCCCTTTTAATGGTGAAACCTTGATTATCCATGGTGAACGAAGCGGAACTCGGTTAAACATCATATCGTGTGTCAAGACCGAAAAGTATATAAAGAAGGGATGTCATGCTTTTCTGGTACACATAACCGAAAAGAAATCGGATGAGAAACGATTGGAGGATGTACCGATTGTTCGAGATTTTCTGGAAGTCTTTCCCGAAGACTTGTCTGGACTACCGCCTAACCGTCAAGTAGAATTTCAGATAGATTTGGTGCCAGGAGCAGCACCAGTAGCAAGAGCACCCTACCGACTAGCACCATCAGAGTTGCAGGAATTGTCTAATCAGTTCCAAGAACTACTAGACAAGGGATTCATTAGACCAAGTTCCTCGCCTTGGGGAGCGCCGGTCTTGTTTGTAAAGAAGAAGGATGGATCATTCCGAATGTGCATAGATTATCGCGAATTGAACAAGTTAACGGTGAAGAACCGTTACCCACTTCCAAGAATCGACGATTTGTTCGATCAGTTGTAAGGTTCCAGTTTTTACTCGAAGATTGATTTGAGATCGGGTTATCATCAACTAAGGGTTCAGGAAGAAGATATCCTGAAAACGGCTTTTAGTACTCGTTATGGTCATTACGAGTTTCAAGTGATGCCGTTTGGATTAACTAATGCACCGACGGTATTTATGGATCTCATGAATCGTGTGTGTAAATCGTACCTGGACAAATTTGTAATTGTGTTCATTGATGATATTCTAATCTACTCCAAAAGAAAAGAAGAGCACGTAGAACACCTCAAGACGATCTTAGAATTACTCAAGAACGAGAAGTTGTACGCGAAGTTTTCTAAGTGTGATTTTTGGATCCGAAAAGTACAATTTCTTGGGCACGTAATTGACAGCCAGGGATTGCATGTTGACCCAGCTAAGATCGAGGCTATTAAAGATTGGGAAACTCCTAAGACTCCCACAGAGATTCGTCAATTTCTAGGTCTTGTCGGGTATTACATAAGATTCATTGAGGGTTTCTCTAAGATAGCGAAGCCTTTAACCAAGCTAACGCAGAAGAATCAGAAGTACGAATGGGGAGAGAAACAAGAATCCGCCTTTCAGTTGTTGAAGCAAAAACTATGCAGTGCGCCAATTTTGGCATTGCCCGAAGGGATGGAAAACTTTGTAGTTTATTGTGATGCTTCGCATAAAGGACTTGGAGCTGTGTTAATGCAGAAAGAAAAGGTTATAGCTTACGCTTCTCGACAACTCAAAGTTCATGAGAAGAATTACACCACTCATGACTTGGAGTTAGGAGCAGTTGTCTTTGCGCTAAAGATTTGGAGACATTACCTCTACGGTACAAAGTGTACAGTGTACACCGACCACAAAAGTCTTCAACATATCTTAGATCAGAAAGAGCTTAATATGAGGCAACGCCGTTGGCTAGAACTACTCAGTGATTATGATTGCGAGATCCGATATCATCCTGGCAAAGCGAATTAGATGCCCTTAGCAGGAAAGAGCGACTTAAACCCTTAAGAGTAAGATCACTGGGTATGACCATTAGTTCACCTCTTCCATCCAAAATTCTTGAGGCTCAGGCCGAAGCACTTAAGACAGAGAACCGACCTAAGGAGAACATTCATGGTATGCCAGAAAGTAAGAATGGTTTTGTAAAAAGATCTGATGGAATGTTATGCTTCAAAGATAGAAGTTGGATACCACATTTTGGTGGCCTACGAGAGTTGATCATGCACGAATCACACAAGTCCAAATATTCCATACACCCAGGTTCTGATAAAATGTACCAAGACCTCAAAAAGCTGTATTGGTGGCCGAATATGAAGGCCGACATTGCTACTTATGTCAGCAAATGTCTTACTTGCTCCAAAGTTAAGGCCGAATACTAGAAGCCGTCCGGTTTACTACAGCAACCAAAGATTCCTCAATGGAAATGGGAACGTATAACCATGGACTTCATCACTAAACTTCCTAAAACTCCGAGCGGTCACGACGCGATTTGGGTGATCGTTGATCGTCTCACAAAATCAGCTCATTTCTTGCCCATTAAAGAAACCTATAAGATGGATAAGTTAACCAAAATCTATATCCAGGAGATTGTCTCGAAACATGGTGTACCAGTTTCAATCATTTCAGATCGAGACAGTCGATTCACTTCAATATTTTGGGAATCACTCAATGATGCCTTTGGAACCCGTCTTGATATGAGTACAGCCTATCATCCACAGACCGATGGTCAGAGCGAGAGGACCATCCAAACACTCGAAGACATGCTACGTACTTGTGTGATTGATTTTGGTAATAGCTGGGATACTCACTTCCCATTGATTGAGTTTTCCTAAAACAATAGTTATCACACAAGTATAAAGGTTGCACCATTTGAAGCACTCTACGGTAGAAAATGCCGATCACCAGTTTGTTGGGCCGAAGTCGGAGATGCTCAACTTACCGGTCCAGAAATTATTCACGAGACAACCGAGAAGATTGTTCAGATTCAAAACAGACTGAAAGCCGCCAGAGATTGTCAGGAAAGTTACGCCGATGTGAGGCGTAAGCCCTTACAATACAGGTCAATACTACTCAACGAACTTAAATTTATTTTCTTGACATTTATTTGAAAACAATTTGCATATAATCTTTTACTTGAACCGACGTGAAAACCTAGAATATATTCCAAGTACACTAGGACTTAGTCTATATTTAGTCCACAACGCTCTAGTACCTTGCTCTTACTCCAGTTCACAATTTTAAACCCTAAAACAAATTCCTATTCTTAAATTACTTACGGTTGTCAATTCAACAAACTATATTCGTTATTCAAAAATTTAACACCCGTTATACCCAATTTTCCCAACGATTATTTCTTACGTATTTTTATGCTTCCTAAATGATTACCAAAGTTCCAAAAATATTTCCTTACGCCCAAGATAAATTCTTTACAACTTACGTTTAATTATGTACAACTTTCGTTAATGACCGAAACGACAACCAATACCTATTTTTAACACCCAATACATACAACATATACACTCTTGTATCAAAACTACTCATCTAATCCCATTTTATGCTTATTGCTGCCCCTCCCCTCTCATGTCTTATAGATATTAGACAAATTATACATAATGATTAATTAGCCACATTTACCCTTAAAACATGGAACTAAACTTTTTCACTTTGGAGGCTAAGACAAGCTTTTGTCCCCCTTGTTTCCCCCAACCGGCCACCCCCCCCCCCCCCCCCCCAGCTAAAAATGATGTATCTTGACTTACTATTGAGCCTTTGAAAAACTCCAAGTATAAATAGACCTAAGATATCTCATTTTACATCTACTAGTGCAAGTGAAAAAAAAATTATATCACTCCCATATATATACTACAAATCGACACACACTCTTGGAGAAAAAGAAGGAGTAATCTTGTTGTGGTTAAGATCAAGTATACTAGAGCTTTTTAGTAAGGACTTGGAACACAAATCTTGGGGATTTTTCAAGTATCTTACACTCACATCTCACTAATCACTCTTGTAAGTAATCTTACATTACCAAAAGCTCATGTTTTTCATGTCTTAATACTTGTCAAGTAACTATAATTAGTTATCACTAGGTACATGTTGATAAAAGTCTTACATTCACAATGATCCTTTAAAAAATATTATGTTTTTAACAAGTTTTGGTTACAAGACAACTAGTTAGTAAGACTCTTCATAAGAAGGTGGTAATAAACCTTATAAACATGTGTGTTAGTAAACTAGTATGTTTAAACATTCTTGATGATTATTAAATGAACCTTGGAATGTTGTTAAGTTTAGGGTTAGATCATTATTATCATGTTGAGAAATTGATGGAGGAACTAGGGCTAGAATTGAAGTTGTTGTTAAGTGGGTATGCTAACTAGAAGATTAGAAATATAGTTTTGACACTTTTGATAAACAATCTATCCTGTTTTGATAAATACAGAAAAATCAGTAGCTCAGGGGCATTATTAGATTAGAAATAAAGAAAATAGACTTAATAACGAAAACGTAGCCGATTGAATGAGTTAAAATGGGCTTGTAACGAAAAAGATACGCTAGTTTTAATTTTTATGACGAAAACATTATTTTCAGAAAATAGTTGAATCTGTCCAGAATTTTAAAAGATGAAAATTGATGCTAAATGGTATCTAGCCTAGCCGAGACCTTAAAAATCCATTAGTACACTTAAATACCTTCACGGGGATAGGTCAAACTTAAGAAACGGAGCTACGACGCAAAAGTTATGGCCTAACAAAGATTTACGTCAACATATACGTTGACAGCCTATTATTTTCTCTATTAGAAAGCTGTTAGGATTTTTGGATTGGATTTTTGGACCTTTTTTAGTACATTTTGGCTAAAATGAAGTAAACAAAAATGGTAAAACATTATATATACATTTTAGGCGCAGTAGAGATTTTTGAAATAGACATTAACATGACGACAAAAATTTGGTCGCAAGAATTACAAGTTACATTTTGTAAAGTGGTGATTTCTAAATAAATGATCAAGTTGACGCAACTATATTTTGACGACAAATAACAACATGTACAAGTGATAAAGTAGAGTATGAACTTGCGTGCATGACCTTGTTTTCGAAGTCTAAGACATATGCATTATTTAGGTCGCGGTTAGGGTATCAAACCTATATTTTCAGTTTACCAAAACACCAATCGGGATTTACTTTTGCTAAGGTGAGTTTCATAGCCCCGATTTTACATTGTTTATACATGATTTCTAAACCCTCGGGGTGGGAATACAATGCTTGTTTTTACATACGGACACAAGTACTAAAACTGTTACCTTGGCTAAGTTACCACATTGCCATTAAAGTCCCCTACGAATCATGAACCGTTAATTACTTGTAAGCACGGATGTTATGAATAGATCTATTTGGGTTGACACCCCGTCCGGGTTGGTCGCGCCAACTGGGTAAACGGACGCATATCATTCGGATTATTTCCGAGTGTCTGGCAAACACTTATTTTGGGCATTATTATTGTGCTTGATAGCATACCATTACGTCGAGCTTCGGGGTCATGAGCTTAGGCACTGTATTTATTATTTTTGGCTGTGACATTATATTTGTTGTATTGTCTTGCTATTGAAATCTTGTGGTCCGCACATTACTGTTTACTTAAACCTATGATTCTCACCAACATTATTGTTGACCTTTTAGCGTGTATTCTCAGGTAATTAGGTGATGATGATACACCTCTTTGCATGGAGCACTTTTGAGTCACATTTTGGAAGCACGTCATGATGAAGATTTTCTTACATTATTAGCGTTTGGTTATGTATTTAAATCTTACATTTTGATGGTGAACTCTGATAACTATGTTTTGTAAAATGTTAACTTTAAATCAAGCGCTTGTTTTAAAACGACTCACTTAGAAGTCGTTCTTTATTACCTTGTACTTTGTTGACCATGAACATCACGCCCTCAGAATTCCATTCCGCTGCAACCCAGATTTTGGGGGTGTGTCAAATGGAAAGCAGTAGAGAGCCTCTTGTAAGTCCAAAACTGAGAACTCAATCAGTCAACCTTTACATATGTTGCATATGGATTTGTTTGGTCCAACATTTGTAAAATGTCTTATGAAAAAGATGTATTACCTAGTTGTCACAGATGATTTTAGTAGATTTACTTGGGTTTTCTTTCTAGCAACTAAGGATGAGACTAGTGGCATTCTTAAGTCCTTTATTACTAGGATAGAAAATCTAGTAGATCACAAGGTTAAGGTGATAAGATGTGACAATGGAACTGAATTCAAGAATAGAGAGATGAATCAGTTTTGTGAGATGAAGGGTATTTTGCGACAATATATTGTAGCTAGAACTCCTCAATAAAATGGATTTGCTTAGAGAAGGAATAGGAAACTAATTGAGGCTGCTAGGACCATGCTAGTTGATTCTAAGTTGCCAACTACATTTTGGGCTGAAGCAGTTAGTACTGCTTGCTATGTGCGGAATAGAGTGTTAGTTGTTAAGCCTCATAACAAGACCCCATATGAACGGTTTCATGGTAGAACACCAACTTTAAGTTTTATGAGACCATTTGGGGGTCCTGTTACTATTCTCAATACCATAGATCACTTAGGCATATTTGATGGTAAGGCTGATGAAGGTTTCTTTGTTGGATACTCTTTGAATAGTAAAGCCTTTAGACTATTCAATAGTAGAACAAGGATAGTGGAGGAAAACTTGCATATTAGGTTTAGTGAGAGTACACCTAATGTTGTAGGTAGTGGAACAGATTGGCTATTTGATATTGATGCACTAATAAGAACAATGAATTATGAGCCAGTTGTTGCAGGTACACAGTCTAATGGTTTTGCAGGTACAAAAGCTAATATTGATGCAGGTCAAGCTAGAAAGGAGAAAGAACCTGCAAAAGATTACATCTTGCTACCATTATGGACTGCTGATCCACCATTCTCACAAGATCCAAAGAATTCGCAGGAATATGAAGTCAAATCTTCAAGTGATAATGAAGATTCAAGTGATTATGAAAAGAAGGTTAATGAAGAACCAAGAAAAGAGACTAAATGTGAAAATCAAGAGAAGGATGATAAAGTTAACAGCACTAATGATGTTAATACTGCTAGTGATGGAAATAGCACTAACAGTGTTAGTATTGGTAGTTCAACTGTTAATACTGTTGGCATGGATGTTAATACTCCTGATGGAAATACAAACAATGAATTTCCATTTGATCCAGAAATGCTTGGTTTGGAAGAAATATGGGTTGATAGTGATGTTGAAGATGATGTTGAAGTGGCTGAAATGACCAATTTGGATACAACAATCCCAGTAAGTCCTATTCCAACCACAAGAATACATAAGTATCATCCTCATGAACAAGTAATTGGAGATGTGCATTCAGCTACACAAACAAGGAAGATGACCAAGAATTTGAAGGAACAAGGGTTGTTTGTCAGAACTCTTAAACAAAGAAACAATCATCAAGACCTTCAAAATTGTTTGTTTGCTTGCTTTTTATCACAAGTAGAGCCTAAGAAGGTGATTCAAGCATTGAATGATCCAAGCTGGATAGAGGCTATGCAAGAAGAGCTTATACAGTTCAAGTTACAAGAAGTTTGGAGTTTGGTGGAATTACCAAATGGAAAAAGGGCTATTGGTACAAAATGGGTTTTCAGGAACAAGAAGGATGAAAGAGGAATTGTGATAAGAAATAAAGCAAGATTAGTAGCTCAAGGGTACATACAAGAAGAAGGGATTGACTATGATGAAGTCTTTGCCCCTGTTGCAAGAATTGAAGCAATTAGGCTGTTCTTAGCTTATGCTTCATTTAAAGACTTTGTGGTGTATCAGATGGATCTCAAGAGTGCTTTTCTCTATGGGAAGATTGAATAAGAGGTGCATGTGTGTCAACCACTAGGGTTTGAAGATCCAGATTTTCCTGATAGAGTATACAAGGTTGGAAAAGCATTGTATCGATTACATCAAGCTCCTAGAGCTTGGTATGAAACCTTGTTAACATATTTGTTAGACAATGGGTTTCACAGAGGAAAGATTGACAAAACCTTATTCATCAGAAGGCACAAAGGTGATATTTTGTTGGTCCAGGTGTATGTGGATGATATCATATTTGGTTCAATAAAGAAGGAGCTATGCATTGAATTTGAGAAGTTAATGCATGAGAAATTTCAGATGAGTTCTATGGGAGAACTTACATTCTTTTTGGGTTTACAAGTAAAATAGAAGAAGGATGGTATATTTATCAGTCAAGATAAATATGTTGCTGAAATTTTGAAGAAGTTTGGGTTTACAGATGTCAAGACTGCAAGCACACCAATGGAAACTGGAAAGCCTCTGCTCAAGGATGAAGATGGTGAAGAAGTGGATGTTCATATTTATAGGTCAATGATTGGTTTATTGATGTATCTTACATCTTCAAGACCTGATATTATGTTTGCAGTGTATGTATGTGCTAGATACCTAGTCAATCCAAAGGTTTCACATCTTCATGCTGTGAAAAGGATTTTTAGGTACTTAAAAGGTCAACCAAAATTGGGCCTTTGGTATCCAAAAGATTCTCCTTTTGATTTGGAAGCATACACTGATAGTGATTATGCTGGAGCAAGCTTGGATAGGAAGTCTACAGCAGGAGGTTGTCAATTTCTTGGGTGTACATTAATCTCATGGCAGTGCAAGAAACAAAGTGTGGTTGCAAATTCCACAACAAAAGCTGAATATGTGGCTGCTTCAAGTTGCTGTGGACAAGTGTTTTGGATTCAAAATCAACTACTTGATTATGGGTACAATTTTATGCATACCAAGATCTTTATTGACAATAACAGTACTATGTGCATAATTAAAAATCCTGTTTTTCATTCAAAAACAAAGCATATAGAGATCAGACATCATTTTATTAGAGATTGCAATGAAAAGAAACTTATTCAAATTGTTAAAATCCATACTGACAAGAATGTTGCAGATTTGTTTACAAAAGCTTTTGATGTAAGTAGATTTCAATATTTGATTGCTAGTATTGGAATGTTAAATCTTTAAAGTTTTTTATCTCTTTATATATTTGTAAAGTTTTATATGCATTAGTGCTGTTGTTTAAGTCATTAAATGTTTCTGCTGTTAAGTATACTTAGTACTGCTAGTTATACTTAAAATTGTTAAGTTTCTGCTGTTGGTTATACTTAAAACTGTTAAGTCTAATCATGTTGTAATTTTTGTGAAAATTGTTATTGCTTGTGTTTGTTTGGTTTTTGGACTAACATTTTGCAGGAAAAGCAAAGTGAAGGATTTACATATATTGTTGATTTCTTAAATGCAAAACCTATAAGATATGCATTAACTGTAAGTCCTACTATATATATTTCCCACATTAAACAGTTTTAGTCTACTGCTAAGGTCAAAACACTCAATGAGGAAGTACAAATTCATGCCGTTGTAGATGGCCAGGAAATCATCATTACTGAAACGTCTGTTAGGAGAAATCTTCGCCTAGCATATGATGGAGGTATTGAGTGTTTCCTGATGCGTGGTTTTGCGACCTTACAACAGGTTTTACCTCTCGAGGGATCTCGAGAAGCTTGCAATCCCCACCAGGCAGTGTACCTGACCGATGTAGTATAGTGAAGTGGCAAGTACCGGGGGATTGATCGTTCTCTAGGGGAATAGTGTCGTTAGGATTGAAAAACTACTCTAATAGGTCTAAGGGTGAGGGAAGATTCTTTTTGTATTTTTATAATTTTTTTATGAAAGCAAGTAAAATCTCGGGTTTGAAGGAGTGGGCGGAATTAGTTGCTAGTCAACTAACCCAAATAACTACAATTGCAAATAAAATAAAATAACTAGAAAATAAAAAGGTGGTGGAACTTATATGGAGAGAAATGTGTTTACTTAGATTTCCTTACTCCCTAACTATCTTTTACCGGTTGATTAGTGTGTATTAATTGCGTGGATGACGGGTGTATTCCTTAATACCAATCGTGGGGTGGCGTACGTACTTCCCCAACTCTACAAGCTCCTACTTCACTCCTATGTCGAGCCGGCTAAGAAGCTCCTAACATGGGATCACTAGAATTCGCTCATGCATTAAATACAACCATAAAAACCTTAGTACGCATTGGTTCATGTTTCTTAAGACGTTCAAGCAAGTTACCGTATAGGAGGTTAGCCAGTTTTCTTAAGCCTAACATCGATAAACAATCATCCAATACAATTAATAACACACCAACAACCAATAATCAATAGTTAGGTTTCATTAGATCTAAGCAAATACAAGATAAATCTAGCCTAACATGTTAATCAAAAGACAAGAACAAGATATAATCAAACAACACATAGACATATTGAATGATTAATTGATTACTTATCTTTAATTAAACATGGGAGATCCAAGGGTATAAAACCCTTAAAAATGGCAGAAAATTCGTCTTAGGGTTTCTCCTCACAAAGTTGCACACCAATGACTAAAAATTGCAAAACTATATATAGAGTTTAGGGGCTGACGGCGTCACGTTGTAGGAGGTGACGCCGTCACCTCGCCGCGACTAGGGTTCCCGGATGGTCTTCCTGACGCCGTCCCTCTTTAATCCTCCAAAATCCACTCTGGCGCGTCAAGGCTTGACGCCGTCAGAATTGTGCTTGACGCCGTCTCTCTTTAACTTAAACCGTGACGACCTTGATCACCTTAAAGGGTGACGCCGTCAGATTTCCATTGTAAAACTCTCTGGCGCGTCACGTGTATTTTGTCATATCTACCTCTTTTGCCAAGCCATGACGCCGTCAGGAGCAATCCTTGACGCCGTCACGTGTACTTTTCCAGCAGCTTTGGAGACTTTGTCGTTTTCTTCACTTTTATGCTCCAAAAACGTCCAAAATGCTTCATTTTCCAGATTTCTTCTCCAAAGTACCTAAAAGGACAAAAGGAACGATTTAGGGCAATATTTGATCAAATAAATACGATTTAGGGCTTAAATGACCCCCTAAAAGCGGTACACTTTTGCTTCATCAAATACCCTTACACTTGAGATTTGCTTGTCCTCAAGCAAATGCGCTTTTATTCTAATCAAAATACAAGTTAGGGGTCATTTAATGCTAATATAAAAGTAATTACAACAAATAGTCGTTCCACTTTAATCATAATAAGCACGGAGATTACATACTAGCACCTCACAAGTATTGTTTAGATACTCACATCTCTCAGATGTCATAAAAGTATATCTCATAAATGAAAACGAATAATATCTCTCACTACCTGTCATAGCAAATAGATTACCATAGGCTTGGGAAAGGATCGAAAACCTCATCCACTAGGCGTAAGCATCTAAGATAAACTATCAAAGAGGGCTTTTAAACGGGTTATAACGTTAGGTGTAGGGATATGATAAACACGGTTTTGTTGGATAAGGGATATTTTACTGGTGGCGAGTTAAAGATCTTGATTAATTACATGTACAATGGCGTTGCTAAGCCAAGACTAGACTCGACTTAAGCTAAAAACAAAACAACAAAAACATAAAATAAACATAAAATGAAACGGGATGGTAGTCCGTATGTTTTTTTTCTACTTTTCTTTTTCTCATTTTTTTTGTATTTTTCTTGATTTTTTCGATTTATTTATTTATTTATTTATTTTTTTCATACACTCTTACCCTACCATCCAAAATGATACATCATAGGGGCGTTGCATTCCCCTTACACTTGAACTTTTACATAACTTTACAAATAACTATTCTAATGACTCGAATTAAGATAATCGAAACACTTGGAGTACTTTTAAAATATTTAGCACATATGGGGGTAATAATGTTGTTCTTCCCCATTACTCAATTACACTAGTACTTTACCCATGAGTCCCAATCGTCCCAAAACAATATGTACAAGGATATGACTCGACTTAGCAACCATGTAATCAATTAGATAATTAACTTGGGGTTTAAACAAATGTTGTCACAATAATGCACTAAAAATGAGTGCATACAAGGTAAGCTAAGGCGATTTGGGTGTACATTTAAGTGGGGTGTAACAAATTCTTCCTTTAAGTAAAATGCTTAAAGTTAGAAACGAAAAGATAGGCTCTGAGGGGTGTACTAGGGGTATCGTGTACTAAAAATGAGTACAACGCAAAGGGTGTGGGAGAATTACTTGACCAATGTAGCCAATGTAATTATAACAGAAACACAGGTGTAAAACAATGGGTTAATCCTAATGCCTCTTATCATGTAGTAAATCTAACTACACGAATGTAGTCTCACTTGTGGCCTCGGAATGGTCCTAACGCAAGTTCTAGAATCTAAGTGCTACCGGTACACACATCATAGCATAAATGCTTTTCCTACCAATTCTAGGGGCGAACCTCACATATTTGGGGGTGGAAAATTTTTTAGTGGTACGGTTTTTTGTGCTAGTCATATAACTCTTATCCATGAGACGCTCATTAAGATCAAAGTTTCACTCCTATATGTTGTAAAAAAATTTAAATTTGGCACTAAAATTGCCCTAACAGGTATTTCTCTCAGTTTTATTACACATCTACCATTAAACAAACAAAAATCAAGCGTAATTGCATTCTCTAAAGTCTCGTACTTTACCCCCCCCCCCCCTTACACTTAAGATGAACATTGTCCCCAATGTTCAAATAACAAGATGTAAAAGTAAATAAGGTAAAAGAATGAAATCAAATACTCCCCTGATTCGCTCGGTGGATAAAGAGGTAACATGGTTAGATCTTCTTCCAGGAGAATGTAGAAGCTTCAAGATTAAAGCATCGCCAAAAGCTAGATTCCACATACATCTCCTTGTCCAAAATAACCTGTTAAACCTGAGAAAACAAACACGAAAACCTGCATAACATCGGCGGGATAAATCTATATAAGGATATAATGCTTGTGGAATGATTATTTTGCAGATTCCTGGAGTTTATAAGTTAGAGATTTAATAAAAACTTTTTATGATTCCGGTAGAAAAACAAAACTTTCAAAAGTTTCAGAAAATTAAAACCAGACGCCGTCAGGTTGTAATGCCTGACGCCGTCAGAAATGATCTGACAGAATTCTCATGTTAAGTTTCCGGAAAATTTCTGGAAAAACCTATACCTTACTTCCTGGAAATCCTGCAAAACATCATTATAACTCGATACAAGCATTTGACTCAAACAATTACTAATATGTATGTTAATTTAATATTATTATGATTCATGTTCATTTGTGTTCTAATAAACCGATTTGGATTGCCCTTACACTTAACTTTTGCAAAATACCTTTATATGTAGTTAAGACGAAGTTAAAAACAAAATAAAGCATTTTCACAATTTAATTTTGAACATGAATTAATAATAATAAAAATTAAACACACATACGGAAGCAAATAAAATCAAACAAACAAATAAATAAACACACAAAGCAAATAAAGCTTGGGTTGCCTCCCAAGAAGCGCTTTTCTTTATTAACGAGTCTTGTAGCTAGACTCAAAGTCACGGCTTATCTAGTGTCGCTTATGCTCACGTATCCGAGTGTGAGCCATCTAATTGTTGCCTCATCTTTCTTGTATTCATCATTCAGCTCCATACATCCAAGATAATATCTCTTATTTTTCTCATGTGGATATTTGAGCCCCTTTCTCTTATCATTCTCACTTAACAAGTCAATAGGCACAAGTCTATTGCAAGATTCAATGGAGAAGTTCTTAAACCTAGGATGTGATCGGGGCATTTGGTAAACAAAATCTTCATCCCCATCCGAGAATGTAATTAACCCGTCAACAAGTTTTTCGTCAAGGTTGGTCAACCTTTTGAAGGGTTCTCCAAAAATGACTTGGGTTAATTTGTTATCAATAAATTCTCCTAAGTTCTCCATAACCATAAAATCCACCAAATACACAAAACTTCCTACGAATACGTGTAGTGGCTCAATCCTAGCAACAATGTTATTTCCTTGATATTCTAGCTCATCTACCATGATTTTATTATAATTAGCGCGAGAGATAATGTTCATAGGCAAAGATGAGTTAAGATAAGCATGAAAACTATGATAACCAATCTTACATGGAAATTGCATGTTAAAGAGGCTATCCTTTTCGATCTTAGTCCTAGGGTCAACATACTTAAAGGGATCAATTTCCTCTTTTCTCCATTCCTCGTTAACTACTTCTCCATTACCAGCATCCTCATCGGAGTCTGAGTCGTAAAATGGACTAACTGCATAGTCATTCTCATGGTCAGACTCCTCCATCTCAGAATTGTTACCAAAGTGGTGGTCGGGTGAAGGGTTGTTGTTTTCTACGATGGGGGCGGGAACGGGTAGTTGGAAGTTTGCACGGCGGAAAATACGAATAACAGGGATCAAGCGATCACTATTACTCATGAGGTAGGTGGAAGGTGTCACAAACAAAAGTACAAAGAAATAAGATAGACTAAAGAAAAACCTAGAAAAATAAAATAAAAATCTCACTAGAAAGGAATCTAGTGAGTAGACCTAATAAAATAAAAATTCAACCTAAACAATAACTATTCCCCGGCAACGGCGCCAAAAACTTGATGCGTGGTTTTGCGACCTTACAACAGGTTTTACCTCTCGAGGGATCTCGAGAAGCTTGCAATCCCCACCAGGCAGTGTACCTGACCGATGTAGTATAGTGAAGTGGCAAGTACCGGGGGATTGATCGTTCTCTAGGGGAATAGTATCGTTAGGATTGAAAAACTACTCTAATAGGTCTAAGGGTGAGGGAAGATTCTTTTTGTATTTTTATAATTTTTTATGAAAGCAAGTAAATTCTCGGGTTTGAAGGAGTGGGCGGAATTAGTTGCTAGTCAACTAACCCAAATAACTACAATTGCAAATAAAATAAAATAACTAGAAAATAAAAAGGTGGTGGAACTTATATGGAGAGAAATGTGTTTACTTAGATTTCCTTACTCCCTAACTATCTTTTACCGGTTGATTAGTGTGTATTAATTGCGTGGATGACGGGTGTATTCCTTTATACCAATCGTGGGGTGGCGTACGTACTTCCCCAACTCTACAAGCTCCTACTTCACTCCTATGTCGAGCCGGCAAAGAAGCTCCTAACATGGGATCACTAGAATTCGCTCATGTATTAAATACAACCATAAAAACCTTAGTACGCATTGGTTCATGTTTCTTAAGACGTTCAAGCAAGTTACCGTATAGGAGGTTAGCCAGTTTTCTTAAGCCTAACATCGATAAACAATCATCCAATACAATTAATAACACACCAACAACCAATAATCAATAGTTAGGTTTCATTAGATCTAAGCAAACACAAGATAAATCTAGCCTAACATGTTAATCAAAAGACAAGAACAAGATATAATCAAACAACACATAGACATATTGAATGATTAATTGATTACTTATCTTCAATTAAACATGGGAGATCCAAGGGTATAAAACCCTTAAAAATGGCAGAAAATTCGTCTTAGGGTTTCTCCTCACAAAGTTGCACACCAATGACTAAAATTGCAAAACTATATATAGAGTTTAGGGGCTGACGGCGTCACGTTGTAGGAGGTGACGCCGTCACCTCACCGCGGCTAGGGTTCCCGGATGGTCTTCCTGACGCCGTCCCTCTTTAATCCTCCAAAATCCACTCTGGCGCGTCAAGGCTTGACGCCGTCAGAATTGTGCTTGACGCCGTCTCTCTTTAACTTAAACCGTGACGACCTTGATCACCTTAAAGGGTGACGCCGTCAGATTTCCATTGTAAAACTCTCTGGCGCGTCACGTGTATTTTGTCATATCCACCTATTTTGCCAAGCCGTGACGCCGTCAGGAGCAATCCTTGACGCCGTCACGTGTACTTTTCCAGCAGCTTTGGAGACTTTGTCGTTTTCTTCACTTTTATGCTCCAAAAACGTCCAAAATGCTTCCTTTTCCAGATTTCTTCTCCAAAGTACCTAAAATGACAAAATGAATGATTTAGGGCAATATTTGATCAAATAAATACGATTTAGGGCTTAAATGACCCCCTAAAAGCGGTACACTTTTCGCTTCATCATTTCCCAAACTCTTCTATTTTTGAAAACCTTGCATTGATGGGTTATGAGAGGTTGTCTCACAAACTTACTTTTTATAAAGCCTTCTTCTCCCCCTCAATGGAAGTTTCTTATCCATACTGTTTTACAATGTTTAAGTCCAAAAACAACTTCTTGGAATGAGTTTAGCAGCACTATGGCATCTTCCATTATCTACTTAGCCACAGACCAAAAGTTTAATTTTTCTAAATTGATTTTTGATAGTATGGTTAAGAACTTGGATAGTTTAGCAAACAAATTTTATATCTATCCAAGGTTTTTACAAGTTTTCATGGATAAACAATTTTTAGAGAAGGTCACTCATAAGAGAATTTATCATGCACTTTCTCACACCAAAAAGATTTTCAGTAACATAAAAAGAATAGGTAAAGGTTTTTTAGGAACCGTCACACCATTGTTTCGAACAATTTTAGGGCTGAACCAACAACAAAATCAGCGTGAAGGTTCAAAAATCCCCACTAAAACCCAGCACATACCCACAATTTTGCCATCATCCACCTCCCAACCTCAAAAGACCCAAAAACATAGGAAGCCCAAAAGAAAGAGCACTCAGATACCTCAGTCTGGAGTTTCTAGTATGGTTAAAGATGAGGCTGTCAATGAGGAGGAGGATGACAGTTTGGTGAGGGCTGCCACTACTGCTGCTAGCTTAGATGCAGAGCATGCCAGTGGTAATATATCTAAGACCCAATCCAAGGCAACACTTAATGAGCCAAGTTCCCCAGGAACTAGCTCAGGTAGTGGTCCCAGGCGCCAAGAGACCATGGGGGCACATGCTCAAACTAGGTTTGAAACTGTGTCTAACATACCCAATGATTCACCACTCGGGAGAGGTAAGTGATGAGGGTAGTATGCAACTTAAGGAATTGATGGAAACATGTACCAAACTACAACAAGATGTTCTTGACCTAAAGACACTCACATCCTCACAACAGAAGGAGATTAAAAGTTTGAAAAAGAGGGTAAAGTTGCTTGAAGTTGGGAAAAGGTCAAGAACACATAAGCTGAAAAGAATGTTTAAGGTTGGTACTGCTACCAGGGTAGAGTCCTCAGATGAAGATGAACAAAGTTTGGTGGAGGATGCCTCTAAACAGGGGAGGAGTGATACCTTGGGTGCAGAGGAGGATGAAGAAATGATTGATGAGGGAATAACATTTGTTGTTGAAGAGGTAGATAATGCTGAAAACGTGGTTGAAGATGAGTTGGTTAATGCTGCTGAGGTTGACGATAATGTTGCTCAGGTTAAAGCTGTTGATGATGAAGTTAATACTGCCAGTGTTGGAGTTAGTGCTGCTGAGCAAGAAGTTACTACTGTTGACACAAATACAACAACTGTTGAAGAAATCACAATAGCCCAGGCATTAAAAGAGTTAAGGAGTACAAGACCCAAGGCAAAAGGGGTAGTCATCAGTGAACCAGCTCAATCAACAACAACAACAATAGGGGTGTAAACGAGCCGAGCCGCTCGTGAAAAGCTCGGGATCGGATCGGTAAAAAACTCGAACGAGCCGAGCCTAAACGAGCTCGAGCCCGAGCTCGAGCCCGAGCTCTATAAAAAAAGCTCGAGTAAGCTCGCGAGCCTAAACGAGCCCTAGAGATATATACAATATATATACGTAGTTAACAGTCCAAATTTTTGTGGCCCATTGCTGAAATCTAAATCAAGTCCAATAAGCAACCTAACCCTAAATTGAGTTATATATATTCCTAAATTTTCGCAACCCTAAACACATTTCTTCCAACATAAACGCAGCCACATAATTACATAAACTCAACCATCCTCCCTTTTCTCTCCACAAATCCAACCGTAGACACCAAACTACTCCTTTTTACTATTAGCCACACAAAAACTCTCTTGCATTTCACTACACACGAAACCCTCATCATTCACATTCAAACTAACTTCATCTTTTCTCTTTTATGCTTCAAAAAGCTTAAACTATTCATGCACAACACAAGTCCCACTCCTTTCTGCTCAAATCTAAACCGCAACTACCAAGAAAAAACATACGAACCCTTATGATTTGACTCTTTCGGCTTCAAGATCTCATACGAGGTCTCGGGTAAGGTTAATCTTTGTTTTGTTTTTCGTTTCAAGTTCTATGATGAGTCCTCTTTTTTTTGTCTTCAAGAACAAAATTATTTAATGTAAAAAGAGGGATCTGAGATCTTGTTTTACTTTTTTTTTTTTCTTTTTTTTTCATTTCGAAAAGAGGATATTTTATAAATTATAAAATATTGCATGTAAACTTACGAGCTATGAGCTCAAAACAAATATACGAGCTCTGTTTGAAGCTATTTTATACATCACAAACGAGCCGAGCTCGAGCCTTATATATCATGCCACGAGCCAAGCTTGAGCTCAAGTTTTTAGGCTCGAATTGAGCCGAGCTCGAGCTCGAGCTTTCTAAAATATAATCGAGCCGAGCTCGAGCTCTGGCAGGCTCGGGCTCGGCTCGGCTCGTTTCCACCCCTAAACAACAACAATCACTTAAGAACAATATCAGGGAAAAGGAAAGAGTGTGTTGATAGAAGAGCCTGTGGTAAAGCCTTTGAGCAAGAAAGAACAACTCTTGGCAGATGAAGAAGCTGCTAGGTTACTGCAAGCATAATATGATGAAGAAGCAAGGCTTGCAGCCCAACAAGAAAAAGCCAGCATTGAGCTTATCAACATGGGAAGATGTGCAAGCTAAATGTGAGACTGATCAAGAATTAGCTCAAAGAATGCTTCAAGAAGAACAAGAAGAATTGTCCATTGAAGAAAAGGCAAAACTGTTTATGGAATTCTTAGAGAAGAGGAGAAAGTTCTTTGCAGCACAAAGGGCAGAAGCAAAAAGGGATAAACCACCAACCAAAGCACAACAAAGGCAAATAATGTATACTTATTTGAAGAATATGGATAACTGGAAGCCAGGTCAATTGAAGAATATGAGCTTTGAAACGATTAAGGAAGTGTTTGACAAAGTCTTCAAAAGAGTAAACACATTCATTGATATGGAAACAGAGGTTGTGGGAATTTCTAAGAGAGCAGGAGCAGAGTTAGAGTAGGAGATGTCTAAGAAGCAAAAGGTTGATGAGCAAAAGGAGCGACAAGAAAGTGATGACAAAGGTACAGATGATCTAAAACAGTACATGGTACTTGTTTCAGATAATGAGTAAATACCTATAGATGCTGAACCTTTGGCAACAAAGCCCCCAAACATTGTTAATTGGAGAATTCATAAAGAAGGAAAGAAAGTATATTGGGAGATAGTGAGAGCTGATGGAAAATCCCAGAAGTTTATCACTTTTGGACATATGCTAAAAATCTTTGATAGAGAGGATTTAGAAACTCTGTGGAAGTTGGTTAAGGCTAAATATAGATCCACAAGGCCAACTGACATCATGGATAGAGTTTTATGGGGAGATTTGAAGATAATGTTTGAACCACACTGTGAAGATGAAGTATGGAGAGGTCAGTTTGGAAATAAAGTATTGTTTTGGAAGCTCTATGACTCTTGTGGAGTTCATACCTTAGCAATGGAAGGACTTCAGATTCGCATGTTGGTTGGGAAACGTATCCTCTTTCCTTAGCTACACTTCATCAGATGTTGGAAAATAAGCTGGAAGTTGAATATGACAGTCACATGTCTTTGTATCTTATTTGGTTTATTGTACAGCAGAAAATGAAGAAGCAAAGTGTTTGGAAGCATCCTCGTGGTGAATATGAAGCTTTTATTGAAGAAACTTGATGATTTTGGGAGAAAATATCAAGTTTAGGGGAGGATTGTTGGGATTTAAAGCTTCTTTATGATACTGCTGCTCATTATCAAGATACTACTGCTCTAAGGTTTTAAGACTGCTCTTGAAGATCAATGAAAAATATGCTAAGTGTGTTTCTGCTGCCGGTGTAATATTAAGACTGCTTGTACAAAGTTAGTACTGCTAAAGAAACTTCAAAGAATATACACTAAGTGTGTTAGTGCTGCTAGTACAAAGTTAGTGTTGCTCGTGCAAAGATAATGTTGCTGATGAGTTAATGCTGCTGCTTCAAGAAATAAGACTGTTTATGAGATATGTATAGTATGTCGTGTTCTTTAAGATAGATAAGTATAGAAAAGATTTGATATACTTTCCAAAGTAATTGTAAGCCGACTAGGACTCCTTAGTTTATAAAAGGAGGTACTAGGGCATAAAGTTAGATACGTGATTCATTATAGAGTTTATAGCTTCAAAGTTTTGTAACCTTAACACTATTAGAGTATTCGTATTATTCTTTAATAATATTGAGGTTGTTTGTTTGTTTTTTTTATAAAACTTTTTTGTTCTTGTGTTTACTGTTACATCAAAGACTTCTTCTTAATATCAAATACTAGATTCCGCATAGTATTTGATAAATTCAAACATAGTTTCTACTCTAGTTATGTTAGACTATCTAGCATAACTTAACCTTATACAAGCTAAGGAATTCGATCAAGTGCATAATTGGGATCAAAATTAAATGACCACCAACCTATGCTTCCAGACATCAAAGGCTATTTTACGCCAACCGATGGCGATTGGGAGTGTGGTGTAACATTTAAGTCTCCCGCAAAGATGAATACTCCCAACTCCAAAGAACGGTGTAACATTTAAGTTTCTCATCAGGACGGCCAAATCAATCTGATAGGACTTAAAGAAAGGTGAGAAAAAGTCTGATCCAAGACCCTCTACGTCTTCCATTCTAAAAATCACTTGCAAAGCTCTACCGGGATCAAAATACACCCAAAGGATGGCAACGTTAGCCAAGGATGGAAGAGGAGTAAGCGTCCCCATATCCAACCCCCATACACGGGTAAAGGATCCTAGACCATAAATGTCTTCGCCATCAACACGACTACTCTTCATCTCACACCATAAAAATCGAAGGAAGACAAATGCCCTTTGTAAAAAACCTACAAAAAAATCTTCTTGAAGGAATTTTTTAGGGTTTGGGAAGAGATGAGGAAAATGGAAGAAAAGATGTTCTATTGTTTCAAGTTGTAACCTTCCCACCTTTCTAGCCCTATTTATAAGCAAAGAAAACGAATCAGTGAGTTACACTTGGCAAAAGCCCACTGGGTCAAAACACATCTAATGAGGCGCGTGATAAACACCCTGCAAAGGCGCGAATACAGCTGACGTCAACATACACGTCACGTACAGTCAAAAGGACAAGTTATACACACCGCTCAAGAAATGTCACAATGACGCCTTCTACAGTCTCAAAGACCATAAAGATGCGTCAAATCCCAAAGATAGAGAATAAACACAAAGCAAGATATTCTTACACTTCCCCATGAAAATTTCAAGTACACATCTTTCCCAACTCAACTTACTACCCTGATTGAGGTAAAAAGCCTACATCTAGTCATCATCACAAAATATATATATATATATATATATATATATATATATATATATATATATATATATATATATATATATATATATATATATATATATATATATGATCAAAACCTGGAAACGAAAGGTCTGAGAAAGAACCCTGGTAGCGCTGCACGAACTAGGGGACTCAGTTACAAAGTCCAGCATCATATCAATGCATGATCTAATACTAGACTGGGGACTTGATAACGTGTCAATATTAGTGGCCCAAGACCACTAATTACATGCTCGAATCAAGCCCATTACACGCTCTATCATAAGAGAAACAAACTGAGAATAGGCTACATTCTTTGCACGCATCGGGGTTCCGAGAGCTTACTCACAAGATCATCAAAGATAATCTTCCCTATGTTAATTTTTACACCAGTGAATAAAGAAAATACATCATTTGTTGGTGTTGGTTCAACTGGTTAAAACTATATTTGTTTCCCCCAGAACCTTAGTGACAAAGCCAAAAAGTATCCTACGTGTTTCATGGAAATAGTTTGTGAAAGTGGTTTCTTTTACACAAGGTCTGAGGGTGCAAGCCTAAGTGTTGCAGAAAAAGGATTTAATAGTGAAACTTCATACTCAACTACTTCAGTAGAAGGATTTGCAATATAGTTTTCTTAGTAGTTGAGTCCTGAGTATTTCTTAAAATCACCAAAGTTAAAAGATAAGGTTTAGACTCACCCATAAGTGTGATTTTTTTTGTTTTCGTCTAGTTTTAGAACCTCAGTAGTATACCAAAATTCTCTCAAAAGGTTTTTGTTTATTATTTAGGGGGTTTTGGTAAAAGAATTTGCCATAAAATAGTGTTTCAAATATTTAACAATTGGCTTGTAATGGGTGTGAGGTTTTGGAAAATTATACCTTGCAACCACATTGTTGGCAGTAGTTTCAACACTCAGAACACCATCAAAGTTGGTGATGAGTGGTGACTTCTTGATCCTAAATTTTGGTATGACTGATGAAGTTTCCATTGTTGGTTTTGTTATTTTTGTGACAAGTTTGCTCTTAAACCTTCTAGACAAACTTTTGCAGATATTCTCAGTTTATTAGTATCTATCAAGATCACCAAGTTTACGTGGGTGATTATAAGAATTTGTTATAAGTTAATACAACAGTCTTATAATTACTTTGAAGATATGAATTGTTAAAAACTAGAAGGGAGGTTGAATAGTTTTTACCGATTTAAATTTAGTTTATAAAACTTTAGATTGATAGTATGTGAAACCTTTGGATGTTGAGATATAGATAATGCAAGTTAGTATGAAAAGAAATAAATATGATAATAGTAAAGAGATAAAAGGATAGAAGCGCGACACAATAATTTATAGTGGTTCGGCTAAAAGGACACCTTCCTTGCCCTACTCCACTCCTCGAGTACCCAACTCGAGAGTTCGTAAACACTATGTCAACAAGCTCCTTCAACCGGTGGAGAAACCTCACAACGTCACTTACACTTTTTCCGGTACTAAGCTAAATACCGGGTCCTATACACGGAAGAACCAATCCAACACAATTATCACAACTACTTTGAGAATACAAGAAGAATTGTCAACAACAAGAGACAAATCAGTGGTCTTGAGGTGATGAAGAAACCGAGCAAACTCTTCACTTGAAGAATGGATGACTCGTATGCAAAAGGTGTGATCTCGTCTTGTAAGAAGAACCTTGATAACACAAGAGAAAGAAAGCTACAAGAATGATCTTTAGATCTGAGGTTAGAGAACTTAGAATATAGAGAGAAGATATATCTAAGTGGGGTGAGAAACAAGAGAGAAATGACTCACTATTTATAGGTAAAATTGGCCACTGTTCACCCGGATCCGACGATCCCTTCCCAAAGGGATCCGGCCAGTGTAAAGCCAGGGATCCGGCTATCTGGTAGTACCAATCCGGATTTTGGGTTACAATTTCGGGTTTTGGGTTATGGGTTAAGGTCCATGGGTCATGTGATGTCATGCATGATGTCAAAGAAATCTTGGGTCATGGGTTATGGACTTTGGGTCATGCGTCATGGGTTTACCCATTATTGATGCCATGCATGGTGTCATGCAATGGGTCATTGGCTTTGGGTCATAGGATTTGGGCCAAGCTCCATGGGTCATGGATTACCCAACTCATTTATATATATTTCATTTATTACAAGTAAATACATTTTAACTAATGTAAGTAAATAGTAAATGGTAAATGTAAAAACATGTAATATTTAGATTTATACTTTTACATAATTTTATGTTTGTTATCGACAAAACTTAAAGAGATCCATAAATATTAATAAACATTTTACGGTTTATTTGTATTAACATGAATGATCTTGATAAGGTATTAAAGTGAGTTTATGAACAAGAGATTGATAAGCTATGAATGAGTGTGTTTTGTGTTTGTTTGAATTAGGGTTTGTATGCCTTTTGAAAGTATGAAGTGTGTGTGTGTGTGTGTTTTATTTGAATATTTTATAGTTGGGAGTGATAAAAGGTGGATCTCAAACCAAGTTTGTAATTTTGAAAATTTTGAGATCTGCTTTATAAATGCATCAATCTTACTACCCGGTTTTTACTAACACACAAAAGAGACCCTATCATCATAAGGTATGATAAATAAATTATTTTATTATTTGTGTGATGACAATTGGTATTTGAAAAAATAGTTTGAGTTTTGAAATCAGTTTGTAAACACTTTTCAAATCCGCATTTATGTTAGTGGGATGTTGGTCATGGTTTGTGTGGGACCCACTGACTGTTGGGTAACTATTGTAACAGAATTCCTAGTAACTAGGATAACTTTTGCAGCTTAAATTCCATTATTTAATGAAATTCAATTACCAACCTTAGACATTTACTAAAAAAATACTTAGAGCATTTAGTTACACATTTAATATCTCTTTTGTCACTAGATCATACTTTCAGAGGATCAAGGTATAGAACATTAGAGACTAAGATGATTTCTCAGACCCTTAGTACTTAGAGGTATGTCTATCAGGATATGAGATGATTCTTCATATCCTGATGATTAATCATCAGAGGATGATTAATCAATGTTGATCATACCTAATTCAACCTTCAGTCTATTGAGGGTTAGTTCTTTCAGAGGTTTGGTGAAGATATCAGCCAATTGAAGTACCGGGTTATTTGAGATGGCAATTGCATTGGTATTATCACAGAAGATAGGTACCATTTTGTAATGAATGTCATAGTCATTGAGTTGACTTTTCATCCAAAGTACATTAGCACAACACCAAGCAGCAACTACATATTCAGCTTCAGAAGATAACATTGCCACTATCTGCTGCTTCTTGACACTCCAACATACTAACTTTCCACCAAGCATTTGACAGGCACCTAAGGTGCTTTTTTTTGTCCATATTACATCCTGCATAGTCAGAGTCTGAATATCCTTTTAGATCAAATCTGGAGCATATTGGGTAATACAAACCTAGACTAGGAGTATCTTTCAGTTATCTGAGGATTCTCTTGGTTGCTGTGAGGTGTGATTCTTTTGGATCAGACGGATATCTAGCACATAAGCATATTGCAAATTGAATATCACGTCTTGGTGCAGTCAGATACATCATTGACCCTATAATTCCTTTGTATAAGGTTTGATTCACTGAATTTCTTGCAAGGTTAGGACCCAAATTATTTAGAGGGACCATTGGAGTCTTTACTAATAAACACTCGAAGATCTCATACTTCTTTAGTAGATTTCTAGTGTGTTTTTCTTGACCAATGGTTATCCCTTTCTCAGATTACTTGATTTGAAGTCCAAGAAAGTAAGTGAGTTCAACCATCATGCTCATTTCAAACTTCTTTGTCATCAGTTTCTCAAACTGCTTACAAAGTTTGTAGTTGGTAGAGCCAAAAATGATGTCATCAACATACACTTGGACTAAAATGATGTCTCCTTTGGTTCTATAGATAAACAATGTATCGTCAATCTTTCCTCCGAAAAACTTGTTCTGAATGAGGAGAGCTGACAGAGTTTCATATCATGCCCTTTGTGCTTGCTTCATACCATAAAGAGCTTTGTTAAGCTTACCCATAAAGTCATGGTATTCATTGCTTTCAAAATCAGGAGGTTGTTGAACATAAACTTTTTCTTTCAGTTTACCATTTAAGAATGCACTATTGACATCCATTTGGTAAACTTTGAAGTTCATGTAGGTAGCATAAGCAAGGAAGATCATAATGGCTTCCATTCTAGCCGCAAGAGCAAAGGTTTCATCAAAATCAATTCCTTCCTATTGACTATAACCTTGAGCTACAAGTCTTGCCTTGTTTGTAACACCCCAACCCGACAAGGGTAAAGATATCACAATAATGGATTCACATCAGATCAAAACAAAGCATACATCTTCAGTAATACAAAAATCTCAAAGGATTACAAATGAAATACTGAATCTACAAGGTTACAATTGAGAACTTCCAAAAACAACTACTTCTAAATTATGATATCTTTTAGTCAACTCTAATCCAAAACTGCTATCCAATCTTCTAAGTCCAAAGGTATACTCTCCACTCATTCCCAGCTTCCTACTAAAACCTGCCGCAGGAAAAGAAATGCGGCTGAGCTAGGAGAGCTCAGTGAACAGATATAACGATAACAAAAGCAGTAATAGAGAGTAGTACAAATAAAATCAAGAATACAGATCATACCGATACAAATCAAAGCGAAAGGAATAAGGAACGGAATAAGGACAAAAGAAAAGAAATAAGGAAAAAGAAACAATAAAGTTATAAAATAAGGGAAAAACAGAAATCTGTCACGAGCCCAGATAATCGATAATACCATAGCATACCAATATAATAAAACAAACCTGTGTAGAGTGATCAGCTCTCAAACGATGTGAAAGACGTGTATCGCACACACCATCAGTCACCAAATATAATAACAGTAAACATATTACATAAACAGATAACAGGTCAAATCTAGGATGCACCCATACGCCCCCGCAGATAAATCAATAATCATAATTATAATGGCCATAGCAGATAAATATATAAGGGACGGAACAGGTCATCACTCTCCTGCCCTAGAGTCATGTCAGAGGTGCGTCAATGACATGGACATGAAACCCTCATGCCTAGTGATTAGCTCGGACATCAGACTGTAGGTCAAAGGTCAGGCGTACTATCAAATAATCAAAAGTCATATCTTAAGGGTACATGGCAAAAAGGTTCATGTCAAACAGTTTAGAAATAAATGTCAAATGTTCAAATCAAAGTTTATCAGATTAAGTTTTATATCAAAGTTTAAGTTCAGATTAAAAGGATTATATCAAATGGTTCAGAAAATTATATCAAAGGTTCATAATTTAAGAGTTCATTGCAAAAGTTCATTTTAGAAATTCCTGTCAAAAGTTCATTGAAAGCATTCCTTTAATAACGGTTTTCAATAAAATGATCTTTCAGAATAGTTTTCATAAAATAATCTTTCAAAACGGTTTTTCATAAAAACATTCTTTAAAACTAGTTTTCACAAAAGTTAACAACTGTCATATAAAATAGTATCATATCACCATTCATAATCATTCTTTTAAAATAACTGATTTTTCTCAAAACATTTCCAAGTCATAACTAAAAAGGTTTTCACGTACTAGATTTTATATCAGAGGTCGTATCAACAGGAAATCATGAAAAGGGTTCAAGCAAAGAGGATTATACTAAGGACATCATCTCAGAAGTGAAACATATCAGAACATGAGAGAGATCATAGAAAGCTCACAAAACAAGAGATCACATGAAAGGTTCACAAACAGAAGGGAACATAGCAATGGTATAGGGAATCCTAATAAGGAAAATGAAAAACTGAAAGAAAAGGGAATGAAAAACCCTTACTGAAAAAGGGCAGAATATCTGTACCTTATTAGCAAAGCAAAATAAGCAAGACAAACACGGAACAGAATCAGGGCTCCTCCTTCTTTACACCTAAAGGAGTAGAAGACGGAATTACGAAATATTCAAACTCAGATTATTACTTTTAATTTATCTTTCCATTTTAAGTAACTTTCTATTTTTAGTAACCTTCTAGATTTAGTAACTTTCTATAATTAACAGATTTCCATATTTAGTAAGATATCAGTATTCCAGATTAGGTTAAGTCCTTATTTCAAGATTATTATGGAATTAAGGTACGTTTTATCAGTTACAAAAGTTTAGGGTTAATTATGACAAGTATACATAGTTTAGGGTTATAATTGTAGATTCATTAGATTCAAAGGTTTAACATGAAAATACTTTAAGTTACTGATTTAATACTCATATTATTCAGAATGACATTTTAAATCCCTTAGGTTTCATAATTTACAAGCAATACCCCTATAGTTTCATTAATTACAAAACAAACCTTACATTTACATAATTCATGATTTAATCCCAATAATATTCATATTTACCAAACAAGCACCTTATTTTATAAAGTTACAGAACATAACCTCAGAATTATATGAAGTACGAATTAGACCCCTCAGAATTTAGTAATTACACAATTGGTCCCTTAACTTTACAAAACTTACAATTTAAATCATAATTTATTTATAATTACATATCAAGCCCATAAATACTCAAATTTACACATTACACCCTTAATGACATTATTTACTCAGAATAACTTCAAGTTTCCCAAATTTACACTTTTAGTCCCTCTATTTTAATTAATTACAATTCGTACCTTGCAAATACAATTAATTCATTTTCTTGCAATATTTACACTTAGGACCCTCAAGTTATATTTTTCCCACATTCCTACTGACTTATATGACATTACAAAAATATCCCAGAAGTTTCAAAGTTGGCAAAACAAACCCTTATAGTTTTAAGAACCAATCGTATAGACTTTTTAATTTGTAAAACCAAACCCTACTTCTATCCAATCATTATGCCATCATTATTCCTTCATTACTAGCATTAATTACATCAGATCTAATCACATAAACCCTAACCCTAATTGTTCTAGGGTTTTCTTCCTAATTTTCTTTATTTTTCTTTTAAATCCGATCCAAACATAAATCAAGATCAATTATTTTGAGCTTCTACAATTCACATGGTTATTTTTCTAGGCTTATATTATCAGTATAGAACATGTAAAAATTATAGTTACACTCCAGAAAAATTGTATGACAATATTTGGAAATTACGTGTGTTTTATCTCTTTTAATTTTCGTACGCATGATTAAGCTTGCATGATTCATGTTTAACATTTTTACTGAGTTATATTCGACATAAAGATCATTATAAAAATGCTAGATTAATATTAGAACGTAAGAATTAGTCGTGTGGATTTATACCTATCGTATGCAACAAGTCGAACAAACAAAAGCACCACGATCGAACGAAGGCTTCAATACTCCAACTCTTATTTTTCGTAGCTCCCTTACACCTTGATGAACTCCAAAAAAATGCTTGCTCAGGTCCATAGGATCGAATGGAGGCTTGGTCGATTTTTGTGTGTGTCGATATTAGGGTTTCGGCAATTAGGGTTTTTAGAAAATAATATGGTTTGTGTTATACTTATCAAAACCGACTAGGAGGGGGGATATATCCAGATTTTCAGCCCAAATATTATCACAATATCACACTTTGATTTCTTGTATAATTCCATAAATTAGTTTGTATTTATCTTAAATAAAATGATTTTACAAAATATAATTAGATTTATTTAATTTATTTTCGGCCCATATATATGTGTATATGTGACTTTATGATTTTTGGACATTCAAAAATAATGTAATGTTTTCCCAGAAATAAATTTACTTGATATGTAGATCGTTTTCAGAAGTTTGGAATTGTTTCAGAATTTTATAAGTTATTTATTTAGGTTTTATTGTTTCAAGGGTAATTTGGTCATTTTACAGGTTATCTGAATTTCAGGTATTAAAATAACCTTGAGCTACAAGTCTTGCCTTGTTTTTTTTATAACAGTTTCATTTTCATTAGTTTATTTTTGAAAATCCATTTTAATCCACTAGCAGTGACACCTTGTGGACATTTTACAAGTGTCATAAATTTGTTTCTTTCAAACTGTTCAAGTTCATCAACCATTGCTTGCACCCAACTAGGATGTTTCAATGCTTTAGAGACCTTTTTGTTCAAGTTCATCAACCACTGTTTTGTTTTGAAAGAAGCCCTATGATGTTTACCTTTTTCACATGCTGAGTAAGGTTTGTCTTTTGAAAATACAAGTGAAGGTAAACCAAAGACTTTGTTTTGTTTTACAAGGTTGTTGATGTTTTTGAAGTTCAAGTGAGATAGTGTCTTGTGCCAAACCCAATTAATAGTTTTAGAGGCTTTTGCAAACAAGAAAGTTCCATTTTAAGTGAAAGATGACATGTCAAGTACATATACATCTTGTCTCCTAGCAGCTATCAACACAACTTTTTTGTTTGCATTAAATATTGTACCTTGTTTATCATCAAACTGAACAATGTATTTAGCATCACACAATTGATTGACACTGATAAGATTGTACTTTAGGCCATTAACATAAGCTATTCTAGAGAAAACAATACCACCACAGTTCACAGAACCATAACCTCAGTGATACAAGACGACTTATCACCAAATACTACCTTAGGTCCTGGTTCTTCCATATATTTTTGCAGATATTTCTTCACACCAGTCATACTTCTGGAGCATCCACTGTCAAGATGCCAAATTGGCTCCCTGGTGTGTTTCTTCCTTATGGTTATGTTGACCCATTCTCCATTCCTTACATGGTTCTTTCCAACTAATAGCTTTTCACCCTCTGATAGTGCCATCAGTGCATTGACTTGAACCATGTCATCCTCTAAGGAGACATCTTCCTGATCCCAATCATAAGCTTCAGCTATTAGACCTTTGTTTTCAGTTTGAAAGAGGTTTAGTTAATTGAGGTGTTGAGGGAGTAGCTTCAAGAAGAGCTAGTTTGGCATTGACCTTCTTGTATTTTGCTTCAAAATCTTTCTTTTTTCTCAGTCTAATTGTTTTGAAAGTGTTAAGAAGACCGAATAAATTTTGGTTGAAAGTTACTTGACCCTGATGAGTAGTGTGACCCTGAATATTTATAAGATGGTTTTTTTCGGTAAAGGGTTTTACCCCAGTAAGTATATATATCCAAAAAAATGTTAAGTACAAATGGAATGTGGTTGAAGTACCACATTAACCTCAAGCAAACGCTTGATAAACTAGTGTTTATGACAGGCCATAAACACAACAAATCTAGCTATATTACATATCACCTAACTAGGTAAAATAACAAGAATAAACTTGTAACCAGCGAACATCCCGCTTCCATCCATAAGCACGAAGGGAGCAAGGCGACCCAGGAAGTTTGCCTCCTTAAAAACCCTTTCCAAGAAAAAACCCAGTGGGAAAACCTTGGAGTAGGGAAAAAGAGTACAACCCTTACCTGGCACTCCCCTCGCGTAAAAAACAAGCACTTGGAATCTTCCATTGATCTAGTAATAAACGAGACTGCACGGTTATCATCTTAAACTTAAAGGTAACCAACTTCAACCAAACGGTAGAGACAATAACTTGGACCACTTGATCAACAGTAGACTTCTTCATCTTGAAAAGTCTTGAATTGTGTTCCATCCATAAAAAGTATGTAGTGGCAGCAAGTAATAACCGAGATATAATGCTAGTAACCGAACGCCCCTTGGATATAGGCTTGAGGAACGTGATAACATCATCCAATGAAGGCGGAACAACATCCATACCAGATAAAACACAAACCTGCAACCAAACCTGCAAAGAAAACTGACACTCAAAAAACAAGTGAGAGTGAGAGTCAGGAACAGCATCACAAAGAGAGCATCTAAGGAGGCTCAGGTCAACATTAGGACCAACATCCTCTTGCTGCAATCGATCTTGTGTCTTCAACTTCTTCTTAATGACGAGCCACAAGTGTATAGCATGCTGCGGGATACAATGAGAGAACCATGGAATAAGATACCAATCAACCACATCAGCTCTTAATCTAAAAGAATCCCAAGCACATGCAACAGAGAAAGGCCTGAAATTGCCATCCAGATCACGCCAAACCAAAGCATCATCAGAATCATCTATAAGAGTAGGGACCGGGAGATTAGCTAGAACTGGGAACCTAGAAAACCAGTCAAGCGGCCATCTCCAAGAACCATCAACAATGACATCACTAACCGAATCAGATAAGCTTAAACCAGCCCGAACAATGTCCCTTGTAGAAAGCATATCACGAAGAGGACATGAATCACACCACTTATCGAACCACATGAATGTATTCTTACCATTATAGATCTTATGCCATATGAATGGCCGCACCTTGGGTCTAATAGCAAGAATTTTATGCCACCCCCAACTAACATCACCTAAACAAGGAACATCCCAAAAGCTTCTACCTTTAAGTTTGTATGAGTGAATCCACTTAACCCATAAAGACTCTTTACGGGTTACAATATTCCAAATATGCGTAGCCATAAGAGCAACATTAAAATCATCCAATCTACGAATACCAAGACCACCTTCACAAGTAGGCTTACAAACCGACTCCCAAGCAACTTTGGCCTTACCCCTCTTCATTTCTCCTTGACACCATAAGAAACCCCTCATGTGCTGCTCCAACTCATGAATAATACGAGCCGGAAGAATAAAGACAGAAGCCCAATAAATATGCATGGAAGATAATACAGATCGAACCAATTGGAGCCTACCCGTAAGATATAAGAATTTGTTACGCCAATCATTCACACGACCTTCCAATTTTTCCACAAGCACCTTACAGTCCCGATAAAGAAGCCTGGATGAAATAAGCGGCACACCAAGATACCTAACCAGGAGAGAGCCTTCTGAAAATGGCATAGACTGAAGAATAATAGCTTTCAAGGCTGTAGGAACATTACAGAAAAACGCCGTGCTTTTAGGGATACTCGGGACAAGACCCGACACATTCTTGAAATCCTCCAAGGCTTGCATAATAACAAAAACAGAATCTGGGTGACCTCTAGAGAACAAGAAAAGATCATCTGCAAAACAAAGGTTAATAATTCTCTGCTGCTCACATAAATGATGAAACTGAAAATCCGCCGAGTTAGAGACCTTTTTTGCAAAATAAGGGTTAGAACCTCCATAACCAACGTAAACAAGTAAGGAGATAACGGATCACCTTGCCTTAGTCCTCGCTTACCTTTGAACCAGCCATGAAGATCCCCATTAACACATATAGAGTACGATGTGGAGGTAACACACAACATAATCCAATCAACCATTTTATGGTGAAACCCGAAACCAATCAAAATAGACTTAAGAAAAGCCCAATCAACCGTATCATACGCCTTTTGAATATCTACTTTAAAAGCACATCTAGGCGGACCTCTCCCTCTATGATAATTTTTCATAAGCTCTTGGGTAAGTAAAATATTATCGGAAATACGACGCCCAGGAACAAAAGCCGATTGATTAATACTAACCAAATCACCAAGGCCCTCTTTAATGCGATTAGCAATAATTTTACTAATGCATTTATAGAGGATGTTGCAACAAGAAATAGGACGATAATCACTGATCTTAGATGGGGTAGAAACTTTAGGGACCAAGGATATAATGGTATGATTGATTTCCTTTAGAAGTTTACCTGATGTAAGGAAATCCCGAATAGCGCACGTAATATCCATGCCCACAACATCCCAAGCTTTCTTAAAGAAAGCTGCAGTATATCCATCCGGGCCAGGGGCTTTATCATCCCCCATCGAAAATAAAGCACCCTTTATCTCATTATCCGTTGCAAAGTGACCATTTTTACAACACTTAAAGCATTCAGTACTCTCAGTTGCTTTAGACACAGAAAATATTGACTTATTTCTTTTGAGATAATATTTTGAATTAGCAAGAAGTGCTCTTTCATGAAACTCAATATTCAAATCATTTAAGTATTCTTCACTGGTTCTTTCATCAACTTTATCATCTGAATCTTCTTGAAAATCCTGAACAACATTGTTAGAGAAGAAAACAACTGATATGGATGCAGTTATCAGGGCCTTTTTGGACTCAGGGTATCTCCTAGAGATTAGATTGTCTTCATAAACAAATCTCCCATAAATGTCAGCTAGGTATAAGGTCTGAATATGGTTGGCATTTCTTAACCCTTGAGAAAACCTTAGCCACTTCTCACGGAGACTATTAACATAACCTACATTTATCTCATGTTTAGACAGTTTAACACCATCATTATTGGTCAGCTCATTGATTTGGGTTTTGTAACGGGTGAATTTCTGAGAGATACTTTTAGAGTCTTTGGCTCTGAAGGTATTATACTCAAGTTTCATATCCATGTCCTGTTTTCCTTGGTATCAGAGGGGCCTTCAAAGCTGAGAACCAAGTCAGTCTAGGTTTTTTAGCTGTTGTACAGTTAATGACTGACTCCATTATATCATCTAGTAGACATGATATAATGATGCTTTTTAGCCGTTGGTCTTGATTGACCGCCATCCTCTCATTAGCATTGCATTGTGCTTCATGTTTTTCTAAACCTTCAGCGGTCTTAGGGACATATGGACCTTCATTAATGCATTTTATGTAGTAAGGTTTCATTCCTACCAAGTAGCAAAAATGCACTTTTTCCACTTAGCAAGTTTACCAACTTCAAGTTTGGGAGCAACAGCAGAGTAGCTACGTAACTTTTTATCAACAAGTTGGGGTACATCATTTTCAGCCATGGAATGATCTTGATTCTAAAAACGTTTTGAACGGTTTATAATAATCAAACACCTTTGATACCAACTGTTGTTCCCTTTTCCTATATTAGTTTAACAACAAAGTTAACATAACCTAGTTTCATGCTTAATTATACGATCACATTTACCTATCTGGTCAAACCGAACGGGGGAGTCACCCCGATAGATCTATTTATAACATGTCGAAACATAAGTGTCACGGGATAGGCACTAGCAAGGGCTTTATTTAACGTGCTTCTAGAGCACGCACACTGTCAAGCTTCGGTTGCATGAACTTAGAGCTAGCGTAATAGACTATTTTATTTTGGGTTGCATACCCTACTTTTGGTCCACAACTCTAACTTTGCTTTAAGGTAAACTCTATTATTATGACATTGTGAGCGACACAATGATCACAAAACTTGTACAAAACTCATAGTATTTTTACTGCTTTATCATAAACCTATGAACTCACCAACCTCGTGTTGACACTTTTAGCATGTATTTTCAGGTTTAAGGCGATAATCTAGATGTGGAGGCTTTTGGCATTGCATGGCATGGTCATAGAAGACTCTGATGTATTTGGGGCCGCTTGATTTCTTTTATGGGCTTATATTTCCGCATCGTTTTTGAAATGCTGTAAACAAAACATTTTTGAATATGAAATTTCTTTTAAACGGATGAGGTAAAACCGTTCTTTGTACCTTGTGTTGTAATACCAATTTAGTAGCACCCAAACATGTATGCTTCCGCTAAATCAGATTTTGGGGGTGTTACAGATTGGTATCAGAGCCAGGTTATAGAGAACTAGGTTTATCTTCTAAAACCTGGACTATAACCACTTTTGCGAAAACTTAACCCTATGATCGCCACGTGCCTGCCTGCCAAGCTGATGCCTCACGTATGATCTTGTTTAAGGATATAATTGATGAGACGAGTAATGAGATATTAGATGAGATGTTCATGATATATTTGACGAGTTATTTGTTGAGATGTGTGCCTGACTGTTGGATATTTTATATCCGCCTACTTTAGTTGTTCACTATAAGCATTTCCATATGCTTATGCACGCACCGTACCTGTCGCGAAGTTATGCTATTTCCTTGCGTAATCTCATTATTGAATGTTGAGTTTGTACACTTGTTGTGGTTTTGGGAATGATTTTGGATGTAAAGGACATACTACCAGTATAACTAGGCTGAGTATTTCAAAACTCATTGAACCTCGGGTGAATATAGACTGATCACCTATATTCAACCAGGGACAGTGGGACATAGCCTGATCACCTATGTCTGACTCAGAGGTGAATTTTGCAATACTGAGAGTAGTTATAATGAAATTATGTTCGAGTTGGGTTTTGATTTTGGAAATGCTAAGGTTTTGCGTGTGTACACGGACATGTAATATTACTTCCACACACACAACACACTGGCATCACAACACCTCATAAACCGTAGTGCTTCTGGCATTGCCATACTTCTCCATTTATATGGAATTTCTGTTTGTCGCCGTCTGACCGTAATTTGCATCGGGTCGGTTAGACCCGATTGGCACCGTTTGAACCCGAGTTGCTTATTTGTAACTCCTCGAGATTGTAATAAGCCCATTTGAGTTTATTGGAGCATTTGGATTTGATTTTGTCTACGTTTAGAATTAGTTTTGGGCTATGTTTGAATTTGGACCTCACTCCACATTTGGATTTATTATTCAGCTTTGTTTTGTTGTGGTTTTGTAACAATCACCTCCACCTCAAACCCTACACTCAACCGAGGTTGTACTTTCCGCATTAAGTACTAAGTACACTCCTGAGATAGCCAACTGATTGCTAGTAGCAATAAACACCCTCCTTCGGGGTCGTACCCTGAACTTGATAAACTTCCCATTCGGCAGTGATTCTATGCCCAGCAGGAACATTGAGACTTTAAGGAATAACCTGAACCGCGTTCCTTGGGACAATCACCTAAAATTTTCTCTCGTCTCTCGGGAATATCAGTTATTTTGTTACCCTCTCATAAAATAATAAACCATGTCGCTAACACCATACAAACTGTTTTCGATTATTCTATAGAACATATCGCGGTCACCCTACAAATGTTTTAGCGCCACTTTATGAAATCAAAAATCCTGACCCTACAACTATTTTTTAAACAACGAATGGTTCTGGTTCTATAAACTGTCTTACAAATCATTTCACAAGTTATTTTATGACCCGATTTGTTGCCTTGCTACTATATCACAAACTAAGCTGCAGTTTGCTATTATTTTGTAAATGATAAATTGTTTCCCATTACTCTATAAACTATTTTACAAATCATTTTATAAATTCTTTTGCAATCACCCGGTGAACTATCCACCCACCTGGAAAGTATTTATATTACTACCTCTTGGTACTGTTAAAGTAAATTAAATACTTATGTTTATGAAACTTGTAGTGATATTCTTCTGAAACACTCATTTTGATGCGTTAAACTCTTCTGCTCAAACTTTATCAAACTTTTGTTAAGGAATGTCAGACGTCAATTTTTGTGAAAATCATCTTATCCACACCATGATTAAGAACCGTTTTACAAAATTTTAAATCTTCTAAGACCGCGTCACCCTACGCACCTATTGATCTCTAACAAAGGAATGTGAAATTGTTGGAAAGTTATTTTGGTCAAATTCGTATAAAGACCTACTCAAATAAAGTTTTCGAACAAGATTTTTATCAATACTATGAGAAGGAAAAACACACAACTCCGGATCAAACCTTGGAAACCATTCATCATGCCATTTTACAATACTCTAAATCAGAACAGGTCGAAACTTCGTGCCACTAAGGAATATATCGTAACTGGGAGTAGAACCGAGAGATTTGAGGTGCCCACACTAAAAAGGTTGTGAAAATATCGTGAAGCTATGACTAGCACTACCATCCTATTAAACTTACTCCCGGAATTTTTGTAACTCACCAACTCACAAAAAGGGGAAAACCAATGGTACACAACCAGGGTACCCTCCCACCAACAAAGAGAAACCCCCTAAACAGCCTGGTGAGACTCAAATTTGTTATGAGTACCAACATCTATTCCCAGACACCAATTTATCAGAGAAAATAAACTGAAATCCGGGACGGATTTCACATTAAGGAGGGTACATACAGTTTTATTTCGGGAGGTTATCTCGCACACTGTAGCATACAGTAACCCCCAAGCTACTAATTTTATCAAGAAAAGTGAAGTAATCACTTCCTGACACCCACTGGAAATTTATTTATAAAACCGAGAAGTCATCTCGCTTTTCTGAAAGACACGACACCACACGCGTACCGATACCATATTATTTATGGATTAAGTCCGATAATTATTTTTCGGAATCAATGGTATTGTTTTTATAAGAACGTTTACGAAAAATTTAATTTTCGCATTGTTGCTCGAAAGCACTAAACCGGGTTGCCATGATTATATTTTAGCTCAACACGGGACACGGGGTACACGGGGTAATAATAAAATAAAACTTATCCCCCTTATCTTAACCTCAGCCGCCCCACTCTCAACCACATATTCAGTGTGTTTTCTTTTTCTCAATATCATCCACAAAGTCCAAAGTTTCTTTTCAGTATCACAGATGATGCATCGCTTTCTACTTCTTCCTTCCCAACACAGAATCACGAGCAAACTTTGGAGGTGGAAACCCGATAGTGAGTTTTGCTTAATCAAGCCCTTCACGAGATACCACCAAGAAAGCTAGTTTAACTCTTCTTTTTCTTCTTCCTTTATCTACCAACCGATCCACAAGTGAGGCCACATCTCAAATCTTCACTCATAATCAAAGAAGTTACTAAGGGGGATAGCTTGCTGGATCGGATTGGGTTACTGTTGTTCGAAAAGTTGTTAGATGTTCTTGTCGATCCACATCCTCTTGTAAGGGTTTCTTGATGCCTTTCTATTTTGTAAAATTTTCGATACTAGTTGTTAATATAAACTTGCGGTTCTGATTTGCGCAAGATGTAAATTTAGTTGTGAATCAATTTATTAAAATTCGTGGATATAAACAAGATTAAAAACATTTTTGACAATTGTTTCGGGTGGTTAAAAACGAGGTTTAAGAGGGTGGTTGTTTGTTAATTGAATCGAGTCGACTCACTGAGTCAACTCAGTAAGTGAACTCGCGAATCGTCCTTGTTCTATGCTACTTGTTCCTCGCCATTGTTGCTAGTAATGGGGTAAAGTGTTTTCGAACGATTATTTGTTGTTCCTGTTGTTGTTATTATTGTCGAATTGATCCTATATGCATCCTCTTATTTCGGTTTGAATCAGTATGTGTGGAGTAAATACGTTGGGTTTGCTTATATTGAAGCCTATGGCTTATTTGGGTCTAATAAGCTCTTATGAGCTTATTTTGAATTTTCTTGGTATCGGTTAGTCAAGCTACCCGAGAGGGTGCTTGTGTCTTGTTCTCAGCTAACCCAAAACCACAAGAGTGGTTTGTGTTCAAGATATATTTTGCGCCTTAATATTTTGAATTCTAAATTCTTGCTTATTATGATTCGACCTATAGCTTATGTGGTTGTCTTAATTGCTTACTTTGAAAACTTAGTTATATTGTGACTTGTATATGTCTCGGCTGAATCACCCAAGTAGGGTGCGTCCAAATTTCTTTTGTTGCTCTCGGATTCGGTCAAAACCCACAAGGGTTGTTTGTTGTTGTTTAATCTCGATAACAAACGAGACAGATTTAAGAGGTGTTTGTTTGAAGCACTTTATATACGGGTCAGGTTAGACCCGGTTTGGTTTCGGGTCGTACTCCGGGTTGTGTCACGGCATGGATTTTGGATTTTCTTATTGAGTCTAGGATTGACTAGTCCAGGTTATTTCCTCAAAGCATGATTTAAACTTAATACCCTCACAATCTTTTTACCACTTGATGGGGTTAACCTATACTCTTAAAATGCAACTGAGTTATACGAAAATCATTGTCCATTCGTACTCACTTTGCTATTGCCTTGAGCTAGTCATAGAAGCGTTTATCGACATCCATTTACCTTGCCATTGATTGGCAAACTGCTATTCTTGAAAGCTTTAATTTCTTGTGGGTCATGATGAGATGGATAAGTTTATGAACTGAACTGGCTTTTATAACCAGCACACTTAACTTGCAATGTAGTGAAACTGTGCATTTTAGGGATATAAAATAAAAATGATTAACTAGTCCACAAAACTCATTAAAATTGTCATTTGTGTGTTTGTATGAGTAATTGAGTAGTGAACTCGAGTCGGTTGGTTAAGTAATACAAGGGTACTTTTGAATTAAAACTTCCTACATGTGCACTATATACTTTGTCAAGAATATACAACATGTATCTAAATTTTTCGGTTATTGAAATGCTTGACTAACGTGAAATTATTGGAAACATTTCGGTTACTCTTGGGATTGGTACTGGAATACGGACTAAACGTATACTTAACGGACATAATACAATAGATTGTGACTCGAATAATTTGGCCAAATCATTTGACTTGTATCGAACCTAAAATTCGAATTTAATACTTATTAAACTAACAACGAATTGTTGATTTGAAACTTGCCGGAAACATTATCTGAAAAATTGAGTTTTATTGAAGTCGCTACAACTTGTGAAGATTATATAAATGGACGTGTCATGCCAAATTTTATAAAACTCTCTAGACTTATACTTTGATGTCGAAAAACCTTTTATCTTATAAAACCCGACAATAATCGAAACTCGTAGTTTTATTAACATGAAAACATTTATCATGTGATATACTAATTTAAGTTTCTTTTAAAACTTAAATTACCTTTTCCAAAACTTTATTGATTATTGCCGAACTATTTGGGATTATTGGGAAAACACCGAAAACGTATTAATTGACTCATTTTGTTTACATTTTCCTTTGTCACTGTTTTCCTTGACTTCGTTTGTCATTCCCTTCTCGACTCAAGTTCTCATCCGTATTATTCTCGACTGTTTCGATTTTCTATTCCAATTTGGCGTGAGTGTTCTTGAGTCTATGCTGTCTTACCACCACACGAAACGTTAACATTAAACTTTTTACAAACTTTGATACGAGTAATCCATGAAAACTAAGACGGTTGTCTTTTCAAAATTCTTTACTTTTCGAGACGTATACTGAGATAAATATATATATATTAGGTTGTGCCAATCCGGCACCGTTGTGCCTGTACTCTCGGTACCGTTATGTTTTGCTCTTAATGCCAGTTGTGACCATTGTGATATTTTGCATTGCTGTGGCTAAGGTGAGTTCATGGCCCCTACTTTTACTGGTTTTTAAACTAGTTTTGGGGGAGAATACATGCTCGGTTAAACTAAACTCAATGGCTGTTTATTTGGAATATAAGAACTGTTTACTCAATATCGGACTGTTTGGCTGAATGATTTGAATTGGTTATTTGAAGGCGATATGTGATTGACTGATATGCATGTGAGTTTATAGCCCCACTCTATTTACACTTGTTTTACAATTGGGGTGAGAAACATGCAGAACTATATTATGGACCAACACTGTTTTTATCAAACTATTACGTAGGTTTAGCCTAAGACACTAAATCCCACATGCCCAAACTCATGAACCGTCAATTCCTGCGGGGAAGCGCGAATGTTATAAATAGATCTATCAGGGTGACTCCCCCGTTCGGTTTGACCGGATAGGCAAATGCGAACGTATAACATGTCGAAACACGAGTGTCGCAGGATAGACACTAGCAAGGGCTTTATTTAACGTGCTTATAGAGCACGCACACTGTCAAGCTTCGGTTGCATGAACTTAATGCTAGCATAATAGACTATTTTATTTTGGGTTGCATACCCTACTTTTGGTCCACAACTCTAACTTTGCTTTAAGGTAAACTCTATTATTATGACATTGTGAGCGACACAATGATCACAAAACTTGAACAAAACTCACAGCATTTTTACTGCTTTATCATAAACCTATGAACTCACCAACCTCGTGTTGACACTTTTAGCATGTATTTTCAGGTTTAAGGCGATAATCTAGATGTGGAGGTTTTTGGCATGGCATGGCATGGTCATAGAAGACTCTGATGTATTTGAGAGCGCTTGATTTCTTTTATGGGCTTATATTTCCGCACCATTTTTGAAATGTTGTAAACAAAACACTTTTGAATATGAAATTTCTTTTAAATGGTTGAGGTAAAACCGTTCTTTGTACCTTGTGTTGTAATACCAATTTAGTAGCACCCAAACATGTATGCTTCCGCTAAATCAGATTTTGGGGGTGTTACATGATATAACATCAGGGACTGTATACACCTAGGGTGTTCATTCAAATCTATACTATGAGACTTTGGGCTCTGAATTGACCCAACATGTTTACGGTTTGTGTTGCCTCAATACCATTAATAGAATTTACAAAGTTTATATTAGTATTTTCGATAATTATCCTTTTATAAATTAACTACCCATGTTCATATTGTAAAACAAATTAATTTACGAAAAGGCTAAGATCCACATTGAGCTTCTACAATCACATTAGTTGATATGCTAGCAATAGTAGATTCAATTAGTAGGTGACGATCACCAATTGCATTACATATGCAACTCTTAGATCTTTATGGGACCCATGGCATCTAGTGAACGGGCAACTAGTGTCATGTAAGCATGTTTAGTCCCATCTTTGCCTCGGTTAAAGATCTCACATGCTTAACTCGATTAAGTCATCCAATTTGAGAACATGTGTAAATGGATCTAGGTCTCACGCATAAAGAATAATCATCTTAGGTTTCAATTCAACCTAGATTTCAAGCATAGGGAAAAGGCAATTGCAAGGGTTCTCAAGCGATTGGACGACAAGACTTAAAATTGTGACGGGTATATATTGTTTTGATAAAACATGTTACTCAAAAAGGTGTACGAAGAAGCATGCATTTATTATTCGTAGCACAAGTTAAAAACTTTTTCTTAACTTAATCTACGCATTTTTTTTTATTATGTTGTCCGTTTTAGTCTAATATACAACCTACGTGAATATAAACAAAGACAACACATACAACATAATCATAACAACCAAACAATTTTAAGTGTTATTAAAACAATGGATTTAAGTTTCAAATCACATTTAAACTTTATTTAACTAAATCATAAAGATTTAGTTATGAAAACAATTATTGGTTCATTTTAAGTCCAAAATCATTTGTGCAATTTTTAACATTTACAATAGATATAAAAAACATCAAAATGAAACACGATCACACGATATTCAAAACCTCAACCGATGAAAATCTTATGCTCGGTTTCATGAGACACTATGAGAACCGAGAGGTCAACTAAGGGACAAGCCAAAATAACCAAGAGTTGGACTCTCACTTGCTCTAAAACCCATCAAGAGCAAGTAGAACCCACTGTGCCATTAATTTCCAAAATGTTGTTTGGAAATTTTTGTCCACTTCATAGCCTGAAAAGTCCATGAAGACCCTTCTGCAAAGTTGTAGCCCTTTGATTCCATTACCTCTACGTTAAATTTTAGAATTTTCGGCCTAGTAGAACTCCGGGAAATTAATTTTTGCCATAGCAAGTTCCAGCAGGCTTGTTATTGCACTTTCACCATTAACTTTGTCGCCATTCAAAATCGAGCCTCGATTATAATTAATCTAATACAAGTAATATAAGACTAACTAAACTACAAAAAAGTGCCCAAACAATGGCTACAAGTAATTTAAAGATACTAAAAAATAACACAACATCAAATTAATGCAACATTAAATTAACGGACATATAGGCTATGTCTTCATCCGTTTTGCATATCCCACATATACAATAAAATTATCTAATAACAAGGTATTGGCTTGGTTCCATGGTCAAAAATGTATGTTTTTGCTATGGATGATAATATAATTAACCTAAAAAATAAAATCAAACCAATTTATCGAAGAATTAAATAACAAGAAATAACCCCTGACATGTACACGTAACTTGTAGCCCTAGGGTTCACAAACATTGATTTTAAAGACTTCTTAGGGTCGATTTTTTCAAAAATAAAAAATAAAGCCCTAGGAGCTATTTAAAATCGGATCTCAAAAAACACACGGTTTGGCCACATTTACACATACCCGATTATTATAAACATCATACGATGGCTCGTGATGCAACTGTTGGTGATTTTACATGTAAATCATATAAAAACATTTACATTGAAGCAGAAAAGTTCACCAAACATTAGATCCGTATGATGCGTATAATTAATCTAAATAATAACAATTATTGTACCTTTGACGCGTGATCGGTTGAACCAAGTGGAGCTTATCAAATAACAAGGATTCCCCTACGAATCCAACAAAACCCAAACAACAAAAGTAGGTTGTCTCGTCATAGTATATCTTTATGATGTACACGCGCATCACTAGTCCTTCTAGTACCTCGCGAACCAATCTTGCACGAAACTTTATCAAGCTAGTTAATCAAACCCGAAAAACCCTAGATGGCGAACCCTAGGTCACGACCGAATAAATAAGAGGAGAAGGGAGGGTTTTTTCTTTGTTGACAAGTTATGTGATAAGATAAATCTAATCCCATAATAAACTTATTGTAGTTACACTTAACCCCCATAAGTTTCACTCTTTCCCTTTGCACTCTTATGGGCTGAATTCTAGTCTTGGACAAATGGGCGACCCATTTGTTCAAGCCCAATACCAATTACTTAGTCTTACTAATTAATTATTGACCCGTTAGTCGATCTCGAGTTACGTAAACGATGTATATAACGTAACTACATTAACTATATTATAAATACATTATAAATTATGATACCTCTGTATATAAGTGTGTGACCCCATAAACTCACGTATTTCTAGCCGTATACTACCTCCGTCCCATAATTATTGTCAAGTGTTGACTTTTAAAGTCTTTATTTTACAACTTTGACCTTAAATATTTTTATTTGTGTGTTATATAATAGTTGATGAAAATTATATCATTGAAAATATATTTAAAACTCAATCCATTCATATATTTTGAATCAAGTAATATATAACAAAAATAAAAATATTTAAGGTCAAAGTTGAAAACTAAACTTTAAAAGTCAATAATGAACAATAATTATGGAACGGAAGGAGTAATTATTTATTATGGTATGAGCATTTCCCAATAATATCACAAACCACCGCCATAGTAGTTAAACGTTTTAATGTCTACACAATAAATCTCAGGTTCGAGTATATTAGGCTTGTAGCAGTCGATCGGAAAATATCGATCGGTCACACGAAGTGACCGATATTCAAGTCGGTCGTGTGGGATGTGGGGAAAAGGGCAAACATCGGTCGACTATCTCCCAAACACAAAGTCGGTCTATTATTCGACCGACTTTCAAAACCAAAACATATACTTTGGCCATGTTTAAACCGTTTCATTAAAAAAAAAAAAAAAAAAAAAAAAAAAAAAAAAACTTTTTCAACTATAAATACCAACCTCAATTCAAACACACACACAAACACATTCAAAATCGAAATTCAAGATCGAAACTCAACATTCAAAACTGCAAATGTCTCGCAAAGATTTCTCTCAACAATTCCCCAGTCCTCCTCGCAAAGATTTCTCCCAACAATTCCACAGTCCTCCTCGCCAAGATATCTCCCAACAATTCCCCAGTCCTCCAAATGAAGTTTATCACACTCCACCAGAGGATATCTTTCCGGTGTTCCAACCGAAAAATGAATCGGTGAACACTCCACCGGTTGTCGAACAACAACCGAAAAATGCATTTGGACTCACGGAGGATGAACTCTGACTTCTAAAGCAAGATTTGGAAGTTAGGAGACAAATAGAGGAACAAGAACTACTTGAAGAAGTTGCTCATTTGGAGCAGGAAGCCAGGGATGAAGAATATTGGAGGAAGAACTAGTTTGACATAATGGAAGGAAAATATTATGATGGCGAGTTTAGGTCGTCTTCGAGTGAAGACGGTTGGGTTTCAGATGATTCTTTTTCTTAATTTGTAGTTTTATTTTCATGTATCATAGTTTGTTAATCTTTAATTTATGTAATGTTTTTATTTTTAATGAATTTTAAGTTTTTTGTTTAAAATGTTTGAATTAAAAAAAAAAAAAAAAAAAAAAAAAAAAAAAAAAAAAAAAAAAAAAGTCGGTCATCGACTGTGGCACTTTGGTCATGTCTGGTCACCGGAGAGAGAAAGCTGACGTGTCAGCCGGTGACTCAGGTCACTTGGGTCATCGATTGTGATCGGCCTTAGGTAAACATCTTGATGTAGAATGAAAAAAGATTTGAAAAAGATTATAGAGATACGCCAGTAAACCATGTTAATTTGAATTAAAATGTAAGATAGTCATTCCCGAAAACTTGAACATAGAAAAAGTAAAATCTTTTATATAATAAAACAAAACCTTAAGTGGGGACTTTTGCATTTCAAAAAAATCAAATCATACCTTATTAAGTAATAATTTTTTTAGTTATTATATTTTTATTCAAGATGTTTAATAAGAAAAGACTTAAATATTTCCTAATTTGACATAAAATTTGGTAAATTCGTTTTTTAATTGATACATGTAAAAAAAACAAAAAATACATATGTACCTGATAGTCATTCTTTTATTGTTTCAGCCAAAAATATAAATTAAGAGGAAGAAACGGGATTCATGTACAATGTACATAACAAAGATAAAAAATAAAAAATAACAACAACAAAACCCTCCAGGTCCACACTATCCAACCAGCGGAACACATCCACCAATTCATCATCAACAGATTCTGATCTAAGCTTCCGTTTTAATATTGTAACATCGATCTAATTCGTGATTTAGCAATAAGGTTTGTCAATCATCAATGACCTATTTTTGTGTTTTATATCCATTCAATACTTGAGGATATTAATAATTGATTATTTTATATGCTTTATGCTGTTTTGGTTATGTTTTAGTGAATTTACGGTTTTATAATTAAATACAGTTTGTAGTTTTAATTATTGAATTAGCTAATTGTTGATATTATGGATTGTTGTGGTTTTAGTTTTTGATTTGGTTTGTTTTTGCTTGCTAATCTCATGTTGGTATTTGTATATGTTGTTCAATTTAGAGCTCTTTTTTCGTGAGATAGTTTATGATAATAATATGCATTGATTTACGGTTTTTCTTTAGAAAGTGTTATTGAGAGCGGCACGGGTGGATTATGTACCACAAATCATCAACCTTTTCATGTGTTACGCCAATGTTACAGTCATTAGATTGGAGTTATGTTAGTGAATTATCAAACAATGATGCATTCAATAGACAAGGATTATAGTAGCAAATTAGTACCACAACTGATCAAAGTGATTATTAATGGGATTCACTGTACAAAATGTCATGGAGTATATATATATATATATATATATATTGGATTACGGTATGAAAGCGGCACGACATGTAAACTAATTTAGAGACGAATTAAGGTCTTAAGTTAGCAGTAGCACAACCATAAACATGTGAAACTATCTTATTACAGGGTGGAAAAGAGTATATAAAAGTGAATAGTTGGATTAAATGTGTTCTTGAGTTTAAATTTGGGGGAAATGGGAAGAAAAAGTAATGTTTTTTTGTGTTCTTAATTTTTTTTTAAAGAGGAAAAGGAAGTGGAGAAGAAAATGAGAAGAATTTAAAAAAAAAAAAAAAAAAAAATCCTTCCTCCTATTAACTTGGTAAGGCGTGTACTTCATTGATTATGATAAAAAGCACAAGCAAGGGACTGCAATTCATCATGGTATGTTCGTAACTATGTTCATTAGGAGACTTTTGGTTATATGACTTAAAGTGAATTTACCCTTTTCTGTTATTGATTGACAACTTAAATGTGCAGGTAATATTCGTAAGATGATCATAGGCTTGGACTTGCTAATATATTGGATCTTTGAATGTTTTCAATGAGTTCTGAACCCGTTTCTGGAATTTGTCGATACATAATCTTAACATGTTATCTATGAGTACATGTATTGGCTGATATCCTGAGTTTCATGTTATACAAGTGATTATAGATTTATATAATTGACTTATTAGTAGTTGTTGACGGGTTATCTGCTAAGAGTATCTCAGGATACCATTGAGTTATTAAATTCTACTACGGACTAACCTATATCTTTATGACTTTACCGAAGTCAAATTTGACATAAAAAAGCTATTAAGTCTGGTAAATCCAAAGGGGTTCAAAAAGATATCACAAACCAATCAATTTATCAAGTACTGAATATCAAAACAATAACAGATTTACACATTTACCACTTGGTCACTTGACTTCCTAAAAGTAAACACTGACAAAAATATAGTAGAAGAAAATAAAGAAATCATTCAAATATGAACACTTACTACCTAAGTAATATAATAAATAAATAAATAAATAAAACTATTTGTTTTTTAATAGATAAAAATACATTATTCAAAATTTTAGAAAAACCCCGCGCGTGCGCGGGCGTTATAACTAGTTTTATATTCACGAAAACTTGAACATAGAAAAAGTAAAATTTTATATTCAATAGTTACTATAAGCAAGGAGTGATAAAATAGATTTAAACAAATTTCTGTTATAATTTTTATTTTAATGTTTTATGATATATTTCGATAATAATAATAATTTCTAAATACTGAGATGCAATTTCTAATAAGCATACCACCATATAATTTATATTCTTTATCATATCATACATCACACAATATGAGAAAACGACCTTTCGAGGAAGACGTGCCTTACAAAAGTACAGAGGTGGTACAACTTCTATCTTCACCAAATATATAGATCTTTCACGTCATTTTCTTATATGGGGAACAATTTATCTAGTGGAGGTCATTTCTAGGTTGGTTTTCTCCATTATGATTATGCAATATTGTTTCTAGAATATGTGTACTATTTAGTTATCAAATAAGTTTTCTTATACCTTCTTACAATCAAATCAATTTTTAATTGCAACATTATTTGAAAGTGGCCTGGTGCTTGTGCAAAACAGCAACCATAACGAGTAATGTTATTTGGATTTTTAAATTTTTTGTGTGTGTGCATTTTGTAGATGTGGGAACTAAAATGTTTAGAGAATGAAGTTTTAGAGTGTGTATATGTGTTTAAATTGCCAAAATTACCATTACTTAGTACTCCTTCCGTGCCATATTAAATGTCCAGTTTGATTTTTTGAATTCTTTCTTTTTCAACTTTAACCTTAAATATATTTATTTGTGTTGTATAATACTTGATGCAAAGTATATGAATAGATTGAGTTTTTAATATATTTTCATTGATATAAACTTAATCAAAAATTACATAACAAAAACAAAAATATTTAAAGGTCAAAGTTGAAAAAAAAAAAAAAAACTTTAGAAGTCAAAACTGGACATTTAATATGGGACGGATGTAGTATTAAAAGTTTCGTGAACCTCGTAATGTATATGTATGTATGGTAACCATTCAATGGCTTAAAAAACATCTCTCGTAATAATCTTCGTTTGCCAGATAAAACTTACAAGAGATCTTCCATAATCTTTAAAATCAAATGTTATTTTATGTAGCTTATAAAAATAATCTCTTTTTATAAATCTCCATTTACAGCAGCATCTCCAACACCATCTCCAGTTCCAGCAACATTTACTTTTGCCAAACATACCCTATGTTGCTTGGCAAACGTCTAGAGCGACTTAAAACAAATCTCCCATAAATTATTACTCATTCCAATAGTCCACATTTTCTTTTGAGTTTGTCTCATTCTAATTGTCCAACGCTAAAAATAGATAGTGAAGTTTGATTCAATTTATCATATTACCGTTGCTTTAAATTATAACAAATTTTTAAGAAAAAAAATAATTAATTAGTTAAGGATAAAATTGTTATTTTTACAAAAAGTAACAGTGAGAAAGCAGTAATGATTATGTTTTTGTTAAAATATGTGTTTTTTGTTCGGAGACTATTTTGGGACGAATGGATTATCATTATATTTGCTTGGCAAATGTAAAAAATCTAAGGTTTATATTGAAATCCGTGGGACATGGCCATACATGAATAAATTCTCTTAGCAAACCTTATCGTCGGAAAAATGCATAATGTCTTAGCTAATAAGTGCAAAAATGATGCTGCACGAAGTTGTTTGAACTATGAATTAACATGCTATATGTCGCTCTAATCACCAAAACAATATGGAGTTGTTCCTTATACGTGAAAATGCAAAATAGAAAAGCACATGTATTCGGCAATTTCACCGACTTAAAACAATAAACATGCCTTTCTATATATATATATGAAAAAATCAACGTATTTGTAGGTTTAAGATATGAAATTTTGAGGTTTAGCCAACGTATAACACGTAAGTTTAAAGGAAATACGTCTGAAAACGAGGTGTATAGCCGGAAAATAGCTCCTTTGAACAAAATTCGGTCCTGTAAACTTTATTTTCTTCCTTCATTCCTTGTATCTTGTTTGGTCCTGTTTGAAGAAATTAAAAAAACCTCATATCTTACTCCATAAAAAAAACTGAAGAATGTAATAAGTCCTACCAAACTAGATGTATTTGTTCAAGGGAATAGTTTTTAGGTTACTTTTATCTTGACATATCCTTTTTACTAGATATGCGATCATATTTATTCTTTAAAAACATACATATCACATATCTTTTAGAATTTAGGTTATATACCATATACCCCACACACGGAATACACACGGTATGCACACGTATATCATAACTCAGACACTTTACCAAATTCCATGTTCCAAATTCCTTTGCAACTTTGATTGCTTATTCTAAAAAGATTTTCAACAGTAGTATCCTTAGTGTGTTGTCTGTGTGAATATAGCAGATATATTCTTTCAAGAGTTAACTCAATGGCTAACACGAATGTGTTTTTGATGAGAATGACCTAATTGTTTTGTTTAAAAGATTGATAATCAATATAGTTTATGCTAATTGTCTTTATGACTAGACATATCTTAGCTAAAAGTGTGTCGGATAAACTTATATGATACATTTAGTTGGAGGAACCACCTTTATTTTACAAAATGTTTTGTGCAAAATAAAAAACATATATATTGCGTTTAGTTGGAAAGCATTTTCCTTCATTTCCTTTTTCTTGTTTTGTAAAAAAAGGGAGGGGAGTTTTATCTCCACAAAACAAGTAAAATTTTAGAAAACGCGTTTAGTTAGAGAAACATGTGTTTATGTTTTCCATTTTGCAAAACTAGAAAACATGTTCAAGTAGTTTTGTTTTCTATCTTCATTCTCTATTCACCTTTATAATATTATAAAAATATCTTCAAAACACAAAAACAAATATTATAAACTAACAAACTAAATTATAAAACAACTAAAAAAATCTAATACGAGAAAATAAAGAATTAAAAAAGTAAAATATAAAATCAAATAACATGAAAACATCTTCAATCGACAATAATACGTTTTCGTCCGCTTTTTTACGTTTTCGTCCGTTTTATTAAGTTTTCGTCTGCTTTTTTACGTTTTTGTCAGATTCTTTACGTTTTCGTCTGTTTTTTTACGTTTTGTCCGATTTATTATGTTTTCGTCTGTTTTTTTACGTTTTGTCCGTTTTATTAGTTTTCGTCTGTTTTTTTACGTTTTGTCGATTTTATTACGTTTTCGTCCTGTTCTTTTTTTCTTTTACTTTTTCGTCCGATTTTATTTTTATTTTACGTTTTCGTCCGATTCTTTACGTTTTCGTCTGGTTTTTTTACGTTTTTGTCAGAATTTTTACGTTTTCGTCCGATTCTTTACGTTTTTGTCCAAATTTTTATGTTTTCTTCCGATTCTTTACCTTTTCGTCCGATTCTTTACGTTTTTGTCCGATTCTTTACATTTTCGTATGATTCTTTATGTTTTCGTCCGATACTTTACGTTTTCGTCTATTTTTTTACGTTTTGGTCTGAATTTTTACGTTTTCGTATGTCTTTTTACGATTTCGTCATTTTTTTACGTTTTCGCCAGGTTTTTAACGTTTTCATCAATATTTTTACGTTTTCGTCTGTTTTTTACATTTTCATTTGTTTTTTTTACTTTTTCGTCCATTTTTTTTAAGTTTTCGAACATTTTTTTTACGTTTTCTAAATTATAGTGTTTTCATCCATTTTTTTACATTTTCGTCCATTTTTTACGTTTTCGTCTGTTTTTTTACGTTTTCTTTTATTTTTTACGTTTTCGTCAGTTTTTTACGTTTTCGTCAGACGAAACCTAAAAAAATGTAAAAAAAAAGGCAGAAAACGGAAGACAACGTAAGGAAATAGACTAAAACGTAAAAAAATGAACGAAAACATAAAGAAAATACGAAAACGTAAAAATTCAGACGAAAGCGTAAGAAAAGGGACAAAAACGTAAAGAATCGGACAAAAACGTAAAGAATCGGACGAAAATGTAAAGAATCAGACGAAAACGTAAAAATTTAGACGAAAACGTAAAAAAAACAGACAAAAATGTAAAGAATCGGACGAAAACGTAAAGAATCGGACGAAAACGTAAAAAATTGGACGAAAACGTACAGAATCGGACGAAAACGTAAAAAATCGAACGAAAACGTAAAGAATCGGACGAAAACGTACAGAATCGGATGAAAACGTAAAGAATCGGACGAAAACGTACAAAATCAGATGAAAACGTAAAGAATCGGAAGAATCGGACGAAAACGTAAAAATTCAGAAGAAAACGTAAAAAAACAGACGAAAACGTAAAGAATCGGACGAAAACGTAAAAATTCAGACGAAAACGTAAAGAATCGGATGAAAACGTAAAAAATCAGACGAAAACGTAAAGAATCGGACGAAAACGTAAAGAATAGGACGAAAACGTAAAAATTCAGCCGAAAACGTAAAAATACAGACGAAAACGTAAAGAATCGGACGAAAACGTAAAAATTCAGACGAAAACTTAAAGAATCGGACGAAAACGTAAAAAATCAGATGAAAACGTAAAGAATCAGACGAAAACGTAAAGAATAGGATGAAAACGTAAAAATTCACCCGAAAACGTAAAAATACAGACGAAAACGTAAAGAATCGGACGAAAACGTAAAAAATCAGACGAAAACGTAAAGAATCGGACTAAAACGTAAAAAATCGGACGAAAACGTAAAGAATCAGACGAAAACTTAAAATGACAGGAAAAAACGTAAAGAATCGGACGAAAATGTAAAGAATCGGACGAAAACTTAAAGAATCGGACGAAAACGTAAAAAATCGGACGAAAACGTAAAGAATCGGACGAAAACGTAATGAATCGGACGAAAACGTAAAAAATCGAACGAAAACGTAAAGAATCAGACGAAAACGTAAAGAATCGGACGAAAACGTAAAAAATCAGACTAAAACGTAAAGAATCCGACGAAAACGTAAAAAATGACTGGAGCGACGCCGGCGAGGGTGGTGATGGCTGATGTGGGCTGTGGGAGGGTGGTGTTTGGGGTTAGGGTATGGCTGGAGTGTGTGAGTATGTTGTTTTAAGGGAAATAGAAATAGGAAATAAGAAATAGGAAATAAGGAAAACAAAAAAAAATTGTTTTCTTGTTTTCTTTGTTAGGGATGGAAATAGAAATTTTGTGTTTTGGAAAACATTTTGTTGGAAAACGCTAATTTGAACGTGATCTCTGTTTTCCTTGTTTTCTACAAAACATTTTGTGGAAAACAAGGGTGTTTTCCTCCAACTAAACGCACCCGTAGATTGCGTTCAAATCTAATATTTCTTATCAAATTATCTACAAAACACAAAATTCACATTTCCTACTTTAATAAAGGAAACTACAAAACAATAACCCCTTTGTTTTCTTGAGAATAGAAAACAATATCATATAAATGCGTTTTTTATATTTTGTGAAAAATTAAATCCCAAAATAAAAAATTAAAAAAATGTTTCTCTAACTAAACGCACCCTTATATCACATTATTTTCAGGAAAATGTTGCTTGACCATCATGTAAATCGGCTATTCTGCTTATTTGGTCACCTTGTTTTTTTGTCATACATTACAATGTTTGCCAAGTTAAATGATGTCATGGCAATATCATTTATTAGCTAGCTTCGTAAAGAAAGAGTGGCTGGATATAAAAGATAGATAATTTTTTTATATGGAGAGACATAAATAGATAATTTTGAATATAATTAACGGAGATCATGATAATTTCCTTATAAATAAACAACCAATGAATACGTTTGAATATAATAATACTTAATTAAAAGTATATCTTATCAGCTAAAACAATGGCCATTTAGTGTGGATCACATGAGATATTGTTGGTGTTTCTGGTTGGAAATGGGAGCCACACAAGAGTCATCACCTCCCCTAGCTGTCTCAACATGTCTTTTGCTTTGCTGGTATTTAGGTTCCTTCTAATTATCTTATCAGGGTAAGGTTAATTACCTTAGTGTGAATTACTCTACATGAGATATTACATTAAATATCTTATAAAATCTATGGTAAATTGCAAATTTGGTCCCTAAAGTAACACGAATGCGCAAGGATCACACCGATACGATTTTTGTTGCAAAAAAGACATTGATGTCTACATTTTTTGCAAAAAAGCTACCGAGAGCGACTTTTTGCTAACTTTTGTTATTTATCTCGTTAATTGCCTCGTCACTGAGGGTATTATTGTCATTTCACTGTTCATATTTAATTCACCTGTCTATTTTGCGCTCCCAATGCACGACTTTATTTTAATGGCTTAGCTTGCAAAACACACCTCCCTGTTTATCATTTCACACACTCCCCCAAACACACACTCATAAGATAAGGTCAAATTCCCAATTTCCTTAACCATGAACAGGTCTCATTGTGATATTGACCTAACACCCTGTTTACGAAACGTCATAAAATCATTGAAATTTGAACTTTTACGCGGAAATGACCCAACTTTAACGGACATTCCGTTACTCTTTTAACTATTAACAAAAATCTATAAAAATTCAGACCTTTAAACTATATTTAAATGAAACTAGACTCAATTACCTTCGAGATGACGGGTGGCACGACCTCTAACGACTTACGTATTAAAAGATATGATTTTTGAAAAAATCGATTAAAATGTGCCAAGACTAACTGTGTACCATACGCCCTTACACCCAAGGTCCAGAAGGGCATATGGTCTGTACTCAGAAACTGTAAAAATGCATTTTTAGGCAAAAGGCCTTATGCCAGCCCATAAGGGCGTATGACCTGTAACTCAGAAACTAAGAAAACCACTCTTAATTGCAGAAGGCCTTATGTCTAGGCACAGAAGGCCTTATGCTCCTATTTTCAGATTCTACCAAAAACACAACTCTTAGCAACTTACTCTAATTTCCGAAAAGACGACTTTTAAGACTCGAAACTTAATGAAACTTTTTAGAAATCTTTAATATAACATAATACATCATTTTCATAACCATTCGACCCATTTGACCCCAAAATGGGTGGAAATACACTTTAAACCAAACACCCCTTTAACCCATTTCATACATTTTAACCGTTACTAATACATTTCAATTCGACATACTTTAGACCTTGACATCCATAATACTTTGACGACCATAACATAAACTATGACACTAGATTAACCAACATATAAACCATTAAAAGACACTCAGGGGTACAACGTTGACTTTGAGCTCGGTATTCTACATAAGCTTCTAAATACCTTATAACCTTCTAACATCCGCACATTCATTCCTTAAGCTTTAATCCAAGAAATACATTCTTGCCATGAGCACCTACATAACATAAACATCTATAACGGTAAGCTTTCGCTTAGTAAGTAATTGGCTATTACATGATTAATACTTCCATCATCACATATGCATCATGAATACATCACTATAACACATAACTATAACACTCATAAAAACATAAGGCATTCAACACATACATTAATTCTCTGATAATCCAAAGACTAGTTCTATAACATCCCATTAATCAAGTCTCTAGGTTAATCACATCTTCTAAACATCTATAACCATTCTTAACACAAACATTCATAATCACACACTATAACAACTTCCATATTAAGCATATAATAACCAAGTTACTTACCTTAGCTTCCAAAGCTAATTTACCATCATCATTACCAACATCATCACCATCATCATCCTAGTTCATAATCATCATACATAACACTTAATAACACATAACCAATAACTATAACAACCATCATAACCTTTAATCCTTTTTAATCATCATATTATCATATATGATCATATGATACTTAACCTATTAAATCATTAACTTTAACCCATTATAAACTTACTCATCTTTTTTTTCTTGATCATCATATGATCATACCTTGATCATATGATAAATCCCCACTTACCCATAAACTTTAACCTTGTAATCATTATGATAGAAGTACTTACTTGTGATGGATTGGTGCTAGAACTAACCCTTGGATTAGGGTATCAAAAACCCTTCATTGATTCATCACCATCTAAGCTTTTTCCCTCCCTTTTCTCCTCACCAAAACCGGACAACAAACACACTCTAGGAAGATATGGAGATCTCTAGAATTCTCCACACAAATATATTTACTTATACATCTTTGGTCCCTTGGCACAATTAGTCCCTTAAGTTCCATTCATTCTACTTTGGCCACAACTAACTTATAACACATTTAATACTAGGCAACATTAGCCCTTAAAGTCTATTTCCCTTCTAGTTGTGCCACATAATACTTTCCATAACCATATAACACATTCTTTGACTATCGGGTTTGACTATAACGCAACATTCGTTGACTAGCCAATCACGTTAAGCCTTAGTCAATTTCATCTAGGGTGGGGCCTATTTGTATCCGGGAAACGGGTGTTACAATTCTACCCCCTTATTTAGATTTTGTCCCCGAAATCTCTCGTCTATTACTAACCAATCTTGGTCACAGCATACACCCGTACCTAGTACTTACAAAATCAAACCGTTACGTTGCAACGATCTACTTGATCTTGCAACTCAAAGCACACTATAACACATTCCACACCCTTAATCCATTCTTCTTCTCGTTTAATTTCTATGACTCTTCATCTATTAATAAATCATTATGTCACTCTAGACATATTCATTCAAGATCAATCATTACTATAACCGATTCCATTACTATTACCCACATCTTACCCACTTTATTCTAGACTTCCATCAAGGACTATATGTCACTTGAGCGAATCATACCATTCTCGTTATTACATTTTACCGAAGCCATTTTATTATTCCATTTACATTCTTACTATAACGTTTCGTTTATCTCTATTACTTTCTCATAACTTTTATCAATTTTATGACCGCTAGAGTTCTTACTCACATTACATCATGCCATACAGCATACTATAACATCGTTTTACTATAACATTCATAATCGTTCCAACTTATGTTTGTGACACCTAAAACATAGGTTTTACATAACGACTCTTACCTAAGGTCCAATTTTAACTCTCTCTATCCCTCCTATCTTATTTTCTTAGACGTCTAACTAGTTTTAGACTTCCGTTTCTACCCCTTCACCCTACTCATGCCATGTCGGGAACACATAAGCCCACTCATTCATACTTCCTCATTTACATGGAGAGGCATCCCAAATGATGTAAATCAAGAAATACGAACTCATGGTTCGGCGATTCATAACTTCTTTATTCAAATGAAAAGGCGTCCCAATCCATTTAAATAAAGAAACCATAAACCATCCTACTTATACACTTCCGACATAACACTCGTACCTATCTATTACACGCTTTAACTTTCAACTTTTATCATTCCACATTTATCGTTCATAATTTAAACTTTTCCATTTTCTAGCTTAGATCCATTTTACTTTAACATTTTCTCCGAAGGGACTATTAAACATGCCAAGGATGTAGGCAATCTTTGCCGGTGAAGGCAATTCAATTTATCCCGAAGGATTTCTGTAACATTCACTTGCTAACTCGGGCTATAACACATCCCTTAGGATCACTATAACATATCCCGTAGGATTTCTGTAACAATCACTGTAACGTTTCCCGAGTTGCCTGTAACATCACACTGTAAAAACACATTGGATCCAAGCTATTAACACTTTAACACACATATTATTACATCTATTTTAATTTTATTACGGCAAGTTCATAGGGCATATGAAACCTGCTTATCATATTTACACATTTATGTGTTTACTCATCTTACTATAACTTTCATCCTTTAACCCTCGTTAACCATTTCCACATCTTTACTATTACACTTTTAGTCTGCTCGATTTTACTTTCATTAAACCTTACGTAGGTTTATTCTATAACACACTCCTTAGCATCCTTTTATCCTTTATACACATTCTATAACATTAACACAATCTCCTCGTGTTTTACCATACCACATATCATCACATTCTTACTCATATACTTTATCTCATTTCATTTTTAGTTATTAGCATTTAAGACATATCATTCTCATCTCATCATTACATGCTATCATACTATATTTCATCATTTCATACCAACATACCTTATTCCGATTCTATAACCTTATAATATTAGACACTTAATAACAATGTGTCAATCAACTATGCCATCATTTCATCATACTATAACACACTTCTCATCATTACACATTCATGCTTATTCATCGAATACTATAACTCACTATTAGCCTATCTCTAATACCACATTAACGGCCAACCATTAGCCACTAAATATAATGAGACCATATGTTGGTCATCAATATCACACGGTTCAAACATCATTACATTAACCATCTATAACTCCTTACTGTAACGCAATTCTAATCTCACCTTTCTATAAGCATTCATATTTCTAATCGCTACTATAACACACATTCACATAATCACATAATAATCACCGACACTATCCAAAGTGTACGGTGATCCATTTACCTTAACACATCTAGTTCGCTATGGGCTTATATCACAAACACATAAATACTATAAAACATGTTCAACGCTTTTAACTTAAATTCATATAACACATCACATAATACTTTCTATAACTTAGCTATTACATTTCCTTATTTCTTTAACTTATGTCCATCGCAACTACGAGTGGTTTAAGTCTAGGAAACCTAAAGGGAAACCTAATTCACTTAAACCGAAGCTCTGATACCAATTTGTAACACCCCATTTATGACACGTCATAAAATCATTGAAATTTGAACTTTTACGCGGAAATGACCCAACTTTAACGGACGTTTTGTTACTCTTTTAACTATTAACAAAAATTATAAACATTCAGACCTTTAAACTATTTTTAAATGAAACTAGACTCAATTACCTTCGAGATGACGGGTAGCACGACATCTAACGACTTACGGATTAAAAGATATGATTTTTGGAAAATCGATTAAAATGTGCCAAGACTACCTGTGTACCATACGCCCTTACACCCAAGGTCCAGAAGGGCGTATGGTCTGTACTCAGAAACTGTAAAAATGCATTTTTAGGCAGAAGGCCTTATGCCAGCCCATAAGGGCGTATGACCTGTAACTCAGAAACTAAGAAAACCACTTTTAATTGCAGAAGGCCTTATGTCCAGGCACGGAAGGCCTTATGCTCCCATTTCCAGATTCTACCAAAAACACAACTCTTAGCAACTTACTCTAATTTCCGGAAAGACGACTTCCAAGACTCGAAACTTAATGAAACTTTCTAGAAATCTTTAATATAACATAATACATCATTTTCATAACCATTCGACCCGTTTGACCCCAAAATGGGTGGAAATACACCTTAAACCAAACACCCCTTTAACCCATTTCATACACTTTAACCGTTACTAATACATTCCAATTCGACATACTTTAGACCTTGACATCCATAATACTTTGATGACCATAACATAAACTATGACACTAGATTAACCAACATATAAACCATTAAAAGACACTCGGGGGTACAACGTTGACTTTGAGCTCGGTATTCTACCTAAGCTTCTAAATACCTTATAACCTTCTAACATCCGCACATTCATTCCTTAAGCTTTAATCCAAGAAATACTTTCTTGCCATGAGCACCTACAAAACATTAACATCTATAACGGTAAGCTTTCGCTTAGTAAGTAATTGGCTATTACATGATTAATACTTCCATCATCACATATGCATCATAAATACATCACTATAACACATAACTATAACACTCATAAACACATAAGGCATTCAACACATACATTAATTCTCCCATAATCCAAAGACTAGTTCTATAACATCTCATTAATCAAGTCTCTAGGTTAATCACATCTTCTAAACATCTATAACCATTCTTAACACAAACATTCATAATCACATACTATAACAACTTCCATATTAAGCATATAGTAACCAAGTTACTTACCTTAGCTTCCAAAGCTAATTTACCATCATCACCAACATCATCACCATCATCATCCTAGTTCATAATCATCATACATAACACTTAATAACACATAACCAATAACTATAACAACCATCATAACCTTTAATCCTTTTTAATCATCATATTATCATATATGATCATATGATACTTAACCCATTAAATCATTAACTTTAACCCATTATAAACTTACTCGTCTTTTTTTCTTGATCATCATATGATCATACCTTGATCATATGATGAATCCCCACTTACCCATAAACCTTAACCTTGTAATCATTATGATAGAAGTACTTACTTGTGATGGATTGGTGCTAGAACTAACCCTTGGATTAGGGTATCCAAAACCCTTCATGGATTCATCACCATCTAAGCTTTTTCCCTCCATTTTTTCCTCACCAAAACCGGACAACAAACACACTCTAGGAAGATATGGAGATCTCTAGAATTCTCCACACAAATATATTTACTTATACATCTTTGGTCCCTTGGCACAATTAGTCCCTTAAGTTCCATTCATTCTACTTTGGCCACAACTAACTTATAACACATTTAATACTAGGCAACATTAGCCCTTAAAGTCTATTTCCCTTCTAGTTGTGCCACATAATACTTTCCATAACCATATAACACATTCTTTGACTATCAGGTTTGACTATAACGCAACATTCGTTGACTAGCCAATCACGTTAACCCTTAGTCAATTTCATCTATGGTGGGGCCTATTTGTATCCGGGAAACGGGTGTTACAGATATTGACCTCACGCTTCTCTGTAACTCCTTTGTGCTAACCGAAATTATGCTTGGCCATTACCAGACAGAGATTCTTCAAGACATGCAGCATGCACACGATTTGATGAACAAGTCCCAAAAGATTACTGATAGGGTCGATCGTATGGGGAGCTCATTGTTGAACTTCGATACTTTTCACGTTCGAGAAATGCAAGGGACAATACGAAGAAGCTTAGGAGACTCTAGACTAATGATTTGCGTAGGGCGAGGGCGTTGATGAGGATGGTCAAGCTAATTCACGACAAGATTCTTAAGAATATTGAGTTTGCTGTGCGGCAGAGGTTTACGTGAGGGTTTGGTTAATGGAGGTTGGGATGGGTTTCTTTTGTTTATGATGAATTTAGGTATTAAGTAGTAAGTAGGGGTTAAGGACTTGGGGTTATTTTGTTGTTGTTTCCCCAAGCCTTATGTAGATGTAGATAGGGCTTATGGTTTCCCCTATTTAAAAATTGTAAAAATATGGTTATGATTAATGAATGAAATGGGTCGGTTGATCCGGATTTTTATTGTATAATGTGTTCAAATATGTTTTTACTGTTTTAGTGTCTTGGATTAGTATCACATACATAAACATGAAAATCACATAAATCAAACCATAAAACACAAACCAAAATATGAAAATGACATTAATCCAACCATAAAACACAATGGATTAGGACTTAAGCCTGTAGAACAATGGATTATGACTTAAGATAGGTGATGCAAAAACAGAGTAGTCATAGTAGTGAACCATCATTTGGACATTGGAAATATGCATTACTGCAAATAACATGAACTGGCCTCCTGAATGGTACCTATCTCTACCTGTTTTGCTGCTATATCCAGTACCAATGATCAAAGTAAATAGGAAACATAGTATCTTCTTGTTCATACTATGAACATGAGACGAATCTAATAGGAAATATGCATTACTGCAACTATACTAATACAACTCTGAACATGAGACATATCTAATAAAGCATACTCATCCACAGGTGTTCTTGTTTTTAATGAAGTTTATTGGGCTTTTTTTTTTTTTTTTTTTTTTTTTTTTTTTTTTTTAAAGCTTGACTTGCTCCTGCACTTTCTTCTTCTTCACTGCTCTCCCTAGGTTGATCTTTAGGTGGTGTTCTTGTCTCACTTCCATATCCACTACCCACTGCACCACCCCCTTTAGTTATGTTTCCACTTCTAACACCTAAACCTGTAACACCACCACTTATAGCTACTACACCACCAACTGCAACAACACCTTTGCCTCTGTAAGCATGCCTCCAACAGGAATACCACATACTTTCTCTTCTAGGTAGCCTTGCTTCAAAAGTTAAACCAGCCATATTTTGAACTTCCATATAACAATCAATGCATCTCATTTTAGTTGATTCGCTGCTGTCATCCAACACCCCTACATGTGTATCATTACCAGTCATATTGTTTCTCTTTAATTTTTTTAGTTGAAGGGTGTGCCATATCTATGTTGGAAGACAAGTTGGAAGGAGTATTTACTTCACTATACTAGTTGGTAGGAGAATTTACTTATGACACCTTTTGTGTAGGCAAATATAGTGACAGTCTAGTTTGAAATACACCCGTTTGACTTTCATTGTGTGAGGTAGGTAAAGGAGTATTAACTTCTCACAAGTTCACACAAACCTACCCATTTAAATTCAAACATTAAGAATCAATTAAAGTAACACACTGTCACACCCCGCCGAAGGCGGAAACGCGAGGTGCGACGAAATTAATATAAATAGCAAAAGAGATATAGTACAATACCATAATTAAAATTTAAGGAAAAAATACAACTTTACAATATTGTTCTAGCCGACATCTGCAATTGAAACATAAAGTTTGGTTTTCAAAAGATGGCATTTTACTACATAATGACCATACATGACATATGAAGACTCCTTTATACAAAAATCTTCATAAAATATGCTTACCGACGATCACCTAAAATGCATGAGAAAACGGATCAACTATGAAAATAGTTTGTGAGTACATACGTTTTATATAATATGAAAACCTTTTTAATAAAGTTCATATGGCAAATATCCTATCAACTTATGCTATTACAAATCCGGCCCATACAAGACTTGTAACATATAAGCTAACATACATTTCCATAATAAAAGTAAGTCCAAAATCTTTGAGAACGGTCCAAAAGGCAAAGGCTCTGTCAAACCATTCAGTTGCAAATCCCGCCCATACAAGACTTGTAACCTATGTTTTCACAAACTATTGCGTAAAAGATAATAGAGTTTATGTTCAAGCACACGTTGTCTTATTAGTTCACATTATAAGCACCATGTATATAATAATGTATGCAGGCAAAGCCCCTAAAATAAATAATATGCGTCCCGTAACATAGTGAACAAGAGGTAGGCCGACCTCTAATAGCGCTATCCATACTACCTACTGATAGGAGACTAACAATGCGAATGTACAAGCAGTAAATCATACAACTATTATATACATTTAAGAACGCTCCGAACATGGGAGACTTTGCACTGCTCCGAACATGGGAGACTTTAAACTGCTCCGAACATGGGAGACTTTGCACTGCTCCGAACATGGGAGACTTTATACTGCTCCGAACATGGGAGACTTGGGAGACTTTATGCTGCTCCGAACATGAGAGACTTTAGGTCATAGTACATATGGTACATTAAGTTCAAAACAAGGCGTACATTCGTAATTAAGTTCAATAGTTCGATTCAAGTTCAAAAGTTCAAGTCAAAAGAGTTCATAAATTAGTAATCAATTTAATTCGAGTATTATTCAAGCATTCCACCCCAAATAAGTAAAACGGTAAAAAAGGGGTTGTGAATACTCACCTCAAACAATAAGTAAGGCGTTACAAGCAAGTGTGCACGGAAAACGATGCGTGATACTCTAACCGCAACCTAAATTAATAATATTTTTTAGGTCGTGCAATAATGTCGTGTACGCAATTTATGAAATGTTATATCACCCGTACATGTTTGTTTGTATGTTTAGTTACGAAAATATATTTTCGTTGATGTTTACTACTTGTAGTCGTAATATATATTTTCAAGTATATATCATAGTTTAGTTATCCCGTTTTGTCTGAATCAATCGTTTAGGCCTCCAAAAATGACTCGAAAGTTTTCTAAAGCTTTTAGTAAAAAGCTGTGAATAGTAAAAATTACTCCCTCCGTCCCATATTAAGTGTCCACTTTTCAAATGCACAAAGTTTTAGAAAAGTGGGGCCAACTACACTCTCCACCAATCAAATATCACTATTACCCACTAAAGTCTCTTCTCATTGGTTGAAAATATTCCCTGGACACTTAATTTGAGACATCCCAATATTCTATTATGGACACTTAATATGGGACGGAGGGTGTATATGTTTTCAACAAATCTTTGATTGACTATAACTTCTTCATTATAAACCCGTTTTTGTCCATTCAAGCGATCACGTTTTCGTTATAAAGTCTATTATCATTTTCTTTACCCAAATATTATAAAATAGAAGTTCATTTTTAAGTATAAATAAAAATAGGACAGCCCTTTATTAAATGTTTCTGAACTTAATTTTTAACACTTTCAAACTTCGAAATCACTTCAATAACAACTCCAAAACTATCCTAATACCTTCCACCAATTCTTCAACAATTTATATAGTTCCAAAATAATAATAAAAATATGATAAAATTTCACAAACATGTATATAGGTGATATAGGAAACTAAATGAGTTTAAATAAGGATTTAAGCTTTATAAATGTATAAATAAACATATGAGATGTATAAAATACATATGTAAAAGTATGAAGATGATTTTTATACTTACTTGAAAATCATAGATATGTGATAGAAACAAGAACAATATACCCCGGGTAAATACTCCAAAACTCCAAAATACTAATCTATAAACCCAAATAAGCACTTATAAGCTTTGAAATACGCAAAATCGATGTTTCTTCTTCCCTTTTTCCCTTTTAGCCGAAAATCACAAAGTGAGTTGGGAGAGTTTGTTTGTTTTATCTTGTGAAAATAAATGTGCTAGTTGTTTGAGTATTTATAGCCAAAATATCTTAGGTTTTATTATATAAAATAAAGTTAATAGTTGCATTAAATGCTTTTTAGTCAAATGAAGCAAAGGTGGTATGGTGTTGGTGATGGTGGTATGACATGAGGAAGGGGAAGAGAGGGGAGGCCATGCCTCATAATTTTTGTTGTCTATAAATATCCAGATATTTAGGTGTTTTGATGTATAATATATATTTAGGTATTAAGTTAGCTAGAAATAAATTGTAGTGGAATAAAATAGAGTGTCTAAATAATAGAATAAGGTGTTAAAATTTTGTAAATGTATTCTGTTGTAAGTATCGGGTATTTAAATAAGTATTGTCTCCTAAACAATTAATTTGACATAATTATATAGTTTTAAATATACATAATAAAAGTAGTCAAAATGTAAAGAAAAATAATAGTTGAATTTTTGTAACATGTTATTGAGTGTAAAAATGTATTAGAATAATTATTGGGAGTATTGGGTATATTGTTCATGCAAAAAAATCATGTAAATGCTTTTATTTACGTAAAAATAATGAACAATGAAAATTACGAGGATGAATAGTAACTTTTTCTGGGATGAATAGTAAAAGTTTGAGTTTAAATAATGACCTAAAAATACGAGTTGTCACAGTCTACCACCCTTAAAGGAATTCAGTCCCTGAATTCAGCTCGTTCGTTCTACAGACGTACGTTGTCATGATCAGATTTGATAGGGAAAACTTTCCCATTCTCAAACGTAGCCCTCAAAAGACCTTTAGCTAGTTGATTCTAATTTAATCTCACAACTTATCAAACAAGAACTGTCATGAGATTAAAATGAATCGGTTTGAGTAACAACTTGATTCTTATCATGATTTTCGCAACTCATCAAACAAGAGCTGTCACTAGATCAAGCTAGGAAACAAGTTGTTAGTAAGGAATAATTCAACATCTTTGAAAAAGGTCTTTTGAAATATTGGTTTGATTTTGGAATTGCTTACACTAATCAAATCAACAAATAGTGGTTGCTTAGATTAGCGAGAAGGCTATAAATAATGTAGCAAGTACAAAGCATAGTGACTAATAAGCACAAACAGAGGCATAACAGAATCAAATAAGGCTAAGCATGACAAAACAAGGCATGCTAATAAGCACAAACAGAGGCATAACATAGTCAAATAAGGCTAAGCATGACAAAACAAGGCATGCTAAAAGCTAATAATGAACGTCTGACTACAGTGTAAAATGCACAAATATTTTTTTTTGGTAAAGGGTTTTCCCGGTAAATGTATTACACCAAAACTCATTGAAGTACAAAAGGTGTAGGTGAAGTCCTACAACCCAGCCCGTTACATGGGCAATAAGAGTGCACCGTAGTGCAACAAACCAAACGGCAAGAGAATGAAAAACCAAACTTGTGCACAAGCTTACAACAAGCTACTAACCAAACCACTAATAAAGAATGACACAAAACTTTCTTATTACTAACAAAGAAAGAAGTGGTAACCAACTTTCTAGACAGCCAATAGCAGTCAGGAACTCACCAACCGAATAGCCACTCCACCCCATAGCAGGTGTGAATAGGCCAAACAATTGCTCCGGTTCACTTGAGTCTGAAATCCAACATTGAAGCGAATTCCAAACAGCATTCGCGGCTAATTTCCATAAAGACGAACAAAGAGTCAATATAGGAGATTTGTAATATACATTCCATACATCCAAACACATGCACAAGACCAACCAGGGCCTAGATTATCATGATCAGACCTCACTCCTCCAGCAACTCCCGAACCAATCCAGTCGATCCAATAGATCTAGGGTAAAATAAATGATCAAAACCCTAAATCATAACGATCTAGGGCTAATATGCATGAAACCCTAACAGCAGTAAGGGTCTTGATAATAACAGCGGCTGAAACAAGCCGCGCTTCCAATCGAATCTATAAGAAACAAGATTCGAAAACATGATTGGATAAATTAATCAAACAGATCAATCAATCAAAATCCCTAAAACAAAAAGTGATAGGGTTCCAATAGCAGCAAGACATGCCGTCCCACCACACAAATCAACCACAAGATAAAGAGGGTGTCAATAGACAAAGCATTCCGACCGTAATCCCATAAAATCCTCAAGAAAACTCAAAACACAATTGTTTAAGCCCCTAAGAACGATCATAGATGATAGATCTAGGAGTAATAAACAAGAGGAATCGAGTTATATGGAACGAACGGTTAGGGATTTGATGGTGGCCGGAATCTCCTTTTTCTCTCCCAAGGGGAGAGAAAAAAACCGTTCTATATAAAGGGGAGAGAAAAAACCCTTCTAGGAAAAATGCACAAATATGAATGCACAAAACATGTAATGCACACGCACACGACCAATGCAATTTCAGGTGATTAGACTCTTGGTATGTGCGTATTCACATACCTTTATTTGACCAAAACCGGACCAAAACAACCAAAAACCCGACCATAATGCCAATAGATAGTGTGTTTTTGTGTTTTGTTTGTACAGGGACGGATATCACGAAAAACCGGAAAAAATACAAGAGAATCAAGAAAACGAGCACGAGATACGGAAAAGACTCAGAGCTGAACCGGGAAAGTCATACTTGGTCAACGAGTCAGAAATCACCCTTAGATCACTTTGATGAAATGGCGATTTCAGTCCCTTAAGGAATCAAAAATTACACTTATGGTCCTTATAGTTTTAAAACCTTAAAAACTTAAAAATAACAAACCCGGATCCAACACTCATCCAACCCAACTTTCTTACTAAACCCAGCCCACTCCCAAACTACACCCATACCCGATCCAACCCGAGCCCAATCTATATACCCGGTCAAACCCTCTTATACTAACTCAGTCAAAAACAATAATAAAAACACACACACCCTTTTTACCCTTAACCCTAGAATTACCGTACTAAAATTTACGGTAATTAAGGGTATAGATGTCAATGATTGGCTCTTCTAGAAGAACCTGACAGAGAGAATGACACATGGCAGCATTTGATTGGACCGAACACGCATCAAAGTTGATCACACGGCTGGAAATAAAGGAGTAGTGACCAAGGTATGATCTAAGGGTGATGGATAGCTCGATAGCACGAGGATCGCCAGCGTGGACAGCCCAGAAGGTTCCCCTGAAGCTTATAAATAGAGTGTCTCCTCCTCACAGTAGGGATGTCCAAATTTTATGTCTTTAAAAATTTGTTACCACTTTAATTTCTTGTAATTTACTGCTTTTCATAGTGTAGTTTTTGAATTCAAGTTGTAATCTCATTTCCAGTAATTTTGTATTCATTTTCTTTAATTTTTATGAAAGTCAAACTTGGTCAAATACACTGTTCCATTGCTTATTTTCATACGAAAGTGCTTATTTTGCTCTTTCATCTTAATTAATATTGCTTATGATATTTGAATAGTTAATTGGTGATTTGTTGTTAAATTTCTGTCATATTAGTTCTAAGTCAAGAAAAAAGTCAAATTAGCTTATTCTAATTTTCAGCTTATTTTGGATTTAAAAATTTCTTTTCTAAAGTAAAACTATCCTGTGGTTCCTGGAAATCAGTTGTACAGCTCTAATTAGTTCAATTTGTTTGAAGTTCATCAATTCAGAATAGCAACAGGCTGTTTGGTTGAAGTCAGCTTATGGGTCAAAATGGTTAGTTTTGGTTTTTACCTTTCAATTGCATGTTTCTGAATCCTAATCTAGCTTAATATTAGTTCTTAGAGGTAGACTTAAGTAGGATCTTAGTGTTTAAATTGCCTTTTGAGGATGATGAGTAGATAGGTATTGAAACTGCCTTCATAAGTTTTTCATTAAGCTAAGCTTATTCTGAATCCATAATTTGCATTTCTAGGTTACTTCTGAGTTGTGTAGTTAGATTATATAGGCTGGTTAGGGTAGGCTAGATTTCGCACTCATTTGCGCCATTACCTGCTGTCATTAAGTCTTTAGTGCAGAAAAGTGTGTTTTTAGCTGCTGATTTAGTTAAGTTAGTGGCTTATTGAATTAAGCTGAGGGCCCCATTTTTGGTTTGAAGATAGTTAGTACAGCAAGCTTTAGGTAGAACATCTGGTATTCAGCTAATTAGCTTATTAGATAGCTTATTCAGGCTTGCAAAAACCCCTCCATCAGACCTGTTTTTGAGAAGTTTCATTTTCAGTCCACTAGCTCCTTTTCTAGGCCTTATTTAGATAAGCTAATGTTGTTGGAATTTGGAATTTGAAGTATTTTTGGGTAACCAGTAGTACTGGCTTGATTTTGCCCCCATTAGGTTTTAGTTCAGAGCTTATTATAACTGCTTAATTAGTGCTGCAATAGGGCTGATCAAGCCATTTGTTCTTGTTCTAATTTGAAACTGATCAGCTTAATTTCTGCTTATTGCTTTTGTTTATTGCATCAATTTCAGTTGTTTTAAGTTTCTAGTAGCATGATTAATCAGTTTAGAGCTTTTGAGAAATTTTGGTCAACTTTTGCTTATTTCTAGCTTATTTCCAAACTGCTTTTTGGGCTGTTCAGCTTATTTTGGCTTATTCACTTCCTGAAATTATTTTTCATAGATTAGTTATTTAATTTTAGAATTACTCAAAAATTTCCAGATTTTTCCTACTTGTTTTACTATTTTTAAATCATTTAAATAGTTTTAATTAGTTTTAAATTCATAAAAAATTATTAAAAAGTCAAGAAAATATTTTTCTTTTTCCAAAAATTTTCTTTTATCAGATTTAATATAGGAAAATTAATTTGCATTTTTAGGGCTTAAAATTTAGAAAATCACTTTTTATTTACGTTTTTAAATTACGTCGCGTTCGTTTTTAAAATTCAATTTTCGTTTAAATGTTTAGTTTAATTGTTCTATTTGCTTAGTTTAATTAGTTAATCTTATTTGTTATTTTAATATTAGTAGTGTAATCCAAAATCAATCACTCTTTTTCTCATTCACTTCACGAATCACGATCCCGAATCACTTATTCCATTCGATCTTCGTCGGGACAAACGACTCGGGTTTTGCATATTTCTTGTGCAATTCTCCCTTGATCAATTTTTGGCGCCGCTGTCGGGGAAGGTTGACGAGAATTTGTGATTTTGTTATTCGATTCGTGTTTTGAAGACCCTTCCTCGGAAGTTATTTGTTTTTGAAAAATAAAAAAATAAAAATTCAAAAAGAAAATAATTAAAAAACACTTTTCCTGAAGTGTTTTCACCATTAATAATAAATCCTCGCTCTCGAGAGGGCGTTGTAAACCATTCCGAATAACAACAAAAGAGATCGTGAAGTTGAACGTTTCTCGGATTATTTCTTTTCTACAACCTATACACGGGGTTTAAGGAGGTCTTGACATTAAATTGCAGACCGAAGAGAGATCCATTCTTCTCTCCCGCCACGCTGCGCGTAGTTTTGAAAGAAACGAGTGCGGTTGATCGAACGATCACCAAAAAGATAATAATTCTAATTTTTCCTTAATTAAAATCCCAAAAAGATTTTCTCTTCAAAATTTATTTTCCTTTTTCCTTTGTGATTTTCCATGTTTCTAAACTTAAAAACCCAAAAATATTCTTCTTTAATCCTCTTAAATGTTTAATTCTTCTTCTCTAATCCTCTAAACCGATAATTCTTTCTCTTCACCCTCTTACGTTTAATTCTTATGGATCCGACTTGTGTTGAGTGTGGCGAACCTTTCTTCGGAGGGTTGTGTGTTTGGTGTACGTGCGAGCAATGTGGTAGTAATATTCGTGACGGAGTTTGTTGGTTTTGTAATTCTCACACATATGATCAAAGATCGTTCAACAATCCTTCAAACATTTCCGATTACCCTCCAACACCACCGCCGCCTCCGTTCACTTGTTTTAATTGTGGAAATCCCTCCGAAGAAGAAGTACCTTGTGGACAATGTTTTTGTAATCAATGTGGATACACAAATTGTATGTGCTACCCCCCGAGTGCTGAAATGTCTTACGCTTACGATACGAGCTTTGATAATTATCCTCAAAATGATTTCAATCTTCCTTCTCAAAACTCTTATGAGCAAGAACCGTATACGCCTAGTTTTGAGCCTTGTGGGGAGTCATTTGAAAATTCTCAATATGAGCCAAATTTGTGTGATAATGACAAACCCACCATTTCAAAGTCACTCCAAGCACCCAACGAGGGTTACGAGGATGATTTCTTTGAACTTAAGGCTTTTAAGATCCACATTGAACAACTTCAAGCTTTGTCAAAAATGTCGAAATGTCGTATTGATAATGGACCATCGATTCCTATTCCCTCTCCGGTGAGGGAAATGGAACAAGAAACCGAGGTGACAAAGGACCCGGTACTTTCCACTAACAATGGAAGTGCTAAATACGTCCAACCTACGGTTGTCCAAGAATCTAAGCCTACAATTGCTCCTCCTAAACCGTCAAAAATTGATCCTAACCTTTCTCGATTTACGGTTAAGAGTTTGTCAAGCAAACGAGCTGAGCTTAAAACAATGTCTAAAAAGAACAACTTGCCTTATCTTCACGTTTATCAAGAACAAGAACCAGAGACCATAACGGAAGTGGTGGAAATTCCTAGCTCTCAAAGCACATCACTTGTCCCACCTCCAGATTCTTCAAGATATTCTTCGAGACTTGTTATTGATGACTCCACTTCGTCCATAATTATTGAGTCCGTTGATGATCATGATGAGATATTTACCGATTCTGATGACGATTATACTTCTTTATCTTGTGGAGAAATCGATTATGCTGAAGAAGAAACTCCTCCAATCATTCCCGACTCTTCCAATCCCTCTCTCACACCGGTTGAGGGAGGTGATTTCTTCTTGGAAGAGGTCGATGAAACCGATAACCTTGTTTTCGAAGCATTCAAAACAACTTTCACCAATCCGCTATTTGATTTCGAACCAGAATTTACTATGATTTCACATAATCCGATTTTCGATATTCAGATGGAGGAAAGTGATGAGTCTGTTACGAAACCAGAGGTTACAAACTTACATCATATGATTGATTCTATTCACGAGGAGTTTTTAAAAGAATTCACTCACATCGATCCTCTTCCACCAACAATCGAAGAAGTTCCTGAGCTTAATGAGTTTTCATCTCTTAATGATTTATCATCTTCTGAGCATACTACCGTGGTTGACACTACATTATCATTCCTTTCTGAGGACAAGATTTTCGAACCCGGTATATCACCTTGTGTGGACTCTTATGGGCTCCAGCCCGACATCCTTCTCTCTGATAATGCTATCCCTGATCCTGATGAGACAAGATTGAAGGATGAACTCAAGATTGATGATTGGAAGAATAAGGAGAAAGTTGAGCTTACCTTGGAGGATATCTACGATTTTGACCTCACTATCGTCATTATGATGTTTCTTCCTTTTCTTACCTTTTCCATGGTTTCTCCCATCCGTCACTCCATCAGGAGTGAGGATGTTATTTTCGATCCCGGTCCAGTCCCACCCTTATTCCCCAAGGACAAATGAATTCGGGGTCGAGTCAAGCTCACGTGACTCGGTTAATAAAAATAAGCGCTTCGTGGGAGGCACCCCATGCTTATCCATCTATCTTCTTTTCTCTTTTCTAATAAGTGACGTGAGGAGGGCTCCCTCTTCCAGATCTTGTGTTTCGTGTTTTTCTGTGATGTGTCCAGGATTTGCCCGATGATTGAAGACTCTCGTGCTCGTGGTTTACTTCTCTCCACTCGAGTTTCATCATTCGTTGCTCATCTGATATCCTACAATCTTATCGTTTTACATCTATCTTTTGGCATAATTAATAAACGGCCTTAGATTTATGTAAGAGAACCCTTACCTTTAAGACATTGAGGACAATGTCTCGTTTTAGTCTAGGGGGTAATCTTGCGATTTGATTTTTTGCCTTGCATTTTTGCCGTTTTCTCATGCAACCCCATTTTTCCTCAAAAATTGAAAAAATCCAAAAAAATGAGAAAAATTTTTAAAATTTTTGCAAAAATATAATAAATTTTGACATTTTTGTTGACTTTCCGCTGGTGAGAGTAGGAATAAAATTCTGACTTGATCGGGCGTGTTGAGCCCTAGCTTGTTCCCTTAACCATTCATAATCTATAAGCTTATGCTAGTCTCTTATACAAGGAGCTATAAAACGCGAATTCTTTTCAAGAGTTTGCAAGTTCCCATAATTGACTTTATATATGCATGGCTTGATTATTTGGCTAAGCATTCGCGGATCTTATTATTTAAGATTTTAAATTTGCGAAGAACGAGAAATGATAGAGTTGTTTATAAGTTAGATTGCTAAACGTGGAGTAGTTGGATCTCTTTAAAGCTCATCGAAGTTATTTGTGGCTTTTTGTTCCCATAAGCTTGTTTCACCTTAAAAATAGAAATCTAGGAATAATTAAAGCTATTTTAGTTTTGGCGATAATTAGTTTTTATTTCTTCCTTAGAGGATCCTTGCTTATGAAAGTTGGGTACACATCAAGGTACTGCCAGTGTTACGGTGTAATAGACTATTCCATCTTGCCGGCTCGCAACCGATGTTGGGATTGTTATAAAAGCCGTAGGACTCGGGATTTGGCAAAATATATAATGAATAATGAATAATAATAATAATCCAAAGCCATAAAAAGTTTTCTGCATCTTGCCGGTTCGCAGCCGATGTTGTAGACTTCTAATAAAGGCAGAGGAAAAATTCCAAGGTCATAATAGACTATCACATCTTGCCGGTTCACAGCCGATGTTGTGATTGTTATAAAGGGCCAAGGATCAATAATATGTGCTTAATAATGTTAAAAATGCCAAATTTCGACTCCGAGGTATCCTAATAAAGGCTTCTGTCTCTGGACTCGTAGATGAGTTGTTTCGGTCGCAAATAAAAGGGATATTCTCAAAATCGTGTTGAATTAGAAACCTTGATGTGGACCTCATTTTTGTATGCAACGGTTTTCGATGGAAGATTTGAAAACTACTTAGCGTCTAAACTAGGTATCTTTATCGGACTAAAAATTATCAAAACGAGAACTTGAAGAAATTCATTTCTCACCAAAAATAAAATAAATAGAGGAAAATAGGAATTTGGGAACGAGAGGTAATTACACAATTAGCTTCCATGGGTAGTGTCGGCAATCTAACTTGTAAATGACAATGATTTCGTTTTTACGCTTGGCTTGGGGACTTGTGAAAAATCAGGGACGACGAATTTTATCCGTATGGTCACTTCCTCTTGTGTCGTGTTTCCTACTCGAAGACCCTAAAAGTTATCGTGAGATAATGATTGTCAACAAAGCCGTCACATGAATAATTAGAAAAATATAAAAATAGAATAAAAGGAAAAATCGGGGAGTTTTTAGAACTTAAAATTTCTTAATCTCTTTTGAAAATTTTGCTACTTCTCAAAGTTAGTAAAAAGAGATTAGAAATTTTTGTTCCAAAAACGTGTTTTTATAACATTGCATGAGGACATTGCAATGACTTAGTCTGGGGGAATTTGGTATGTGCGTATTCACATACCTTTATTTGACCAAAACCGGACCAAAACAACCAAAAACCCGACCATAATGCCAATAGATAGTGTGTTTTTGTGTTTTGTTTGTGCAGGGACGGATATCACGAAAAACCGGCAAAAATACAAGAGAATCAAGAAAACGAGCACGAGATACGGAAAAGACTCAGAGCTGAACCGGGAAAGTCATACTTGGTCAACAAGTCAGAAATCACCCTTAGATCACTTTGATGAAATGGCGATTTCAGTCCCTTAAGGAATCAAAAATTACACTTATGGTCCTTATAGTTTTAAAACCTTAAAAACTTAAAAATAACAAACCCGGATCCAACACTCATCCAACCCAACTTTCTTACTAAACCCAGCCCACTCCCTACACCCATACCCGATCCAACCCGAGCCCAATCTATATACCCGGTCAAACCCTCTTATACTAACTCAGTCAAAAACAATAATAAAAACACACACACCCTTTTTACCCGCGCCCCAATTCATCCCTTCCCAGAAAAATTCACTATTCACCCTTAACCCTAGAATTACCGTACTAAAATTTACGGTAATTAAGGGTATAGATGTCAATGATTGGCTCTTCTAGATGAACCTGACAGAGAGAATGACACATGGCAGCATTTGATTGGACCGAACACGCATCAAAGTTGATCACACGGCTGGAAATAAAGGAGTAGTGACCAAGGTATGATCTAAGGGTGATGGATAGCTCGATAGCACGAGGATCGCCAGCGTGGACAGCCCAGAAGGTTCCCCTGAAGCTTATAAATAGAGTGTCTCCTCCTCACAGTAGGGATGTCCAAATTTTATGTCTTTAAAAATTTGTTACCACTTTAATTTCTTGTAATTTACTGCTTTTCATAGTGTAGTTTTTGAATTCAAGTTGTAATCTCATTTCCAGTAATTTTGTATTCATTTTCTTTAATTTTTATGAAAGTCAAACTTGGTCAAATACACTGTTCCATTGCTTATTTTCATACGAAAGTGCTTATTTTGCTCTTTCATCTTAATTAATATTGCTTATGATATTTGAATAGTTAATTGGTGATTTGTTGTTAAATTTTTGTCATATTAGTTCTAAGTCAAGAAAAAAGTCAAATTAGCTTATTCTAATTTTCAGCTTATTTTGGATTTAAAAATTTCTTTTCTAAAGTAAAACTATCCTGTGGTTCCTGGAAATCAGTTGTACAGCTCTAATTAGTTCAATTTGTTTGAAGTTCATCAATTCAGAATAGCAACAGGCTGTTTGGTTGAAGTCAGCTTATGGGTCAAAATGGTTAGTTTTGGTTTTTACCTTTCAATTGCATGTTTCTGAATCCTAATCTACCTTAATATTAGTTCTTAGAGGTAGACTTAAGTAGGATCTTAGTGTTTAAATTGCCTTTTGAGGATGATGAGTAGATAGGTATTGAAACTGCCTTCATAAGTTTTTCATTAAGCTAAGCTTATTCTGAATCCATAATTTGCATTTCTAGGTTACTTCTGAGTTGTGTAGTTAGATTATATAGGCTGGTTAGGGTAGGCTAGATTTCGCACTCATTTGCGCCATTACCTGCTGTCATTAAGTCTTTAGTGCAGAAAAGTGTGTTTTTAGCTGCTGATTTAGTTAAGTTAGTGGCTTATTGAATTAAGCTGAGGGCCCCATTTTTGGTTTGAAGATAGTTAGTACAGCAAGCTTTAGGTAGAACATCTGGTATTCAGCTAATTAGCTTATTAGATAGCTTATTCAGGCTTGCAAAAACCCCTCCATCAGACCTGTTTTTGAGAAGTTTCATTTTCAGTCCACTAGCTCCTTTTCTAGGCCTTATTTAGATAAGCTAATGTTGTTGGAATTTGGAATTTGAAGTATTTTTGGGTAACCAGTAGTACTGGCTTGATTTTGCCCCCATTAGGTTTTAGTTCAGAGCTTATTAGAACTGCTTAATTAGTGCTGCAATAGGGCTGATCAAGCCATTTGTTCTTGTTCTAATTTGAAACTGATCAGCTTAATTTCTGCTTATTGCTTTTGTTTATTGCATCAATTTCAGTTGTTTTAAGTTTCTAGTAGCATGATTAATCATTTTAGAGCTTTTGAGAAATTTTGGTCAACTTTTGCTTATTTCTAGCTTATTTCCAAACTGCTTTTTGGGCTGTTCAGCTTATTTTGGCTTATTCACTTCCTGAAATTATTTTTCATAGATTAGTTATTTAATTTTAGAATTACTCAAAAATTTCCAGATTTTTCCTACTTGTTTTACTATTTTTAAATCATTTAAATAGTTTTAATTAGTTTTAAATTCATAAAAAATTATTAAAAAGTCAAGAAAATATTTTTCTTTTTCCAAAAATTTTCTTTTATCAGATTTAATATAGGAAAATTAATTTGCATTTTTAGGGCTTAAAATTTAGAAAATCACTTTTTATTTACGTTTTTAAATTACGTCGCGTTCGTTTTTAAAATTCAATTTTCGTTTAAATGTTTAGTTTAATTGTTCCATTAGCTTAGTTTAATTAGTTTATCTTATTTGTTATTTTAATATTAGTAGTGTAATCCAAAATCAATCACTCTTTTTCTCATTCACTTCACGAATCACGATCCCGAATCACTTATTCCATTCGATCTTCGTCGGGACAAACGACTCGGGTTTTGCATATTTCTTGTGCAATTCTCCCTTGATCTATAATCATCAATCAACTCTTTAGACCCGACCAAACATGATCTTAAACTACTACTCTCTTCATTGCATGATTCTTCCTAAATTTGACATAGGTGATCAGGTTATGTATATTTTAGGATTAATGATGCAATGCTAAGACTAGTCGACTCGTATGATGTTTGTCGTTTAGGAAAATATTATTTTGGTTATAGTTACGATTTTTATTTTTGAAAAACGGCATTCTCTATAACCTTAGTCTCTGATACCAATCTGTCACACCCCGCCGAATGTGAAAACGCGAGGTGCGACGAAATTAATATACATAGAAAAAGAGATATAGTACAATACCATAATTAAAATTTAAGGAAAAAGTACAACTTTACAATATTGTTCTAGCCAACCTCGGCAATTGAAACATAAAGTTTGGTTTCCAAAAGATGGCATTTTACTACATAATGACCATACATGACATGTGAAGACTCCTTTATACAAAAATCTTCATAAAATATGCTTACCGACGATCACCTAAAATGCATGAGAAAACGGGTCAACTATGAAAATAGTTTGTGAGTACATACGTTTTATATAATATGAAAACCTTTTTGATAAAGTTCATATGGCAAATATCCTATCAACTTATCCTATTACAAATCCCGCCCATACAAGACTTGTAACATATAAGTTAACATATATTTCCATAATAAAAGTAAGTCCAAAATCTTTGAGAAAGGTCCTGTCACACCCCCAAAATCTGGATTGCAGCGGAATGGAATTCCGGGGCGTGATGTTCATGGATAACAAAGTACAAGGTAATAAAGAATGACCTCTAAGTGAGTCATTTTAAAAGAAGTGTTTGATTTAAACATAAACGTTTTACAAAACATAAATATCAGAGTTCACCATCAAATGTAAGATTTTAATACATAACCAAACGCTAAATAATGCAAGAAAATCTTCATCATGATGTGCTTCCAAAATGTGACTCTAGAGTGCTCCATACAAAGAGGTTTATCATCACCTAATTACCTGAGAATACATGCTAAAAGGGTCAACATAATTGTTGGTGAGATCATAGGTTTAAGTAAACAGTAAAGTGTGGACCACAAGATTTCAATAGCAAGACAATTACAACAAATATAACGCCATAGCCAAAAATAATTTACAATGCACTAAGCTCATGACCCCGAAGCTCGACGTAATGGTATGCAATCAAGCATAATAATAATAATGCCCCAAATAAGTGTTTGCCAGACACTCGGAAATAATCCGAATGATATGCGTCCGTTTAACAGGTTGGCGCGACCAACTCGAACGGGGGTGTTAACCCAAATAGATCTATTCATAACATCAGCGCTTACAAATAATTAACGGTTCATGATTCGTGAGGACTTTAATGGCAATGCGGTAACTTAGGCAAATAAACAGTTTTAATACTTGTGTCCGAAAAATAAGCAATGTATTCCTACCCCGAGGGTTTAGAAATCATGTATAAATAATGTAAAATTCGGGGCTATGAAACTCACCTCAATAAAGCAAATCTCGGTTGGTAATGGTAAACGGTAAATAAAGTCCGATAACTCTAACCGCGACCTAAATAATTCATATGTCTTAGGCTCGAAAACAAGGTCATGTACGCAAGTTCATATGCTATTTTATCACTTGTACATGTTTGTTGTAATATTTATCGTCAAAAATGTAGTTGCGTCAATGTGATCTTTTATTAAGAAAATCACCCTTTTTAGAAAACGTACTTGTTAATCTCGTGATTAAACCATAGTCGTCTTGTTAATAAGTATTTTGAAAACCTCTAACGCGCCTAACAAGTATACATAATGTTCTACCATTTTCGTTTACGTCATTTTAGCCAAAATACACCCTAAAGTGTCCAAAATCCACATTATATATTTCTAACAGCTTTTCTAATAGCCAAAATAATAAGCTGTCAAAACTTATATGTCGTCGTAACTTCTTTAGGCCATAACTTTCTCGTCGTAGCTCCGTTTCTTAAGTTTTATATATCCTCGGGTTCGTGTTTAAGTATACTAACATGTTTTTAGTGTCTCGACTAGTCAAGTTAACTTTTAACATCAGTTTTTACCACTCAAAAATTCCCAACAGCATCTAAAGTTTTCAGAAAATTTAGTTTTCGTCGCACAACTTAAAACTAACGTATCTTTTTTGTTATAAGCCCGTTTTAACTCATTCAAGCGGCTACGTTTTCGTTATTGAGTCTATTTTCTATATTTCTAGCCTAAACTTGTCACCAAGCTACTGAGTTTCCTGTGGAAGGTCGAATGGGACAAATCACTTTCTAAAAGTGTCAAAACATTTTTCCTAACCTTCTAGTTATGAAAATCACTTAACAACAACTCCAAAACTAATTCTAACTCTTCCACCAATTTCTCAGCATGTCAATAGTGATCTGATGAAGCGAAAAGTGTACCGCTTTTAGGGGGTCATTTAAGCCCTAAATCGTATTTATTTGATCAAATATTGCCCTAAATCGTTCCTTTTGTCATTTTAGGTACTTTGGAGAAGAAATCTGGAAAAGGAAGCATTTTGGACGTTTTTAGAGCATTAAAGTGAAGAAAATGACAAAGTCTCAAAATTACGCTGGAAAGTACCTTTGACGGCGTCAGGAATTGGTCCAGACGGCGTCATGGCTTGGCAAAAGAGGTGGATGTGAAAATTACTCATGATAAGCCAGAGAATTTTGCATGAAAAATCTGACGGCGTCACCCTTTAATGTGATCAAGGTCGTCACGGCTTAAGCTAAAGAGGGACGGCGTCAAGCACTAATCTGACGGCGTCAAGCCTTGATAAGCCAGAGCGGATTTTGGAGGTCTAAAGAGGGACGGCGTCAGGAAGGCCATCCGGGAACCCTAAAAGCGGCGAGGTGACGGCGTCAGGATCTACAACGTGACGCCGTCAGCCCTTAAACTCTATATATAGTTTTGCAATTTTTTGTCATTAGTGTGGAACTTTGTGTGTAACCTTTTGGGAGGAAACCCTAAGACAATTTTAGCAGCTTTTTCAAGGCTTTTTGCCTTGAGATCTTCCATGTTACATTGAAGATAAGTTATCAATTAATCATTCAATATGTCTATGTGTTGTTTGATTCTATCTTGTTCTTGTCTTTTGTTTAACATGCTAGGCTAGGTTTTCTTTGTGTTTGCTTAGATCTAATGAAACCTAACTATTGATTATTGGTTATTAGTGTGTTATTAATTGTATTGGATGATTGTTCATCTATGTTAGGCTTAAGAAAACTGGCTAACTTCCTATTCGGTAACTTGCTTGAACGTCTTAAGAAACATGAACCAATGCGTACTAAGGTTTTTATGGTTGTATTTAATGCATGAGCGAATTCTAGTGATCCCATGTTAGGAGCTTCTTAGCCGGCTCGACATAGGAGTGAAGTAGGAGCTTATAGAGTTGGGGAAGTACGCACGCCACCCCACGATTGGTATTAAGGAATACACCCGTCATCCACGCGATTAATATACACTAATCAACCGGTAAAAGATAGTTAGGGAGTAAGGAAATCTAAGTAAACACATTTCTCTCCACATAAGTTTTACCACCTTTTCATTTTCAGTTATTTTATTTTATTTGCATTCGTAGTTATTTGGGTTAGTTGATTAGCAACTAATTCCGCCCACTCTTTCAAACCCGAGATTTTACTTGCTTTCATAAAATTATAAAAACATAAAAAAGAATCTTCTCTCACCCCTAGACCTATTAGAGTAGTTTTTCAATCCTAACGACACTATTCCCTGTGGAGAACGATCAATCCCCCGTACTTACCACTAAACTATACTACATCGGTCAGGTACACTGCCTGGTGGGGTTGTAAGCCTCTTGAGATCCCTCGAGATGTAAAACCTGTTGTAAGGTCGCAAAACCACGCATCAAGTTTTTGGCGCCGCTGCCGGGGAATAGTTATTGTTTAGGTTGAATTTTTATTTTTATAGGTCTACTCACTAGATTCCTTTCTAGTGAGATTTTTATTTTCTTTTTCTAGGTTTTCTTTAGTCTATCTATTTTCTTCGTTTCTTTGTTCGTAACCATTACCATTCGACATCATGGAAGATGGTAATATCCTTGATCCCAACAACCCACCACCACAACAACCACCACCACCTCCTAGAGCCCGTACCTTAGGAGACTACTCCCGTCCTAGCCACCATGGCTATCGAAACACCATTGAGCTCACTCAAGGAGCCAATGTCACTCCCTTGCGATCCGACACCATCCGGTTGGTGCAAAGCGGATGCGCATTCCATGGACTTCGTTCCGAAGATCCTAACCAACATCTCAAGGACTTTCTCAAAATCGTTGATTCAATAGACCTTGATGTTGCCACTCGAGAGATGACCCGACTGCGTCTCTTTCAATTCTCTCTGCGGGACCAAGCTAGTCAATGGCTAGAGCGTCTACCCGCAGGATCCATCACCTCTTGGGATGATCTCACCACTCGTTTCCTTGCTCAGTTTTTCCCACCAGGAAGAACTACCAAGCTAAGGAATGATATCTTGATGTTCCAACAACGTCAAGGCGAAACCCTCTATGAGGCATGGACTCGATTCAAGGACTTACTCCAAAAAGTCATGGACTCGATTCAAGGACTTACTCCAAAAAGTCCCTCACCATGGCATAGAACTTTGGCTCCAAGTCCAAATCTTCTATGACCATATCAATCTCTCCACGAGGCAAACCATTGACCAATCGGCCGGTGGTAAGCTACGTGATCTAAGTGCGGAACAATCATGGGCTCTCCTAGAAGATCTTGCTCTTTATGACAACAAAAGTTGGAGTGACCCCCGTGATTTGAATAAAACGGTCAAGGCAATATCTTTGCCTTCGAACAATTCAAGCACTTCCGACCGTAGGATCATAGAACTTGAAGACCATGTCAAGTTTCTTATGAAATCCTACGAGGCTCCTAAACCTTCAAGCCAAGTAAACAAAATCACTTCTTCGTGTGAATTATGTAGTGGTCCCCACGACACTCGTGATTACATGGAACTCCTCGAACAAGCTTTTGCGGACTACGCATCCTCGCGTACCGACGGAGCGGGAGACAAGTGGTACACTTTCAAACCCGAGCCAAACCCTTACGGTGATTCATACAACCCCTCATGGAAAAATCACCCAAACCTTAGGTGGAAACAAAACCAAAACGCACAACAAACCAATTCTTCCAACCCACCTAATCGTTTCCAATCAAGCGGTTCCAACTCGAACCGTACTTTCAATAACAATCCTTCCCACAATTATGGTAGTACCAATAATCTTGAAGGATTGATGTCCAATTTTATGGCATCTCAAGAAGCTCGGATAGCCAGATTCGAATCCGAATTCAATCAACAACAAACGGAGATGACCAGTAAAATTGACAACTTATTGAAAGCCCTCAATAACCAAGTGCTATCACCTCCACATAAGGACGCTAGGAACACAAATAGCGGACCCCAAGTAAAAGACCCCTCTTCATCCAAACATGTCCACTTCGTCAACATTGTCACTATCAGACCGATTGATAGGAATGAAGACAACAGTGAACCTATGGATGAGGTTAAGAAAGTCGAGGTTGATAAGGAAGTTAGGACAAGTGAGATTGAAGAAGTAGATGATGATGAGAACTACTTCAATAGGCTACCCACTAAGGAAGAGCGCGCATATCATACAGACTTATTCGATGACCCCGAGACACCATACTTCCTAGGTAGACCAATTATAAAAATAGGCGACCCTTCTAATCTCAACATACCATGCAACATCAGACATTTACATGTGTGGAAAGCCTACATCGACCTTAGATCACCCATAAACATCATGACTAGAGCCCACTACAACTTGATAATGAAAAATCAACTTGGGTATAGGATGTTCCCTGACAAGGGTTGGATGAGTAACTTCACGGGAAGAGTTAAGGGATTACCGGTTTATGTAGGAAACTTCACCTATGTCACCGACTTTGTAATTGTAGAAGATATCCGCCCAATAGTCGATGCATCCTTAACTCAAGTGGTTTTTGGAAAACCATTTGTTGAGGTCTCTAGAATGACTTATGAACCTTCCTTAGGGATAGTTAGATTTAAGGATGAGACCGATGAGGTAAACTACCAAATGCCATATAAGATAGAGCAATTCCAACACTTGTCAAATGTTGAGAAGGAGCTTAAGCAAGCAGTCTACTATAGAAATGATGGAGATAGAAGTAAAGGAGTAGACTATGTTATGGGAAGGATATTCGGTTTCTACAAGGATTGTTTGAAATTAGGACCGGAATATAGAACCGGACATGAGGATGACCTAGAAACCGTGACCAATGATGGAATCACGTAATGTACGTGACTTTGAGTCTAGCTACAAGACTCGTTAATAAAGAAAAGCGCTTCTTGGGAGGCAACCCAAGCTTTATTTGCTTTGTGTGTTTATTTATTTGTTTGTTTGATTTTATTTGTTTCCGTATGTGTGTTTAATTTTTATTATTATTAATTCATGTTCAAAACTAAATTGTGAAAATGCTTTATTTTGTTTTTAACTTCGTCTTAACTACATATAAAGGTATTTTGCAAAAGTTAAGTGTAAGGGAAATCCAAATCGGTTTATTAGAACACAAATGAACATGAATCATAATAATATTAAATTAACATACATATTAGTATTTGTTTGAGTCAAATGCTTGTATCGAGTCATAATGATGTTTTGCAGGAATTCCAGGAAGTAAGGAGTAGGTTTTTCCAAAATTTTTCCGGAAACGTAACATGAGAATTCTGTCAGATTATTTCTGACGGCGTCAGGATTTACAACCTGACGGCGTCAGGTTTAATTTTCTGAAAATTTTTGAAAGTTTTGTTTTCATAAAAAGCTTTTATTAAATCTATAACTTATAATCTCCAGGAATCTGCAAAATTATCATTCCACAAGCATTATATCCTTATATATAGAATTTATCCCGCCGATGTTATGCAGGTTTTCGTGTTTGTTTTCTCAGGTTTAACAGGTTATTTTGGATCAAGCTTTTGGCGATGCATTAGTCGTGAAGCTTCTACATTCTCTTGGAAGAAGATCTAACCATGTTACCACATTATCCACCGAGCGAATCAGGGGAGTATTTGATTTCATTCTTTTACCTTATTTACTTTTACATTTGTTATTTGAACATTGGGGACAATGTTCATCTTAAGTGTAAGGGGGGGTAAAAATACGATACTTTAGAGAATACAATTGCACTTGATTTTTGTTTGTTTGATGGTAGATGTGTAATAAAACTGAGATAAATACCTGTTAGGGCAATTTTAGTGCCAAATTTAAAATTTTTTACAACATATAGGAGTGAAACTTTGATCTTAATGAGCGTCTCATGGATAGGAAGTTTTAAAGACTAGCACAAAACCGTACTACTAAAAAAATTTTCCACCCCAAATATGTGAGGTTCGCCCCTAGAATTGGTAGGAAAAGCATTTATGTTATGATGTGTGTACCGGTAGCACTTAGATTCTAGAACTTGCGTTAGGACCATTCCAAGGCCACAAGTGAGACTACATTCGTGTAGTTAGATTTACTACATGATAAGAGGCATTAGGATTAACCCATTGTTTTACACCTGTGTTTTTGTTATAATTACATTGGCTACATTGGTCAAGTAATTCTCCCACACCCTTTGCGTTGTACTCATTTTTAGTACACGATACCCCTAGTACACCCCTCAGAGCCTATCTTTTCGTTTCTAACTTTAAGCATTTTACTTAAAGGAAGAATTTGTTACACCCCACTAAAATGTACACCCAAATCGCCTTAACCTACCTTGTATGCACTCATTTTTAGTGCATTATTGTGACAACATTTGTTTAAACCCCAAGTTAATTATCTAATTGATTACATGGTTGCTAAGTCGAGTCATATCCTTGTACATATTATTTTGGGACGATTGGGACTCATGGGTAAAGTACTAGTGTAATGGAGTAATGGGGAAGAACATCATTTATTACCCCCATATGTGCTAAATATTTTAAAAAGTACTCCAAGTTTTTCAATTATCTTAATTCGAGTCATTAGAATAGTTATTTGTAAAGTTATGTAAAAGTTCAAGTGTAAGGGGAATGCAGCGCCCCTTTGATGTATTATTTTGGATGGTAGGGCAAGAGTGTATGAAAAAAAAAATAAATAAATAAAATAAAAAATAAAAAAAAAAATTGAGAAAAATACAAAAAAAAAAAAAAAAAAAAAAAAAAAAAAAAAAAAACAACATACGGACTACCATCCCGTTTCATTTTATGTTTATTTTATGTTTTTGTTATTTTGTTTTTAGCTTAAGATTGGGTCGAGTCTTGGCTTAACAACATTGTATAGTACATGTAATTAATCAATATCTTTAACTCGCCACCAGTAAAATATCCCTTATCTAACAAAACCGTGTTTATCATATCCCTACACCTAACGTTATAACCCATTTAAAAGCCCTCTTTGATAGTTTATCTTAGGTGCTTACGCCTAGTGGAGGAGGTTTTTGATCCTTTCCCAAGCCTATGGTAATCTATTTGCTATGACAGGTAGTGAGAGATATTATCCGTTTTCATTTATGAGATTTATTTTGATGACACTTGAGAGATGTGAGTATCTAAACACTACTTGTGAGGTGCTAGTATTTAATCTCCGTGCTTATTACGATTAAAGTGGAACGACTATTTGTTGTAATTACTTTTATATTAGCATTAAATGACCCCTAACTTGTATTTTGATTAGAATAAAAGCGCATTTGCTTGAGGACAAGCAAATCTCAAGTGTAAGGGTATTTGATGAAGCGAAAAGTGTACCGCTTTTAGGGGGTCATTTAAGCCCTAAATCGTATTTATTTGATCAAATATTGCCCTAAATCGTTCCTTTTGTCATTTTAGGTACTTTGGAGAAGAAATCTGGAAAAGGAAGCATTTTGGACGTTTTTGGAGCATAAAAGTGAAGAAAACGGCAAAGTCTCAAAATTATGCTGGAAAGTACCTTTGACGGCGTCAGGAATTGGTCCAGACGGCGTCATGGCTTGGCAAAAGAGGTGGATGTGAAAATTACTCATGATAAGCCAGAGAATTTTGCATGAAAAATCTGACGGCGTCACCCTTTAATGTGATCAAGGTCGTCACGGCTTAAGCTAAAGAGGGACGGCGTCAAGCCTTGATAAGCCAGAGCGGATTTTGGAGGTCTAAAGAGGGACGGCGTCAGGAAGGCCATCCGGGAACCCTAAAAGCGGCGAGGTGACGGCGTCAGGATCTACAACGTGACGCCGTCAGCCCTTAAACTCTATATATAGTTTTGCAATTTTTTGTCATTAGTGTGGAACTTTGTGTGTAACCTTTTGGGAGGAAACCCTAAGACGATTTTAGCAGCTTTTTCAAGGCTTTTTGCCTTGAGATCTTCCATGTTACATTGAAGATAAGTTATCAATTAATCATTCAATATGTCTATGTGTTGTTTGATTCTATCTTGTTCTTGTCTTTTGTTTAACATGCTAGGCTAGGTTTTCTTTGTGTTTGCTTAGATCTAATGAAACCTAACTATTGATTATTGGTTATTAGTGTGTTATTAATTGTATTGGATGATTGTTCATCTATGTTAGGCTTAAGAAAACTAGCTAACTTCCTATTCGGTAACTTGCTTGAACGTCTTAAGAAACATGAACCAATGCGTACTAAGGTTTTTATGGTTGTATTTAATGCATGAGCGAATTCTAGTGATCCCATGTTAGGAGCTTCTTAGCCGGCTCGACATAGGAGTGAAGTAGGAGCTTATAGAGTTGGGGAAGTACGTACGCCACCCCACGATTGGTATTAAGGAATACACCCGTCATCCACGCGATTAATACACACTAATCAACCGGTAAAAGATAGTTAGGGAGTAAGGAAATCTAAGTAAACACATTTCTCTCCACATAAGTTTTACCACCTTTTCATTTTCAGTTATTTTATTTTATTTGCATTCGTAGTTATTTGGGTTAGTTGATTAGCAACTAATTCCGCCCACTCTTTCAAACCCGAGATTTTACTTGCTTTCATAAAATTATAAAAACATAAAAAAGAATCTTCTCTCACCCCTAGACCTATTAGAGTAGTTTTTCAATCCTAACGACACTATTCCCTGTGGAGAACGATCAATCCCCCGTACTTACCACTACACTATACTACATCGGTCAGGTACACTGCCTGGTGGGGTTGTAAGCCTCTTGAGATCCCTCGAGAGGTAAAACCTGTTGTAAGGTCGCAAAACCACGCATCATGATCTAACACTAAACTTAGCAATAATTAAGAGTTCCATTTCTCGTGAATGTAAATGATCATCAAGAATAGTTAAGATTACAAGTTCACTAGTTTATGTATATATGGTGTTTTTATCTTTACTTTCTTGTTGAAATTTATACCAACTAGTTTACTTATGATAAAATTTTGTTTAAAACATAGCCATTAGTTTAGATATTATTGTGGATATAAAGCTTTATTAACATGTACAAAGTGATAAACTAAGTATATGCAACTTGAACAACAACATGATATGAAGAGTATGAAATTTAGCAATGTAAAGTTTACTTACTTAGGGGGGATTAGTGTGTTGAGAATGCAATATACTTGATTAACCCAAGATTAGTGTTCCAAAACCCTTACTAGAATACTCTAATGATACTTGATTTCAACCCAACAAGCTCTCTTTTCCTTCTTGCTCTAAGTGTGTGTCGACTTGTATGTATGAGTGAGTGAGATATATATATATTTTTCTTTCTAACTAGCTCCTAAATAATGTGCATGGATACATATAAATACTAGGGATGGTAATTGGCGGGACCACCTCATGCCCGTGTACCTTTTCGGTACCGAGCCCCCCACCCAACAAGGGAGGCATACCCCGGTAAATTACCTAGGCAACACTGGCCGACCAAGCCCAGGGTCGAACCCTCGCCGTTTTGATGGCTTTGACTTGGTCAACTGCGCGCTTTTGCGGTTGTTGGTGGCCAACTGCCCTAAGGCAGCTGGTTTGCATGGATACATATATATACTAGGGATTTTCAAAGTAGAAATAGTTAGTCAAAAATATCCTTGGCTTGGTCATCATGGTTGAGGCCGAATGGGGCTTGGGGGGGGGACAAATTGTAGTCAAGCCACCATAATCTTGCATTACAACCCCATGTTTCAAGGGTTGATGCTGGATCATTAATGTTATGTAATTTTTGTCTAGTAATAATTATAAAACAAGAGGGGGGGGGGGCACATGTAAGATATTTGAAGTAGAAGAGTTGTTTTAGTACAAGAGTGTATATGTGGTATGTATTGGGTATTAGAAATAGGCATTGGTTATTGGTTTGGTGATTAACGTAAGTTATACGTAATTAAACGTAAGAAATAAAGAAATTACATTAGGCGTAAGGAAATATTTTTGGAACTTTGGTAATAATTTAGGGATTATAAAAATGCGTTAGAAATAATCGTTAGGAGTATTGGGTATATCGGGTGTTAAATTTAAATTGCGAATAGCGTTTGTTCAATTGACAACTGTAAGTAAATACAGAAAAAGGAAATTGTTTTAGGGTTTAAATTTTTGAACCGGAGTAGGAGCAAGGTACTGGAACGTTGTGGACTAAATATAGCCTAAGTCCTAGTGCACTTGAAAGATATTCAAAATTTCACGTTGGTTCAAGTAAAAGTTATATGTAGATTGTTCTCAAATAAATGTCAAGAAAAGAAATTCGAGTTTATTGAATAGTATTGACCTGTAAATTAGCGGGTTGTCATAGGTCCAAAAGGCAAAGGCTCTGTCAAACCATTCAGTTGCAAATCCCGCTCATACAAGACTTGTAACCTATGTTTTCACAAACCATTGCGTTAAAGATAATACAATTTATGTTCAAGCACACGTTGTCATATTAGTTCACATTATAAGCACCACGTATATAATAATGTATGCAGGCAAAGCCCTTAAAATAAATAATATGCGTCCCGTAACATAGTGAACGAGAGGTTGGCCGACCTCTAATAGCGCTATCCATACTACCTACTGATAGGAGACTAACAATGCGAATGTACAAGCAGTAAATCATACAACTATTATATACATTTAAGAACGCTCCGAACATGGGAGACTTTGCACTGCTCCGAACATGGGTGACTTTATACTGCTCCGAACATGGGAGACTTTATGCTGCTCCGAACATTGGAGACTTTATACTGCTCCAAACATGGGAGAATTTGCACTGCTCCGAACATGGGTGACTTTATACTGCTCCGAACATGGGAGACTTTATGCTGCTCCGAACATGAGAGACTTTAGGTCATAGTACATATGGTACATTAAGTTCAAAACAAGGCATACATTCATAACTAAGTTCAATAGTTCGATTCAAGTTCAAAAGTTCAAGTCAAAAGAGTTCATAAATTAGTAATCAATTTAGTTCGAGTATGATTCATGCATTCCACCCTAAATAAGTAAAACGGTAAAAAAAGGGTTGCGAATACTCATCTCATACAATAAGTAAGGCGTTACAAGCAAGTGTGCATGGAAAACGATGCGTGATACTCTAACCGCAACATAAATTAATAATGTTTTTTAGGTCGTGCAATAATGTCGTGTACGCAATTTATAAAATGTTATATCACCCGTACATGTTTGTTTGTATGTTTAGTTATGAAAATATATATTTGTTTATGTTTACTACTTGTAGTCGTAATATATATTTTCAAGTATATATCATAGGTTAGTTATTGTAGTTGTGTTATTATATATTTTGAAAAGCTTCCGACTCGACCAAAATATATACATAAAATGCTACAACTTTTATTTAGCCCGTTTTGTCTGAATCAATCGTTTAGGCCTCTAAAAATGACTCGAAAGTTTTCTAACAGCTTTTAGTAAAAAGCTGTTAATAGTAAAAATTATATGTTTTCGACAAATATTTGATTGACCATAACTTCTTCGTTATAAACCCGTTTTTGTCCATTTAAGCGACCACGTTTTCGTTAGGGTTAATGGCATGTAATAGCAACGTACATTCCCATTTGTTTCATTATCAGATACAAACCCAAAAAACATACCATAATACCCATCCAACTTTCAAATTTTGTTTCATTATCATACGTTTTGTTCGCACCGTTAGTCCTTTTGACTAACGACTGTTTGTAATTAAGTCAAAAATATGTTTTTCTTACGTTTTCATACGTTTTCTTATGTTTTCATACGTTTCTATCCGTTTTTATACGCTTTCACCCATTTTCTTTACGTTTTTGTTTGCACTGTTAGTCCTGTTGACTTACTACCATTTGTAATTAACTCAAAAATATGTTTAAAAACGAACAAAAACACTTGAAAACGTATAAAAACGTATGAAAACGTAAGAAAAAACATATTTTTGAGTTAATTACAAACGGTCGTTAGTCAAAAGGGCTAACGGTGCAAACGAACAAAAACGTATGTAAACGTAAGAAAATAGGCGAAAACGTATAAAAATGGATAAAAACGTATGAAAACGCTTGAAAACATATAAAAATGTATGAAGACGCAAGAAAACATATTTTTTAGTTAATTACAAACGGTTGTTAGTCAAAACGTATGATAATGAAACAAATGGGAAAGAAAGTTGCTATTACATGCCAAAAGGACTAACGGAGCAAAGAGTTGGATGGTGATTGTGGTAATTTTTTGGGTTCGCATTTGATAATAGAACAAATGGGAAAGTACGTTGGTATTACATGCCATTAACCTTTTTCGTTATAAAGTATATTTTCATTTTCTTTACTCAAATCTTATAAAATAGAAGTTCATTTTTCTGCATGAATAAAAATAGGACAGCCCTTTATTAAATGTTTCTAAACTTAATTTTTAACACTTTCAAACTTCGAAATTACTTCAATAACAACTCCAAAACTATCCTAATAACCTTCCACCAATTCGTCAACAATTTATATAGTTCCAAAATAATAATAAAAACATGATAAAATTTCTCAAACATGTATATAGGTGATATAGGAAATTAAATGAGTTTAAATAAGGATTTAAGCTTTATAAATGTATAAATAAGCATATGAGATGTATAAAATACATATGTAAAAGTATGAAGATGATTTTTATACTTACTTGAAAATAATGGATATGTGATAGAAACAACAACAATATACCCCGGGTAAATACTTCAAAACTACAAAATATTAATCTATAAACACAAATAAGCACTTATAAGCTTCGAAATACGCAAATCGATATTTCTTCTTCCTTTTTCCCTTTTAGCCAAAAATCACAAGTAAGTTGGGAGAGTTTGTGTGTTTTATCTTGTAAAAATAAATGTGCTAGTTGTTTGAGTATTTATAGCCGAAATGTCTTAGGTTTTATTATATAAAATAAAGTTAATAGCTGCATTAAATGGTTTTTAGTCAAATGAGCAAAGGTGGTATGGTGTTGGTGATGGTGGTATGACGTGGGGAAGGGGAGGGGAGGGGAGGCCATGCCTTATAATTTTTGTTGTCTATAAATATCTAGATATTTAGGTGTTTTGATGTATAATATATATTTAGGTATTAAGTTAGCTAGAAATAAATTGTAGTGGAATAAAATAGAGTGTCTAAATGATAGAATAAGGTGTAAAAATTTTGTAAATGTGTTCTTATGTAAGTATCGGGTAATTAAATAAGTATCGGGTATTTAAATAAGTATCGTCTCCTAAACAATTAATTTGACATAATTATATAGTTTTAAATATATATAATAAAAGTAGTCAAAATGTAAAGAAAAATAATAGTTGAATTTTTGTAACATGTTATTGAGTGTAAAAATGTATTAGAATAATTGTTGGGAGTATTGGGTATATTGTTCATGCATAAAAATCGTGTAAAAGCGTTTATTTACGTAAAAATAATGAATAGTGAAAACCACGAGGATGAATAGTAACTTTTTCGAGGATGAATAGTGTAACACCCCAACCCGAAAAGGTTCGAAATGCCACATTATGGTGTCACATCAGAACATAATAAATAACGCAAGCGGAAGATTTATTTAATAAATACCAAAGTCATAAAAACCAAAGACTTCCAAAGCACTAAATCCAAACGATGTCTAAACCAAAGGGAAAATATCCAAAACATATGTCTAATAATCATAAGTTCAACAATGGGAAACTAAGCAAGGTAGGTCTTCTAAGCTCCTACTCTCATCACTCATGCCCAGCATCCCGCTTATTACCTGCCGCAGGGAAAAGAAAATGCGGTTGAGCTAACGCTCAGTGAACAGATATAAATAATGAAAGGTAATAAGCAAACAAATGAATAAAGTAATAAACTGAATATGAATAAGTATACAAAATGAAGTCAAGGGAATCTGCTGAACAATATCATACGTCATGAGAAATAAATGAATAGGAAATTAGAAATAACAAGGAATGCCCACGAGCCCTAAACAAAAATGTCTAAACATGATACATGAATATACCCAAATCAGATAAACATAATCATAGCAAAGCATAATATAATGTACACATGATATGCATCTCATGATGTACCAAATGTGATATGGGGTGTATGACACACACCATCCATTCACTAAATACCTGAACTGAACAAAGTACCTAGGATGCATCCATACGCTCCCAGCAAAATAGATATACATATACAAGTTCGAGACTGTGTATACGTATGTTAGTATAATAATAATAAATATGGCGGCCATGGTTGCTATATAGCATGAGTGGGAACGCTGTGGACTAATCACACCTCCACAGAACAGTGTCATGCCATAGGTGCCTCTATGACATGGTCATGGTACCTCCATGACTAGTTCAAATAGCTCGGGCAACAAAGTTAGAAAAATGATATGAACAGAATGTAAAGGTAATCATTAATCATATAACTGAAAGGGAAATCTAATCAACTGAATAGTATAAGCACAACAAAACGGATAAGGAGCAAAATAGAATAACAGAAATCAGGAAAACAAGTCATGAGAGAAAACCATTACTGAAAAAGGGCGGAATATCTGTACTTTAGCAAGCAACGGAATGGAAACAAAATGAAATGAACACAGGGACGGAGATCACTCCTTCTTCAGAGAATCTACATGAATTATGGATCAATTATTATTTAGGAGTCCGTTTTTAAATGTCATTAATTGTCATAACTGATTATTAAATACTTATAGTTATTCATTAATTGTGATTAGGGTTTCATTACTTAAATTAGGTTAACATATGTTTAAGAGTATCCGTATTAACGTTACAAATGTAATTTAGGTCAAAACACATTAAATAGGGTTAGGTTAAACTAAATCTTTAACTTATAACATAGTTCAGATTTTATCTTATTCTGGTCCCGATATTTATGAATTTTATACCATACTTAAGTGTTTACTGAGGAGCTCAAATATTTATCATGAATACTAATACATGTTGGGCACTTACAGTAATTTTTCAAGATTTTATTTCAAAGTGATAGTACCATTTCAAAAATCGTTTTCCCAAACCTGCCCAGAAAGTGCACTGCAGGTATACCCCGAAAGTTTGCATTTGCTTAACCCATTAGAACATTTCATAAAAATCTACAAAAATTCTAGTAAGTCCTATACATCCTAAATATTCTCCCTATAAAATGAGACCTCCTAATTCTTCACTGTTTGGAAATTAAAATTCAAAAACACAAGCTGAAAGTTTAAACTTCTAAACTCAGGATTGACATCTAATGTTCTAAAATTCAAAAAGTTGCCTAGCCGACCTCCAAAAAATATGAAATTTTATATCCAGATAGAACACACCTGAACTTAGTTTTAGACTCAAAAATCTTGCAAAAACACGTTGGCATCATCAAATTAGACCCCTTTAAACCCGACCCAAATTCTGAACAGCATGCAGTGAGACAGATTATAAGCTCTCAACCCATTCTTTTTAATCCGATTCAAGTGCATGTTTATATAGATCTTAGTTATAATTCGACACAAGGTAAATTCACTCACGCAACATCAATATTAACACAAGATTACGAGACAACATGAGCATGTAAGAACCCACACATAAAATTACAACTCACGAAACCCACACATGAAATCATAACACATGAAACCCTAACCCCTCTTAATCCGATTTTAGCAACATGCAGAACCATTAGTTTAGACACATAAAATACCCACAACACCCCACCATTCACGAGTCATACAAACAACACAATACCACATAAAATTATAGCCAAACCACCCCTCGTCACACCATAAAAACACGCCTAGATGAAGTTGACTGAGCCTAAGTATGTTTGACTAAGAGTATGTGGTTGTCTAAGGGCAAATGGTTATAGTGTTAAGTGTTAGTCTGTTATAGCCTAGATGCGGCGCATCCAGGAAGTTACATGCGGCGTATGGTAGAATGGAAAGTAGAACCGACTTGTTATAGTCCATGCGCCGTATTGGAGAAGGAGATACGGCGTATATAAGGGGTAGCATGGATGCGGCGTATCTATGAAGATAGATGCGGCGCATCGACCTTAAATAAGCAGAATTGACAGAACTGCCCTTGTAGCTAGAAACTTCCCCATTTATCTATAAGTTTCCACACTCTCCTGTAAAAGAGAGTGTGTTTTCTGTGGGTGTCGAACCAAAAGAGAAATAGAGGGAAAGAAGATGGGATTTGATATGTGATGTTGATGGTGAGGATTGTAATTCCCTAGCAAGGATCCTAGCATGATTATCAAGTAAGTAATGATGTTTAATTAGTGTTTAATTGGTGATTAAGAAATTAGGGTTTGTAAACCCTAACTTGGGATTAAAGGGTAAATGGTGTTTTAAGATAATTAAGAGGTAATAATAATTATGTGATGAGTTTATAATGGGTTTAAGTTAGTAAATGGTGGGATTGATTATCATATAATCAATATATGATTATATGATGATTAGAGGTGTTTAGAGGTTAGTTATGGTTGTATTAATCATGATTATAGTTAATGATTATGTATTATATGTTATGTATGATCATGTGTTAGGATGATTATGATGATGATGATGGTTAGAAGATGTTGTTGGTGGGATTTGTGTTAGTAGCCTAGCTTGGATTGAAGGTAAGTAACTCTCTCTAAAACATGTGTTATGTATGTATTTATCATGTATGTGTTATGATTGTGTAAGAATAGGAGACTTGGATTTGGAATGGTTATGAGTTGGAAATTAGGTGACTAGTGACGTTGGTTAAGAGTAAGATAGCTTGATGGGCTTGGACTAGCTAAGGTATGTTGTTTATTATAGTTGGGATGAATGGATGCAATTGTATTATGAAGTTGTGTGTGATGAGGGAGGTATGAAGTAGTTTAGTGGCTTTTATGTGATTATGATGCTTATGTGGAAGTATGTGTATGATATATGTTTTATGATGGGTTACTTACTAAGCGTAAGCTTATTCTTTTAGTTGTTAATGTTTTTGTAGGCTTAAGTGCGGCGGAATGGAAGGCTTGGAGTGTAGCATAAGAGTTTGGAATGGATTTGGAAGATAACAAGCATTAGGAGCTAGGTAGAATACCGAGCTCGAGTCAAAGTTGTACCCCGAGAGTCTATTTTATGAGTTGTATAATGTGTGTCAAATTCGGGTAACGGTTTGGGACTCTAACGAGTTGTCAAATGTGTTTTAAGTGTTTTTAGTGAATGTTTAAGGGGCGTTTGGATTTAAGTGTGTTTGTACCCATTTTGGAGTCAAACGGGTCAATTGCCGTGTATTATAGTTTGATATGGTTTTGAATGTAAAGTGAGTGTTTTGATACAAGTTATAGAGTTGTATTTGAGGAGTCAAAGTGGCTTGGGTGGTGAGTTGAGTATATGCAGGTTTTCCTGCTGATGTTCTGTCTAAATTGGTCGATGCGGCGTATCTAATAAATTAGATGCGGCGTATCAGAGGTTTAAGGTGATGCGGCGTATCACTTCAGGTTGATACGGCGCATGGTCTCTCAGTTTTGATACGGCGTATCCCTCAAAAGGGATACGGCGTATCGGTGGTCACAGAAGGATTGTCTGGTTGTGTTATAAAATGGTGTGAAATGTTTTGAAGGGTTTTCGAGTATATGTCCTTGCAAGTACATTTAAAGGGTTAAATGTTATAAGTCCTGGTTATTAAATGAAGAATTTGTATGAGTCAGTTTTAGTCAAACGTTTTCGCGTCAAAAGTTTTTAAATTTTAGTCTAAACGGGTACGGGGCGTTACAACTTGGTATCAGAGCTTCGGTTTAAGTGAATTAGGTTTCCTTTAGGTTGCCTAGACTTAAACCACTCGTAGACGCGTTAAGTTTAAGTTTGAGATAGTCGGGCTAATAGTTTGTAAGTTATAGGATATGAATGTTGAGTTTTGAAATGTATTATGTGATTGCGTGCTATGGTAGCTTAGCGAGGGCGAATGGATGTGATAAGTAGTGTGGTGAGTTGTAAGAAATGTGACTGAAATGAAAGTGTGTGACTTGTATGATAGTGATGACCAAAGTATGGTCCTATGAGTAGCTATACTTAGTGTGATGATCCTTAATGAGGTATTAGAGATGGGTTAGTGGAGAGTCAAAGTATTAGGAGCATGATTATGAACACGTGGTAACGTTGAATGTGTGTGGTGAAGAAATGATATAAATTTATGCATGATAAGTCGGTGACGAACTTAGTAGAGTTATAAAATGAGAAAAGGCATGGTGATTGCGTAAATAGTGAAATAGAACGAAACTTCCTAAGTAATAATAGCTAAAATGAGATGAATATGTGTGAAGCTAAGGTGTTGTCATGAAATAATTATATTACAGCTAAGGCGATTAGCTGTAATCATTAATAAAAAAATGAGCGTGTTATAATTGACGATCTATGTAAGGTCTACATGTAAAGGAAGCGAGTGAGACTAAAAGAAGAGAGATAAGATATGAAAATAAAAATGTGATGGATTAAAAACGTAAGAAAGAATGAAAGGAGTATGTGTGAGATAAAGACGTTGTCTTGAAATTATCATATTACGGCTAAGGCGATTAGCTGTAATCACTATAATGAATGCATGAGTTTCGGTTGGTAAAATGTGAGAAGTCTATATGTAAATGAGTCGAGTGGACTAAATTGTAAAGTAAGAATGTGAAAATGATTAATGAAGGCTAAGAATGCAAGAGGTAAAGTAAAGATGTGAAAATAACTAAAGCGGATTAAGAATGTAAGGAGTGTGTATGAGATGAAGGCGTTGTTATGAAATTATCATATTATTGCTAAGGCGATTAGCGGTAATTACTATAATAAACGAATGTAATAATGTGTGTGTGGTGCTTATGACTTGGATCCGTTGTTAAGGTGATAAAGTGTGAATGTAATGATCCTTCGGGATGAATGTTAAATGTGGTATCCCTCGGGATGACCAAGTAAAGGAATGTTAAGGAATCCTTCGGGATGAATGTTAAAGATCCTTTGGGATGAAAAGTGTTGCCTTCACCGGCAAGGGGTTGCCTACGTCCATGGCATATAAAAGTATCCCCATGATGAATGTGATAATGTGAAGGATCCAAGTCTAAGAAGAGTAAAAATAATGTAATAAAAAGAAAAATGATAAAATAATAAAAGTTAGATTGGGAAATAGGAGTATTAGTGTTATGTCGGGAGTACATAACCATGAGTTTATATTTCTTGATTTACATCGATTGGGACGCCTCTCCATGTAAATGAGGAATTATAAACGAGTGGGCTATGTGTTGCCGACACGGCACGAGTAGGGTTAGAGAAGTAGAAAGCGGGAGTTTAGAGTTAGTTAGGAATTGTAAGGATTAAGATAGGAGGGTTAGAATTTGACCATGGCTTTTAGTTGAGATTTAGGAGAACCTTGATGGGATGGAGAAATTGTAATGGTGGTATAATGTGCCTTGTGGCGTGGTACGGATGATGTGAAAGAAAATAATAGAACATGAACGTATTAGCCGAGTGTAATCATGTAAAGTCAAATAGTGCGAGTTCTTAAGTAACAAGAAGTCAAAGAATGAGAGTAGAGGATAAAGCGAGGGAGATGGTGATGTAACGGTAATAGGGCGGATTAGAACGATGATTGGCGATAATAAGTAAGTTTTGTGTTATATAAATCTAAGCAGGCGTTGTGTGGTGTAGAAGTAAGTGGGAGTAACGTGGATTAGGGCATGTGATATGATATGGTATGCATAGAGTTGCAAGGTCACTTAGATCGTTGCAATAAGTAAACTAGTAAGTAAGGTGTTGAGAAAAAGATGAGTTATGAGACTAAGTTTTGATTAGAAATGGACGACAGATTTCGGGGACGAAATCTAAATAAGGGGGTAGAATTGTTAGACCCGTTTCCCGGAATACAAATAGGCCCCACCCTAGATGAAGTTGACCGAGCTTAAGTATGTTTGACTAAGAGTATGTGGTTGTCTAAGGGCAAATGGTTATAGTGTTAAGTGTTAGTCTGTTATAGCCTAGATGCGGCGCATCCAGGAAGTTACATGCGGCGTATGGTAGAATGGAAAGTAGAACCGACTTGTTATAGTCCATGCGCCGTATTGGAGAAGGAGATACGGCGTATATAAGGGGTAGCATGGATGCGGCGTATCTATGAAGATAGATGCGGCGCATCGACCTTAAATAAGCAGAATTGACAGAATTGCCCTTGTAGCTAGAAACTTCCCCATTTATCTATAAGTTTCCACACTCTCCTATAAAAGAGAGTGTGTTTTCTGTGGGTGTCGAACCAAAAGAGAAATAGAGGGAAAGAAGATGGGATTTGATATGTGATGTTGATGGTGAGGATTGTAATTCCCTAGCAAGGATCCTAGCATGATTATCAAGTAAGTAATGATGTTTAATTAGTGTTTAATTGGTGATTAAGAAATTAGGGTTTGTAAACCCTAACTTGGGATTAAAGGGTAAATGGTGTTTTAAGATAATTAAGAGGTAATAATAATTATGTGATGAGTTTATAATGGGTTTAAGTTAGTAAATGGTGGGATTGATTATCATATAATCAATATATGATTATATGATGATTAGAGGTGTTTAGAGGTTAGTTATGGTTGTATTAATCATGATTATAGTTAATGATTATGTATTATATGTTATGTATGATCATGTGTTAGGATGATTATGATGATGATGATGGTTAGAAGATGTTGTTGGTGGGATTTGTGTTAGTAGCCTAGCTTGGATTGAAGGTAAGTAACTCTCTCTAAAACATGTGTTATGTATGTATTTATCATGTATGTGTTATGATTGTGTAAGAATAGGAGACTTGGATTTGGAATGGTTATGAGTTGGAAATTAGGTGACTAGTGACTTTGGTTAAGAGTAAGATAGCTTGATGGGCTTGGACTAGCTAAGGTATGTTGTTTATTATAGTTGGGATGAATGGATGCAATTGTATTATGAAGTTGTGTGTGATGAGGGAGGTATGAAGTAGTTTAGTGGCTTTTATGTGATTATGATGCTTATGTGGAAGTATGTGTATGATATATGTTTTATGATGGGTTACTTACTAAGCGTAAGCTTATTCTTTTAGTTGTTAATGTTTTTGTAGGCTTAAGTGCGGCGGAATGGAAGGCTTGGAGTGTAGCATAAGAGTTTGGAATGGATTTGGAAGATAACAAGCATTAGGAGCTAGGTAGAATACCGAGCTCGAGTCAAAGTTGTACCCCGAGAGTCTATTTTATGAGTTGTATAATGTGTGTCAAAGTCGGGTAACGGTTTGGGAGTCTAACGAGTTGTCAAATGTGTTTTAAGTGTTTTTAGTGAATGTTTAAGGGGCGTTTGGATTTAAGTGTGTTTGTACCCATTTTGGAGTCAAACGGGTCAATTGCCGTGTATTATAGTTTGATATGGTTTTGAATGTAAAGTGAGTGTTTTGATACAAGTTATAGAGTTGTATTTGAGGAGTCAAAGTGGCTTGGGTGGTGAGTTGAGTATATGCAGGTTCTCCTGCTGATGTTCTGTCTAAATTGGTCGATGCGGCGTATCTAATAAATTAGATGCGGCGTATCAGAGGTTTAAGGTGATGCGGCGTATCACTTCAGGTTGATACGGCGCATGGTTTCTCAGTTTTGATACGGCGTATCCCTCAAAAGGGATACGGCGTATCGGTGGTCACAGAAGGATTGTCTGGTTGTGTTATAAAATGGTGTGAAATGTTTTGGAGGGTTTTCGAGTATATGTCCTTGCAAGTACATTTAAAGGGTTAAATGTTATAAGTCCTGGTTATTAAATGAAGAATTTGTATGAGTCAGTTTTAGTCAAACGTTTCCGCGTCAAAAGTTTTTAAATTTTAGTCTAAACGGGTACGGGGCGTTACATGCAGCAATCGAATAGGGTTTTGTCTGGTTTTCTTATTGTGTTTCTGGTTGAGGGTCGATGCAAAAGTGAAAGGGGGGGGAACAATATACGGTATAGAAAATTTAAGGCAAGGCATGTGTAGAATTATGGTAAAACCGTGTATAGTGATAGGGTCAAGGGGAGTATGATATCTTTTAATATATTATTGATTATTATTATTATTATTTTTTGTTATAAGGTATAGTTTTCAAATGACATATAATTTTATTTCATACTTAGGATAAATTTCAAATAGTGCAAAAATTATGGTTCAAAAATTTTGGGTTTTACAAATAGTAAAAGTTCGAGTTTAAATAATGACCTAAAAATACGAGTTGTCATAGTCTACCACCCTCAAAGGAATTCTGTCTCTGAATTCAGCTCGTTCGTTCTACAGACATACGTTGTCATGATCAGATTTGATAGGGCAAAAGTGGTGACACCTCAACATTTTTTTACCCATGTCACCACTTTTGCCCATGACACAAAACACTCCTTTATACCAAAGTGATGCCATGGGTCCACATATACCCCACTAAAATATATAAAAAAAAAGAAAAAAAAACCCACTAGAAAAGAAGGCGTGGGTTGGTATGTACCAGCCGAGGGACGACGAGCCGAGCATCAGTGTGATTCTTGCGCAATGGTCTCGCGCTATCGCTGATGGCTCAAGTCATTAGTAGGGCTGTAAACGAACCGGACGAATACGAACGGAGCCTTGTTCATGTTCGTTCGTTTAATTTTAACCGAACAAATAAACGGACACGAACGCTTAAGCGGACGGATTTTCTTGTTCATGTTCGTTTATTAAGAAAATGAGTTGTTCATGTTCGTTAATTAAGATACTAAACGAACGCTAAACGAACATAAATGATCGAACATTTATGAACATAGACAAACAAATATAAACTTTCTTAAATTATGCACAATATATTGTTTTATAAATGTTGTTTTGTTTAAACAAACCAATTTTAAAATTATACAATTAAAAGATATGATATACGAACATAAATAAATAAATGAACATAAATAAATGCATAATCGAACGTTCACGAACATAGATGAACGGACGCGACTTTTGTTCATGTTCGTTCATTTAACTAAACGAACGTAAAATATTATTCGTGTTCGTTCATTTAATAAATAAACGAACTTTTTACCAACAGTTCATGAAATGTTCACTGAACGTTCGTTTACAGGCTTAATCATCAGCCACCATACCGTGTTCTCTTACAAATACATGACTCTTGCCAATTAATGTTCAAACCCGTTAATAAACTCCAAGCTTTTGAGTAAAGCTTTTCAAAAAGCTATGTTTTTTAATGGTGAAAAGTTATCCAAATAATTTTTAAAATATTTTCAGAATAGTAAATAGATTTTGAAAAAAACATGTATCGCGGATGCTTTTACTCAACTGTCCAATCGCCTCGAGCTGAAGTAAGTTTTTTTAACTGCTTGTTTAACCCACCTTTTTTTCCCTAGATAATGAATTTTCTTATAAAATTGCCCCCATATAATTTACACTAGTAATGACCTCCCCCACCAAAACCTTAGCATGTGTGAGGGTGACTCTAGTTTTGTCTCTTTTTTAATTCCGTTCTTATCAGGGTAAGGTAGGTACCAATTCATAAGTACGGCCTACCTCTTTTAATATCCTACTACATAAACAAACAAATCTAAAATAACAATAATATAAGTCTTTAAATTGATGTTAAAATACGTATGAAAGAAAATAATATGAGACGTATAAATAGTTGCTAAATATAAAAAAAAGCTACTCGGTTTTTTTTTTTTTTTTTTTTGTTTTTGAATGGCAGATATTATTAACAAAAAACTAGCAAGGAGCTAGAAATTTACAAAGAAGAATTTAACCAATCATTCCGGTTAATGCATTTTTTTCCTATAAAATTAAGCCAAGAGAAAGAAAAAAGCTTGTCATTTATTACTAGAACATGAAAACAATTTTGTATAAATTAAGGTACTGGGCACGATTGATTTGGAGATTATAATCATAAAAAAGTTAAAACTAATAGAACTCTAAATAAATAAAAATGACTACCTTTGGCACAAGATCGAAACCCGAACATGAAATTTTTTTTGTTCTTTAATACGGATGGTCTTAGTTTGTAAATACATTGAAACTTACGAATTATTTTCGATAGTTAAAATGGTTTTTCTTAAAAAAATATGAAACTCAATTTCGGGTTTTGCATAGTAACAATGGCAATTGAGAATTGAGTAATTTAGACAATTCGAGTTGCTTACACAAACATTTTTTGAGTTTAAATAAAAATCTAAATAAAATAATGCAGAAACTTTGAGTGAGTTAACAAACTTATGGACAAAATTTTAGTAACGCTGTGTTCTAGATTTAATTATGTAAAAGAAGAGAAGAGAAGAAATTGGGGAGAAAAGAAAGGAAGAGAGTTCGCTTCTCTTCCTTCTACTTCCTTTTAAAATTGAGAGGTAGATTTTAGAGTAAAAACACTCCAATTTTTTTTTTCACTTCTCTCCACCTCTTTTCTTTTCTTATTTAGAAAAAAGTTGAGAACATAATATTTTTTATGTTTTTTTTTTTCCTTTCAAAATGAAACTTGAAAACATAATGTAAAACAATTATGTGCCGTAATGTTTTTGCTAATAATTATTGTATAGTTTAAACTTTTTCTTGACCTTTTTGGAGGCTTTTCTTTGAATATTAACACATTCTAATTTGTATTATTCAAACGCTACACCCACCCAACTTATCACAAAAATATATAAATAAATAAAATATATATATATATATATATATATATATATATATATATATATATAATATATATATATATATATATATATATATATATATATATATATATATATATATATATATATATATATATATTATTCTTATGCTAAATAGCAAGGAGACACTTTCTTCACTTTACACCTAAGTACCATGTCAGCTTTCTCTCTCATCTCACTTCCTCTCACCTCTACTCACCTTTTAGTGGGCAAGGAAGTCACATTGGCTTCCTAACATCCCCGGAAACCCGTGTGTTTCTTCGTGATGTCGATAAAGCTTTACGACATCAGTCATAATGGGTTTCCTCAAATACTCTGGACCAAAAATTCCCATGACAGACTTACAAAAATGATCAAGACATCGACGAGAAGTTTTTTCACCCATCTGCAGATATTCGTCTAAAGCATCAGGAACCGCGCCGTATGCCAATTGACGAATTGCGGAGGTGCACTTCATCAATGCTGAAATGCCTTCTTTTCCGGTACAATCAACATTACTACTAAAAAATGGATTATGAATAGTTACCTCCCGAACTATCCAGTTGAAAAGAGATCGATTCATTCGGAACCTATTTCGGAAAGTACGTGCATCGTAGAATGGGTTCTCAGTAAAATAGGCGTCGACTAAACGGTCATGAGCACCATAATGATCTCGATTAAGGCGTTTTATCGCCGGGCGATTTGCTTTTCGTATATTTTTAATAAACGACAACGATCTTGCAATAAAATTCAATCTCCGACTTGTAATTTCTCGTTCTTTTTCTGAGTCGGTGAACATAATCGTATCGGAATTCATTTGAAAAATAAAATGAATGAGATATATGTTGTTTGAATGATATATTGAGAAGATATGTATAAAAATGGTGTAGTTTTGATGTATTTATAAAGAAAAAATGGGTAGTAGTTTTTTGTTTTTTGTTTTTTTTTTATGCAACGGATACTTTTCTTCACATGGGCCCGTTTTTTTTTTTTTTTTTTTCGCAAGTTGAACTGATCACCAGGGCTCGCGCGTGCATTGAGGTTGCAAGATGAAGGGATCACTTCATTGTTTTTAGTCTACCAACCTTATAACTTCATTGCTTTTAGTTTTGGTTAGAAGAGTATAGAAGACACCTTCTGATATCTACCCTTCCATATTTATCTCCTCAAGTTTCTTGTTTAGCAATTTCACCACTAAATTCTAGAACCTCTTTGTGAAAAACAAATAACCATGCCAAATGACTTCGTTTCTAAATTCCTTTCACATACAAAGCTGGTTTTCTTTCGTACTTCATATGTTTTGGAATTTACCAAACAAGTCCAACAGTAAATATGAAGTAAATGTTATTTACATAACAAAATACTACATGTGTCTAATGATATTTGTTCATATTACGATTTTACATTCTTCCAAAATAATTGTTTACCTTGCGATCATATCTAACTATTATAGATGTATCCTTGCGTAAAATACAAATGACATGATTCAGCTATTTGGTTATTGACGTTCACAAGAAAATAAAATTAATTGCAACTAAACTAGATAGGTTTGACGGATAACGAAAACCATTGAAATGTTATTTAAAGCCTATATATAGTTGTATTTATAAGCATACCACCAAATATGAAAAATATGAACTCATTTGATTCTGATTGTATTTTATAAATTTATACTTTTTAGCTTATTTTTTAACGTATGAGCTCATTATAGCTTAAATATGAAAAGAAAAATCCCGTAAGCTGACAAGTAAGCCGGAAAATATGGAGATATAGAATATAAACCGAGTCAATAAACTTATAAGCATTAAAACATACACAGACATCACCTAAATACTAAATAAGCTCTAAAAAATTTATTATAAATTGAACAAACGGTCAGTTGACCAGTTAAAGTAAAGCTCTCGTGAAAAATGATCCGAGTTCAATCCCAACTCCTAACTATTAGGTTGTTGAGGCAGGAGATCATTGTTTGAGGCTTGGTCTTGGGGAATGGATCTACACATTTTGTGAATAAATTGTGGAAAACAGAAAAAAGCAAAAAATAGAATATTTGTAAAGTTAGGGGGGAAAAGTGGTAAAAAAGAAGATGAAAGTAGTAGTATGCCAATAAGTCAAAGTGTTCGTACCATCCGGAAATAAGGAAAAGTGTACCTTCCTCACATATTTGCTCCACCGAATAGAACTTGTTTACGTTTCGACAGCGACTTTTTCTTATTACAAAAATACCCTCGTTAACTTATGCCGTCGCTTTCTGTCCTTACCCGTACGGCTCTGTTCCTTTTTCTTTTAAATGACTCTCTTACCCTTCGTCTAGAATACTATTGTAGCATAAACAAGTGACACCACGTGGCTTTGTGAAACAAGAAAATGATCACAAGGTCCTCTAAAAGGCCAAAATAGTAATTTTGCATGAATATTGCCCATCTTCAACCTACATTACTACTCAGTTATCAACTACCCCAATAACCACACCACCCTTTATTCCTGTTTAAGCCGTTACTACTACTACTACTACTTCCATCCATCATTTATTTATATAAATTCTTTTCATTCAATTATATATCATATCATCACAACGTACTTTAAAAACATGAAGAAACAAAAATGTCTTCTTATCCAAGAAAACAACACCAATACCAGCAACCCTTTTGATCTGTTATCAGAAGAGATCATTTTCATGATATTGGATTACTTAAAACCAAACCCTTTTGATCAGAAATCATTTTCTTTAGTTTCAAAGTCTTTTTATTCATTTGAATCTCATCATAGGAAAACCTTAAAACCCTTTCCTCGTACTACCACAACATCATCATCGTCCCATGATCATCATCATCATCATACAACCTTAAAAAAGCTTTTAAAAAGATACCCATTTGTCACACATCTTGATCTTACACTTTGTCCTAGGATAACAGATGCTTACTTGTCCTATATATCGAATTCATGTGGTGCAACTTTGAAAAGTATTGATCTGTCTAGGTCTAGATTCTTTACACATGTTGGGTTGTCATGTTTGGTTAGTAAGTGTGTTGGTTTAGTAGATATTGATGTTTCAAATGGTGTGCATTTGAATGATACTGCAGCTGCTGCTATCGCCAGCTGTGCCAATTTGGAAAAGTTGTGTTTGACTAGGTGTAAGAGTTTGAGTGATATTGGTATTGGTTGTATTGCTGTTGGTTGTTTGAAGTTGAAGGTTTTGAGTTTGAAATGGTGTTTAGGTGTTACTGATTTAGGTGTTGCTTTGATTGGTGTTAAGTGTAAGCAGATTAGGAGCTTGGATCTTTCTCACTTGCTGGTATGCAATACTTTCTCTTTTTAGTACTCGTAATACTTTCTACTATTTGATGTGCCTTTTTTCAAGTGTTTCAAGTTTCTTGATTAGTATAGTATTTTTAGCCGCTTTGGAGTCAAATTTCTTGATTAGTATTCAATTCTGAAGAATGATGATGGTAAATTTGTTTTCCAATAGAGAACATCATCATGATACACGTTGTAGATTTAGAAACAAATCTAATATATTGAAAATTGTGAAATTTAGGTTTCGCTTAATCGGAAGTTAACGTTTTTTTTTTTTTTTTTAATTGAGGGAGTAGCTAATGTTCCATTTTGTGAGGAGATCTAAAATTAGTACCATATTAAAAGCTTTAAGATATTTTTTTTTAGTTTAGATAAAGAAAATTGTATTAAATGAGGTGATGCAATTTCAAAACTCATAATCAATGATAATTGACAACGTGACGAGTACAGATTTTGTGCGAGTATTTTAGGTGACTTGGCTGCTTCAGATATGTGCTATATTTTCTTCTGCGGTCAATGCAATTAAGAAATTGAGTCAACCTGTTAATGAATTTTTTGTTTCTTTGTTAGTCATGTCGTTGGTGTCACCATTGTTGTCTGTTGATGGTTGTTGATGTTGTACCATTGTAGAGGTTATTGTAGTTCCTTAAAGTTTAGTTCATTTGGTGACTCGGATTAACTACGATTTTTGTTTTATATAGTGCGAGAAGAAATCAAAATGTGTCATAGGGTCCCATTATCTTGACGAAAATAGGAGATGGGACCCACAAAGGCGATTATTAGAATCCGTGATATCATTTTTTGGTTCTTTGATATAATCTTGGATACTCATTCCTTCTTGTTTGTGTTGATCATTTACAGATAACAGAGAAATGCTTGCCTTCACTTTTGAGGTTGCAATATCTCGAAGAATTGGCTTTAGAAGGCTGTTGTGGGATCAATGATGAAAGTCTTGTATCCCTTAAACAAGGGTGGAAATCATTGAAGGTATCCTTTCTAAATTACAATATTAACTTTTATATTATTTCATAGACTTTTTAAGACACTAAGGAACTTCTCTGCTTTTACTCTTGACAGACGTTGAATATATCACATTCTGAGAATGTTACTCATGTGGGAGTGTCTTCACTAACCAGCAATACCGGATGTCTTCAGAACCTTGATTTAGCATATGGGCCACTAGTAAGTCCCATATTCATTTATCTTGTTGTATGCCGGCTGATCAAGTAGATGATGTTAGATGGATGAAAAAGTTACACTTTAAGTTTTCATCCAAGATATTAAAACTTTGATCAGAAAGTCAAAGTGGTAGATTTTATTACGGAGTGCCATTTTGTTAAGGGGCCTGGGAAGCACCAAATAGTATAGATTTGAAAAGTCAACTTTTCAGCAAGATTAACAGTGGTACTTTACTAGTTTTTATCGCATATGTTGGATGTTAATGTTACAAAGCACCTAATGAAAGCAAGAGCTTCCTTACATTAAAAAAATAAAAAAATAAATATTGACGGACATGGATTCTGGTTTACGCAAGTTTTCTTCTTTTTCACTTATTGAGGAGTATTACTAATATTAGCACATGGACTGGTTCAGGTAACTCATGCCATTTCTGAGAGTCTACGGAAGCTTTCACAATTGCAATCGATCCGGTTAGATGGTTGCCAGGTTATGTGTTCGGGACTCAAGGGCATTGGGAGCTCGTGTGTATCATTGAAGGAGCTAAGCTTAAGTAAGTGCTCGGGTGTGACAGATGATGGTCTTTCATCTATAGTCACGAAGCACAGAGACTTGAAAAAGCTAGACATCACTTGTTGTAGAAAGATAACTCAAGCTTCAATTGCTCAAGTCACAAAATCATGTCCATCCCTCATTTCCCTCAAGATGGAGTCATGCACACTTGTTTCCTCGGAAGCTTTTGTTTTAATAGGGCAGCATTGTCAGTTCCTTGAGGAGCTTGACGTTACTGATAATGATGTTGACGATGAAGGTATGCACCTTCCTCTTTTTCTATTAATTAAAACCACAAAAGGCCAATAATTTTTATATTCTGTGCTTGTGTTCCAATATATGTTAAACTATCCTTCAATAATGACAAAAAAAAGTGAACCTTTGCCTTGGTTTTTGTAACGTTCCCTGTGATCAAAATAGGAAATAATGTAATTTTCCTAGGTACCTGCATAATGGAAATGGTAAACATAGTATCATGTTTCTGCAGGCCTAAAGTCGATTTCAAAATGTTCTGAACTCTCTGTCTTGAAGCTCGGAATATGCCTGAATATAACTGATGAGGGGCTTGTTTGTATTGGAAATGGATGCTGTAAACTTATGGAGCTCGATTTATACAGGTATATGCGTGTTTTCACAGAGATAATAAAAATGATAAATAGCCATAACAAATTATGTAATTTTGATGCTTCATCCATCATCCATGACTAACTTGTGAATGTACTTTTCTCGTTTAGATCAATTGGAATAACAGATACAGGCATATCTGCAGTTGCTGATGGTTGTACTACCCTTGAAATGATCAACGTCTCTTACTGTGAAAACATCACTGATAGCTCGTTGATCTCGTTGTCAAACTGTTCTAAATTGAACACACTTGAAAGCCGTGGATGCCCTCTTATTACATCTTTGGGGCTAAAAGCCATTGCCATTAGATGCAAGCAACTCACGAAGCTAGACATCAAGAAGTGTCATAATATAGATGACTCCGGAATGATTCCACTGGCTCATTTTTCACAAAACCTCAAACAGGTAACCATTAATTCTTGTGTTTTGTAATGAATTCTTGCATAACTGGTTTACTTATCTTTTACTTTTTTTCAGATTAATTTGTCGTATAGTTCTGTGACGGATGTGGGGCTGTTATGTCTTGCTAGCCTTGGGTGCTTGCAGAGTATGACGATTCTTCACATGGATGGTTTGACTCCAACTGGACTTACAGCTGCATTGCTGGGATGTGGAGGTTTGACTAAAGTGAAGCTCCAATCGTTGTTTAGAACTTTACTACCAAGATTGGTTCTTGAACACCTAGAAGCTCGTGGTTGTGTTTTCCAATGGAGAGATAAAGTCTTTCAGGCTGAATTGGATCCAAAATGTTGGAAGCTACAAGCTGAGGACATTGAATAGGCAGGCATAACATATATTTGGCGAGTCTCATCTTGGTTCGATACATAATGAAGTGGCTTAAGACCCCCAAACTTCTTTCATGTAATCATTAGAATTATATATGTTCCCGATTTGTCTATGATGTAACACGAGGTCAACTATTAGCTAGGGTGTATCATGTTACTAGAATAAAGTATAGTGATCAAAGAGAAACGGTATGCGCAAAAGCATTTTCGTTGAGGACTGTAACTACACTTTCTTAAAAGGGATTGTGAAGTGAAGGCGATTAAGTTTTGTGTTTTTTATAGATTAAACATCAATGTGTCAAATTAAACGTTACCATACGATGAACATTGGCTTCTTTTGGTTATAGGCTTGCGTCCCTCATCTTTGAACATATTGGTCTTGTTCTTAAACTGCAACTTAATTTATGAATTCTAAGAAGAACGTTTAACCATTAGAAGACTTCTTATCATATTAAACTGTAAACATGAATTGGCCTTTCAGATTTTGTAAATGCTAGATATAAACTCAAATAGTCAATTCAATGATATCATGAGAATAGACAAGACTGTATAATGAAGATAACAAGTCGTAAACGTATGGAAAGATTTACCTTGAAAGCTCTCTGACGGCGTTGGTTGTCTGCATCTAATTTTCGGTAGACCTACCATCACACATGCAGTGAATGTGTGTCAAAATGTAAGTATCCCATGAGACAGAGAGCCACACTTTCCCGGCCCATTTTCGGATGGATATGACTGCTAACCAAAACTTATCGATCTGTTACAGTACCAATTTAGATAAGCATAGTTATCTTAGTGATCTATTAGTAATCTAAATTAAGGTTTGTTGTATACATCTCAACTAGTCACTACAATGTATGTAGCTTGATATTGATTTTGTCAAAGTCCTTCAATTACCCCTCTGCAGTTGTACTATTAAAGCATCAGGTTAATATTATTTTTAGTTCATAGAGATAGGGAAATGGAAGTATTTACTAGCAACAGTTATGCAGAAAGTGATTTGAAAAGACATTCATGGCTGGAATCCCAAAAGACATTATTAATATCATAGTAACTTTGATGAATGCTACATATTCCTAACGACTGGAATGGATGTTATAAGATCAAAGGAGTGTGAAGGTTCATCATATCATAAATACATAGAATATTCTTTCCTAGTTTCGGTTTGAACTTGGAGAATACTGGTGGGTATGGGAGGTGAAGCACCAGCAATCGGCATTGACCTGGGAACCACATTCTCGTGTGTTGCAGTATGGGAACACGATCGAATAGAAATCATAACCAACGATCAAGGCAATCAAACAACGCCATCCTGTGTTGCTTTCAATGACGAGGAACGTCTCATTGGTGATGGTGCCAAGAATCAGATCTGTATGAACCCTACTAATACTGTTTTTGGTAAGTTCAGACGTTTCATAGTTCAATCTCTTAATACATTTTCCATATATTCCATTACTCTGCTGATTAAATTTTCTGCAATAAGATGCAAAGAGGATGATCGGCAGAAGATTTAGCGATGCTAAAGTACAAGATGACATGAAGTTGTGGCCATTTAAGGTGATTAAAGGATCTGGTGATACGCCAAAAATTGTGGTTACACACAAGGGTGCTGAGAAACAATTTACTATTGAGGAAATTTCGGCGATGGTTCTTATTAAGATGAAAGAAATTGCAGAGGCTTATATTGGTAAAACTGTAAAAAATGCTGTCATCACAGTCCCTGCTTACTTCAATGATGGCCAGCGTCAAGCAACAAAGGATGCAGCCACCATTGCAGGCCTAAATGTTGTTCGTATGATCAATGAGCCAACAGCAGCTGCAATTGCTTATGGTTTAGATAATGCTTATTGCAAAGAGGAATGTACTTGTATTTGATCTTGGAGGTGGCACTTTTGATGTCTCTTTGCTAACTATCGACGAAGGTGGTACTTTTGAGGTTAAGGCTGTTGCCGGCGATACTCATTTAGGAGGTCAAGATTTTGACAACGCAATGGTGAATTATTGTGTTAAGGATTTTAAGAAGAAACAGAAAAAGGATGTCACTGTAAATGAAACAGCGATGGGAAGGTTAAAAGTTGCTTGTGAGAAAGCAAAGAGAGTTCTTTCCTATGCTACTCAAGCTTCAATCGAACTTGAATTGTTACATGAGGGCATTAACTTTTCTATGAAGTTTACTCGAGCCAGGTTTGAGGAGCTTAATATGGACTATTTCACAGAGTGTATCAAGAAACTGGAGACATGTTTAACTGATGCAAAAGTTGACAAAGAAAATGTGGATGATGTGATTCTTGTTGGTGGGTCGACTAGGATACCAAAGGTCCAACGTATGTTGCAAGAGTTCTTTCATGGCAAACAGCTATACAAGAGCATTAATCCTGATGAGGCTGTTGCATATGGAGCAGCAGTTTTGGCTGCAAAGTTATGTGGTGACACTAACAAGATGCTAAAGAATTTGGTGCTAATGGATGTTACTCCCTTGTCACTTGGTACTGAAGTAAAAGGAGAAATAATGAGAGTTTTGATTCCAAGAAACACAACTATTCCTACAAAGAGGTCCGAGAATTTTATAACCACTGTAGATAACCAACATTCTATGGTCACCATGGTTTACCAAGGTGAGCGAACAAGATCCAAGGAGAATTATTTGTTAGGACAGTTCACAATTTCTGGCATTTCACCTGCTCCCAGGGGAGTCTCAAAAGTTGAAGATTGCTTTGAAATAGATGCTAATGGCATCCTTACAGTCACATCTAAGGTACTATCTACTGGCAAGATTAAAAGAGTCTTACAGTTACCAATCACAGTGGAAGATTGTTGAAGCAACAGATGGAGAAAATGGTGAACGATGCAGAGAAGTTCAGGATTGAGGACCAAGAGTACAAGAGGAAAGTGGATGCATACAACTCCTTCAAGGATTGCTTTTATGCCTTAAAAAATAAAATCAAAGGAAATGATACGCCGCTAAAGGTCTTCAAGAACATGAAGTATGCACTTAAGGACACGGAAAATTGGCTTTCCAGCAACAAAGTCGCAGAGGTTGATGAGATTGAGGCCAAGAGGCTTTACCTGGAGTTCATATCCAAGCTTGCATTTTCAGACTAATATGTGTGATTTTCGAGAATAGGACTATTTGTAGCGCATCGTTTGTTTCCTATTTTGAATGAACACTAATAGACTATTAAATAAAATACGATACTCTTCCAGACAAAATTCAAGCTCGTTCAGATTTTGTGAATCATTGTTTTAATTACTTGTTTAAATGATACTGTATAATGTCTCACATTCCCTGGAAACCAAAATTGTGAAGTGCCTGAGGTTGATTTACTGGTTAAAAAAGAGCTGTAGTCTTAACAGTCTCGCTGATTATATAAAATAGATTGTCGGCGCATAAGGTTTCACTTAACATCTGCAGTGCTAATAAACTGATGAACATTAGTTGATAATCATGAAAGACTCGATAAAAAGTGTGTTAGTCATTGATCCACCGGAAAACCTATGCGACCATATATTAGTTCACCGCACATTATGAAATTATTATACTGTGAAGTAATAATGTATATGATTAGCCTATTTACATTCTACAAATTTCAGTATATTATAGTATAGACAGGACTTGAAAACTTTGATTGAGTTATTTGAGGCAATCTAAATAAAAACAGACCTTCATAACCTACCAATGTCCAGACTAGGATTCTCAAATAACCAGCAATCATTAAAAGAAAAACCCAACAAAATTCATATTAACCAACGTACAAAAGAAACAAAATACAAAAATAGTGCATAAATATGTGGTTGCAAACAAAACGTTGATCAAGGTCCTTAAGTGGTGGGGATTCGCATTGCATAACCTAGCTAAATGCCCCGTCTGTTGGCAGTTATAACACCTTACCACAGCAACATCACCCCTGTTCACAACAGTCCCAACATTCCCTGTTTGTCTTTGTGGTGCCTCATTTCTTCTAGTGTTCTCAATCTCTTGTTCCTGGTGGTGTTTGAAGCGGTACGAAGATTGTTGTTTGTTGGTTTGGTGCAGTAGGACTTTTGGAAAGCTCTAGTAAGAAGTATCATAGCTTTCTTCATGTTATCCATTGGATCAAATTCTTTCTCAACAAGAGCATTGTCCTCGTCTGATCAGAGTCTTCACTTTTGCCTCAGCCCTACTCCTTGATGATGGTATGTGTGATGATGAAGGTTGGGTTCTACATGTTGCTACTATTGCTAATGGATCTCGTCTTTCTTAACATCTCTTGTCTCACTTGATTAGCTTCTTTCTGATTCCGCTTAAGTATGTCAAAGATTTGGTTGAAATCAATGGCATGTAAATCCATTATCCGTCTCACCAGATCGAGTAGCATACCGACTCCCATCTGGTTGTAGACTTAATTTTCTCATTAATCCTCTTTGCATTCAGCTTGTTCCTAATCAGCTCATCTGCAATCTTAGGTAGTATGACTCCCCCGTCATGGGTGTGAAGTTGTCATGTTCCCAAATGATAGTCGTGTGCTTGTCTTGCAAACCTCCTTGCATTTGTCTCTCAATCGCCTTCCACATAGCATGTGCAATAATGCAGCTATCACTACTACAGAAAGAGGAATAAAGCCTCTATTTTTATAAAACAGGGTTCTTTGATTTTTTTTTTTTTTTCCCCCACTAAAATACCCCGATTCCTAATTTATTATAAATTTTCTAATAGAGCCCTGTTTCTTAATTAACAACCATGCTCTATTCCGTTGGCGGGATCATTTCACTTTTGAGTTTTTGAATTTTTTCAAATGAAATTTCACAACCACTAATTAGTAAGTCATCTCCTTGATTTTTAGTTGAAACATAGGGTTAGGTATGTATGGGTTAATTTGAGGCTTAATTGAAACTTAGGGTCAAATTTAGCCCTAATTGCGGAGAGGTAATTGATGGTTATTGATTTTATAATTTGTTGGTTGTTGATGTTACTTATGGATGATGTTAACAAGTTTGCTTAATTTTAGTGTTTGCTGCAGTTCTTGAATAAATGGTTAGTTTGTTCACTTAAATTTCCATGGCACTTTAAATTTGACTCAAAATCAACCAACAGTAGCTATGTTTGTTTCAGTCTTATACCGACATATATTAAGCTTATAGATATTTTGATGTTATACTAAATACGTGTTTTAGTGCTATACCAAATGCGTTGAAGGAGATTATATTAAGGCAAAGTTGCAGGTAGTATGAGAAATCAAAGCTGGAGATGGGGGACATATTTTAGGCATTGCTAAAGCGCGGTAGCGGAGTAATTATAGCTGTATTTTTGGATTGGCGTGATCTTTTACGATGATACATCAACGTTTCATAGGTTGTGCTTAACACGAGGTTGACCATTCTTCTTTGCTCATTCGTACTTCAGTAATGATCTATATATGCTACTGATTAGTCCTAATATATGTAGGATCTAAACTTCTGTTTCCACACCTTTCGCTGCAAGTAAAGGAAAGGTACTCTCATATGCTTATGACTTTTTGAATTGTCATCAAGTCATATCACCAACACTTATATTTTCAGGTTTATGTTGTTTTACTCTATATTCTTGCCCCAAATTATGATATTATAATGTTTTGGACACATCTTTCTAATGAAGTTCAGATTATCAGGGTCAAACATGAACATTTTGTGCAAGAATCTCAATGGAGAGTGGTTTTAGAACTGGATTATTTAGGTCTCATCATCTGATTAATGTGAAAAAAAGGTCCCTTTTAATAAGTATTTATTTTGTTGTACTACAACTCATGGTTTTTCTTACAAATATCCACCTTATTAAAATTACTTTACATCTTTTATGTTTTTAAAAGAAGTATTTGACACAGTACATACATAAGGATGGCTTTAGGGGAGTTTACCAAGTATATTTTTAATTCTAAGCATCTATTATGTGGAGCATTTTTAAATATTGATAAAAGTTAAACACCATTTATCTGCTAGGCTCGTGTCGGGGATGCACGTGACGGGTGTGCTATATTTTGGAAACATAAATTGCAAGCGTTTTTCTTTTACTCGCTTTCTCGAAAAGTAAAATGGCAGGTATATACAACACTATAATTGTTACTTGATGTGATAACACCTGATGGCTAATGTTGTCTCCTCATGTGGCTCGCCTTTGTTGATGTGTTTTTCATGTGATTATTTGGAGTCAAACTCAAATGTCATATAGTTTTCTTCCAGGTTGTATTGTAAACTGATATGCAGCAAGTGATTAAGACTTGGTTTTGGATACCTTGAGATTTGATTGTATCTACTGTAAATCCTTTTAGTACAGATTTTCTCTTGTGCATGAGGACAACATTGAGTTCAAGGAATTTGGCGCAATTCTCAATTCTAAAGACAGATTGGAGACGAGATCAACTTTATCAAACCCCATATATTTTTGTTGAGTTATTCAAAAGCAGTGACAATAACGAGACTTACAGTGACGTCAATGGTGTATGTTTTACTTTCATTTATGTTCAAGTAGTTAATAAAGTTGGCTTGTATCTTTTTAGATGTGTTGTTTGCAAGAGTAGTCATACAGTACGCAAACTCAATGTATCAACAAAATTCAGTTGTAAACTTGTAGTGTCAATGGATCTTCCTTATTTTTTTCTTCGAATCAATACTATGTTCATTTCGGAAACGAAGAGCAACAAATTCATTGCTGAAATTATCTCATAAAAAGTTTTTTTTTTTTTTTATTGTTTCTTCTTTTTTTTTTCTTCGTATAGAGCCATGTTTTTAAGTAGAAAACCGGGCTCTATAACCATAAGCCCGTTTTTCAAACTGGGCTCTATATGCATTTCGAATAGAGTCCCCTCCCCTTTGTGCCCGTATGTAAAACCGGGCTCTATGCTCATTTTCAACCGGGCTCTATGCCCTTTTTTGTAGTAGTGTATCCATAGTAGCATAAATCTCATCTGGTAGCCCTAGCAAGATAATGTTTCACATATGGAGTCTCAGAAATAATATTACTATCATCCTGATTCACCACATATGTGTCACTAATAGATTCAGGATGTTCATGATGACGTTGATCATGAGCAAACACATTATCAAACGCAACATTATCATTTTCATCATAACTTGAATGTTGTACCTTAGCCAATATGTCTATATCATATGTAGATCCGACATTAGAATCATCAGTATCCAGAACAACTTCATTATTGTCATCTACACATGCCATGGAAACAAAACTAGCATCCAATTCTGCACCTTCATTGATGGTTCCCTCCCGTGTCTGCATCTCTCTTTCATCTATCATTTTTTTATTTTGTTTGCATCTCTCTCTCTCTCATTCATCCCGCTTTCTTTTGTCTGCATCTCTCTCTCTTTCATCCTGCTTTCTTTTGTCTGCATCTCTCGTTCATTTATCCCTCTTTCTTTTAACTCATTTTCTTTTGCTTGCATCTCTCTCTCATAAAGTGCTATTGCATTAAGTACCATTTCAAGTTTATCCATTTGACTGATAATCATATCTCTAAAAGTATGAACCTCCATTCCAATGGATTCTCTAAATATTTGTCTTTCGAATTCATAATCATATCCCGTTATGGTCCTAAGCTCTCTAAACTCTGTGTTTAAGAACCTTTCGAATTGTGTCTTGAGCACTCTAAAATCAGCCTTAGAGTCACTCTCATGAAGTTTCTCTTTATCCAGTTGTTTTTCTAATTGATTCAAGTTGCGGAAAATTTCATCTATGAAAGTCTTAACCTTCGTTTCAAATCTAAAGAATGTTTTAAATGCCCTGCTAAACCTTCGATCCCAAAATTCTATTTTTGGGTGTAAGAAGACCTCAAGTTGTGATTAAGTACTCTAAAATGTGGCATGCAATTCTCTTTTGAGTGCATAGCGTAGTTTACACTTTCTTGCATCTCTATTTCTTTCTACTTGAACATGAAGATAGTGTATCACTTGATTCCATTGATTCAAAGTAGTGATGTGTGAAATGATGAAGCGAAAAGTGTACCGCTTTTAGGGGGTCATTTAAGCCCTAAATCGTATTTATTTGATCAAATATTGCCCTAAATCGTTCCTTTTGTCATTTTAGGTACTTTGGAGAAGAAATCTGGAAAAGGAAGCATTTTGGACGTTTTTGGAGCATAAAAGTGAAGAAAACGACAAAGTCTCAAAATTACGCTGGAAAGTACCTTTGACGGCGTCAGGAATTGGTCCAGACGGCGTCATGGATTGGCAAAAGAGGTGGATGTGAAAATTACTCATGATAAGCCAGAGAATTTTGCATGAAAAATCTGACGGCGTCACCCTTTAATGTGATCAAGGTCGTCACGGCTTAAGCTAAAGAGGGACGGCGTCAAGCACTAATCTGACGGCGTCAAGCCTTGATAAGCCAGAGCGGATTTTGGAGGTCTAAAGAGGGACGGCGTCAGGAAGGCCATCCGGGAACCCTAAAAGCGGCGAGGTGACGGCGTCAGGATCTACAACGTGACGCCGTCAGCCCTTAAACTCTATATATAGTTTTGCAATTTTTTGTCATTAGGTGGAACTTTGTGTGTAACCTTTTGGGAGGAAACCCTAAGACGATTTTAGCAGCTTTTTCAAGGCTTTTTGCCTTGAGATCTTCCATGTTACATTGAAGATAAGTTATCAATTAATCATTCAATATGTCTATGTGTTGTTTGATTCTATCTTGTTCTTGTCTTTTGTTTAACATGCTAGGCTAGGTTTTCTTTGTGTTTGCTTAGATCTAATGAAACCTAACTATTGATTATTGGTTATTAGTGTGTTATTAATTGTATTGGATGATTGTTCATCTATGTTAGGCTTAAGAAAACTGGCTAACTTCCTATTCGGTAACTTGCTTGAACGTCTTAAGAAACATGAACCAATGCGTACTAAGGTTTTTATGGTTGTATTTAATGCATGAGCGAATTCTAGTGATCCCATGTTAGGAGCTTCTTAGCCGGCTCGACATAGGAGTGAAGTAGGAGCTTATAGAGTTGGGGAAGTACGTACGCCACCCCACGATTGGTATTAAGGAATACACCCGTCATCCACGCGATTAATACACACTAATCAACCGGTAAAAGATAGTTAGGGAGTAAGGAAATCTAAGTAAACACATTTCTCTCCACATAAGTTTCATCAACCTTTTCATTTTCTGTTATTTTATTTTATTTGCATTCGTAGTAATTTGGGTTAGTTGACTAGCAACTAATTCCGCCCACTCTTTCAAACCCGAGATTTTACTTTCTTTCATAAAATTATAAAAACATAAAAAAGAATCTTCTCTCACCCCTAGACCTATTAGAGTAGTTTTTCAATCCTAACGACACTATTCCCTGTGGAGAACGATCAATCCCCCGTACTTACCACTACACTATACTACATCGGTCAGGTACACTGCCTGGTGGGGTTGTAAGCCTCTTGAGATCCCTCGAGAGGTAAAACCTGTTGTAAGGTCGCAAAACCACGCATCATGTGTGAAATGATACCGGATCTTTTTGAAGATAAAGAAGTGATTGTGTTTTCGGATTGTGTTGTTTGTTCGGCTATGATTGTGTTAAAGTTTTTGATCTCGATTTTATAATAGCTAGCACAGTAATTTTATCCAACGAACCCAAAATACAATCAATCTCGAATTCATTGACACTCAATCAAAACCGTAGTCCAAAATTTATATCAAAATTTTCAGCACCAAAAACCTAATAACTAAATCAAAATTTCAGCACAAACTAAATCTTAACCAATGTTTGTGCAATAACGACCAAAGCTCTTGTAATGTTTTAATGATGAAAAATATACATTCGGAACACTTAAAATCACAAGCGATAGCCAAAAACCGAAAATCCTTGAAAGTTGGGTCTGGCACGCCAGCTCACGCGTCAAACACATGGCCAGCCCGCCAGCCTCGGTTCAAAATGTATTTCCGGTTTTTCCTAGTCGGCTTTCCTCTTACCCGACTAAGGTGCTTCTTTCAATACAAGTTCGTACATGATATTTGAGAAGTTTACTTTAAGATTTAGACTTAGAGAGATGCCCAAAATAAGTACTCCCGGTTTTACAAAAACACCCACTCATAAACGTTTTTACGAAGCCTCTAGCCAAGGCAAAATTGTTTTTCCCAAAACCTAGGAGGTTTATACTTTCACTAGAACATCAAAGGAAAGTATTCAAGTGACCATAATCCTTACCTTTATCTTTACTAATCACGTAACGGGTTTACTCCCTTATTGATCATTTAAGTCGATGTCATTTTGCGTAAACGCAATTCTCTCATTTATGAGATGTTGATTTACCTTGATGCGAAGTACTCATCTTACTTGCGTCAAGATGATTAGTAAATGATTTAACTGTGGGTTAACTAATGATTATCAAATTTGAATACTTGAAATATAACCATTCTTTGAATGTTTTAAATCTCTCATACAAACATTCTCTTACATTCCCTTACACCTCTTGTACTTTTTGTCCCCTACACCACAACACAATCTACTACATTATCTTGGGTTACATTCCTTACAACGCCACCACACACTCTTCTTCTTCCTCACACACTCTCAACATTCAAATTTGAATTTGAAATCACTCACACACACACACACACACATACACACCCAAACGCCTCACACATACACACACACACACACACACAATCTCACAACTCTTTTAATTTGAATCTGAATTCAAATAACGTCTCCCTCATACAACCATTATACAACTCATCTCTTACACATCTTCTTACATAATCCTATAACCTATTTCTTTCTCAACACACTTCCCTCTCGCAATCACCAACTAAATTGAATTTGAAATTCAAATTACAGCTCTAATACAACTCAGCTTATGAAACTTTTCTTACATACTCACTCACACACTCTAACCCTTCCTCTTCAAGTTTGAGTTTGCCAACTCATTTCCCTCACACACTCTTACAACTCTCTTACACATTTACTTACACACTCAAACCTCTCACATCATATAACTCATCTCTCTAACAGCTAGTTTTTGAATTTGAAATTTGAATTTCAAATTGGGAGGCAAGGTATTAACCAACCCTTGGGGAGAACACAAAATTATTACCCAAAACACAATGTCCAATGATTCTTTCCTTTCTCTTTCATATTGGACTAAAACCCCTAACTATCCATTTTTCACTTCCTAAATGTTTTTAAACATCAAAACCTTGGCTAAATGAGTTGGTTGACCTTGGTCAAAGGTGAAGTGCAAATTAAGGGTTTAACAAGAGATGAGTGCAAATAAACAAAACCCAAGAAATTATCGGGAGCACCAAGCGCTGGGTGACGCACCAACGCATACCCTGTGCGCCATGGTCGTCTGGAATTTCTTGGGTCTTGTCTATAAATACTCACTTCTTGTCTTTTACATTCTCAACTCTTGCCAAAGATTCTTTCCTCATATTTTCTTTTCTCTCAACCCTCTAATTCTACTATCTTATTGTGTCCTAACTTCTCATATAATCATCAATTGAAAGAACACTTCTTCCGAAAGAGAGATACACAAGATCCTAATCCACTCTTGTGAATTGTATCGAGGGTCTTCTTCTCTATACCCTTTGTTAGACTTAAAAGTAATGTTATATTCGGGAATTGCATAGTATTTAAGTACAGGGACTAGTTTAGCAAATAGTGGATAGTTAGACTAGAATCTTTGTATAAATACCCCTCCTAGTTAGCTAGGAGGGTTAGGGAATTCTTGTATCACTTTGAAGGTGTGTGTGTGATCTCCTCTCTCTCTCTAGAAAACACACACACCTTCCCCCATTCTTAATCTAATAAATACCATGTTTAACCTTTATTTTGAGTTCCCCCGACCTCCTGAACACGTATCTTGATCATTACAATTGGCATCAGAGCTAACCAGGGGCGGATCGTGGGGTTTTGAGGTGAATATAGTGATTAGGGCTCGGTACTGTTCACTCGTCGATGTTACTGTTCACCAGACTCATTTGATCGAACGAGCAGCAGTATAGTCGAACGACAACTTTGATCGAAGCACATTGATCGAACCACAACTTTGATCGAACGAGCTTCATTGATCGAACGAACTTATTTGATCGAACGAGTACCTTGATCAAACGAACAGCATGTCATCGAAGCACATCACTCAATCGAGCTAGATTGAGGTGATCCAATAACTATTTAGTCGAACGACTAAAATAGTCGAACCACTATTTAGTCGAACGAACTAAATAGTCGAACGACTAAATAGTCGAACGAACTAGATAGTCGAACGACCAAATAGTCGAACGACTAAATAGTCGAACGAAGCATGTCACAACTTGATCGAAGGAGCATATAGTCGAAGGAGGGTGTGATCGAAGGAGCATATAGTCGAAGGAGGGTGTGATCGAAGGAGCATCTAGTCGAACGACTCATGTGATCGAACGACTCATCTAGTCGAAGGAGCTTCTAGTCGAAGGAGCTTCTAGTCGAACCATGTTTGTAGTCGAAGCATGATATAGTCGAACGACTACTTGATCGAAGGAGGATTCATCGAACCAATTCATTTGATCGAACCACTCATCCTTTTGATCGAACCACTCATCCACTTGATCGAACCACTTCATCGAACCAAACCTTTGATCGAACCACAAGACTTTGATCGAACCATACTTGATCGAACCACACTTTAGTCGAACCATGTACTCTAGTCGAAGCAAGTATTGATCGAACAAGAACTTCATCGGACATCTTTGTAATCGAACAACTTTGGTTGAACATCTTCACGTCAAGTTTGTTGAAGTTCAATTTTTAAAGTCAAGGTGTTGATAAAAGTTGAATCAAATAACTTCATAATATAATATACTACATGTATTTGCATGTGAAGTGTTTTTGGTTTGACGTGTGTTGCATGAAAAGTTTGGTGTTTGACGTGTATGTTATTGACGCGAGTTTATCAAATTTTCACGTGGGGTTGATGCTTTATCAACAACGACAAACATAACTCGCACCACACCAAAATCACAAATGAAATTATTGGCCTACATCCTCAAAACACCACGTATCGCTAAAACGATCCTGATCAAGATTCACTATCAAATGACAATGGATAAAGTTTGCAATGAAATGTGACTACGGGGATGATTCGTTATTATTCATTTGGGTTTGAAGTAAGGTTATATGGACGCGTGTACTTATTTCATCTTCTTTCTTTCTACCCTCCCGCGAAGATGACTTGTTTGGGCTTATATTAATGGTGACGAAGACTTGGATATCTAGTTACTTTTGTGATTCTTCCTCTCTATACTCACAAAGTAGCTATCACTTTAAGGAGTTACGTTGTAGTGCTCAGTGTCTCACGTAGTTGAGGATATGTCAAGAGGTTAAAAGTTGAGGGTATAGGGTACACCGTTCTTAGTCACAAGGATCGTACAAGATTAAGTCACAAATCTGGGTGATTTTACTTCATTCTCAAGTTCGTCATATTGGGTTATCTTCTCATGTGGTTACTACAAAAAGCCGTTGTTTTTGATACAGGAGGTTGATAAAGAGTTAGACATCTTAAATGGTATTGTTAGTAGAATTGGGTTTATCGACATCTTCTCATAGGCTGATCGGGTTAATGATAAAGTGCTTCCAGTTAATACTTCACGTACACATCATTATGCTGATTCCGATAAATCGTAACCAGCAGGGGAGAGAAATGTGTACATCAAGGACGCACAACAAGTTCACGTGATCGGGTTTAATGACTTATGAAATGATTTGTGTCGGAGATTGGTTGATTCTATGTCTTATCTTCCACTCATCTTATTCTACGCACTTCTACCTTATCCACCTTCACCAATTTCGGGCAACAAGATCAAGATGATCAGTGGTTCAACTTGTTACTTTGGTGTTATCATTTCATGTGTACGTAATGGGCTGATTTATCATATGAAAGATAACTGGGATGCATTTGGTGAGAAGAAGATGTTGATACTCTATTCCCCCGAATGGATAATCTTGAAGAAGGTCGAGTCTACAGTCTGTTCTACATTTTTCGCTGCGTGTTAGAAGACTAAAGACGGAATGCATTTAACTATCAAAAGACTTCTTCAGATTCAGGGCAGTAATCAGAAAGGTTGTCAGTTTGGGGGAGAGCACTAATTAGGGGAGAGCACTCAGGGCACCCAGAATTAAACCCTAATTAGATTTGCTCACGTTCTTCTGCAAGTAAAGAAATGAAAGCTGAGAAGATTCTGCAAGCTGAACGAAGTAATGAAGTTTGAAGATCATTCTCTGCGCTTAATGGTTTATATTTTACTTGTAGGGAACTTTGTAAGCAATTCCCATATAACATCACTTTGGGGAGAGATTGTTAGACTTAAAAGTAATGTTATATTCGGGAATTGCATAGTATTTAAGTACAGGGACTAGTTTAGCAAATAGTGGATAGTTAGACTAGAATCTTTGTATAAATACCCCTCCTAGTTAGCTAGGAGGGTTAGGGAATTCTTGTATCACTTTGAAGGTGTGTGTGTGATCTCCCCTCTCTCTCTAGAAAACACACACACCTTCCCCCATTCTTAATCTAATAAATACCATGTTTAACCTTTATTTTGAGTTCCCCCGACCTCCTGAACACTTATCTTGATCATTACATTCTCTATACCATTTCTTCTAGAATCGAGCCTCTAGGCTAGGTTAGGTTGTTTCAAAACAAACAAATACTTATAAATCATTTGAATTCTTATCCGGGTTGTGGATAAGAAAGGGTACGAAGTCCCATCGTTATACTATGAAATAAAGAAGACATTTAAAATGATCGGGTTAGGGTACGATTCGATACATGCTTGTATAAATGATTGCTATTTATTTCAGGGGGATAAGAAAAAAGCTTTGGATAATTGTTCAATCTGTAAAGCGAGTTGATGGAAAGACAACAACACAACGGGGAAGAAAGTTGCTAACAAGGTGTTGCGTTACTTTCCTTTGACTCCTAGACTAGAACGTATGTACAACTCAAAACACACAAACAAGTATATGACTTGGCATGCTACTGGAAAGTCTAGGGAGAACGATAAGATGCAACACCCGGTTGGTAAAGTATGAAAGAATTTTGACATAATGAATTCAAATTTTGCAAAACAAACTAGAAACATCTGGTTAGGGTTAGTTGCGATCATTTCAATCCGTATGACAACCTTAGTCTGACTTACAGCATATGGCCAGTCATATTAACAACAAACAATACGCCTCCATGGTTATGGATGAAAGAGACTTCTTGTATGTTGACGTTGTTAATTCATGGCCCTAAATCACCTAGGAAGGACATTGATGTTTACCTGAGGCCTTTGATCGAAGAACTAAAAAAATGATGGGAAATTGGAGTCTTGACTTGAAACGATGCTACAAGGACTGAATTCACAATAAATCGATGCTTTTAGGACCATCAATGATTTTCCTTCTCGAAGTAGTTTGTCTTGGTGAAGTTGTCAAGGTTACTTGGCATGCCCTACATGTAATGCAAACACTCCATCTACTTGTGTGTCAAGGAAAATCGCTTACGTTTGTCATAGAAGATTCTTAAAATCCAACCATAGATGGAGGAAGAACAATAGGACATTCAATGGTAAGTTCGAATTTGCAGAACCTCTTAGAAAGTTTACCAATGATGAAATCTTGGATCAAATTTGGAGATTGCCTAGACTTACGCCAGGGAAACATCCACGTTTTAGGGTGTGAAGAGAAAACGTGTTCCTACCATTGAATTGAATTGGAGCAAACGATCTATCTTTTATGAGCTTCCGTATTGGTCTTTTGTTCAACTAAAACACAATTTGGATGTCATGAATATCGAAAAAAATGTATGTGAGAGCTTGTTTGGTAGTTTGTTAATAAATGACAAATCCAAATACACCAATAAGCCAAGACACGACTTGAAAATTGGAACATTCGACTGGAGTTGTGGCTCGTCAATAAAGGAAACGGGAAGTGCTTGAAGCATCATCCTATGTACTCTTTCACCTAAAACAGACGAAATTTTTGAATTTATCAAAGTGACCGATAATGATAGCATTATAGCAACCTAATAAAATACGAGTATGTCCATTACCTAATAAAATATACGAATGAGTATGTTCATTACCTACAAAAATATTTAAAGAGTAAGATGTCAAAAGATGTAACGTATGGATCGAAACATCACAATTACTTACAGATAAGGGGCATCTGTAAACACTTTCTAGTTTGTCCCATTTTTCTCCACGTATCATCATTAAAGGAACATTATTTAACACATTTATTTATGGATGAATTGGAAAGTGCGCAAATGAATAAATGACAGGGTTGAAGTAAAACAATCTATTTTACGGGAGACGGATAAAACAAACTAGACAGCAATGATTGGTAACAACTTGATACATAAGTAAGAAACTCGATAAAAATAAATAAATAACATATAATACCAAAATACGAGATTTTTAATGAGCAAACACCAACGATGAATTGTTGATGCACAAAAAACAAATCAATAAGTTCGTCATTTCGCATCAAATGCTCATCTTTGGCATCAATAGATTAGAGTTCGTCTTTGTTATTAAATTTAGGGTTTAGCATCGTGATTTGGTTGTGTTTACATGTTTTACGGTAAAAGGTTATTTTACTTTAACTTATTCTATAGAGAAACGAAAGTAACGGTTACTACGTACTATTTAACTAGCTATCCATACATGCTTGAATTTTTTGTTATTTAAGGATTTAATGCAAGTACAAAAGAATATTAGAACAACATTTATGAAAAACGTGCAGAACAAAACAAATGAAAAACTATGTTCGTTCATGATGTCATTTCAATGTAAGTGTCTTACCTTTGTTGGAAAAAGTTTGCACCTTCAATTCCATTATATTTTCAGCGTGAGTGTTTGCATAAAGTCCCAAAGAAACATTTGTATGATATATTACTACGTTTAAGATTTTAAAAGAACATAGCGTTAAAAGTATATACTTCACAAGTCACAACTATATCCATATTGATCATTATATATGAGTTTACGAAGTACAGTCTCCTAAAGTTAAATGTGGTAGACCATCTACCAAATGCTGGTAGGCCAATGCTAATGGTGACCGTAACTATTGTGGTCACCCTTACCACATCAGCGTCACATCAGTTTTCTCTCTCAAAGAGTGCACCTAATCACAATTTGCTAATGATGACCAGATTTTCTGCAATTAGTTCTAGCATGGAATGAGTCAATCATCCACTTTGGTATCTTATTGAACAAAAACGGTGATATTGTTCCTCCATTGATCGATAATTTGGATTTTTGGCAAGTTTCATGATTAGTCTATTCTATTTTGAATAGTCCAGGTGGTTGCATATAGGATCAGATCCTCTGTCTTTGCCTGAAACTTTTACTGTCTGTCAAATACCACAATGGTGACCGTAACTTTTTTCTTTTCTTTTCTTTTTTTAAATTAAAATTTTATTCATATATTATGCCAAAATTTCATTTAAACCGGTTTTATAACAAAATATAAAGATACTATCTGTAAGACTTTAATGTCTGGATGTCTATTCCATTCCCCAAAGGGTGATATATATACAAATACCAAATATCTACAACTATGGAAACTCTATCACTTTGTAACAAACTATAAAGAGTACAAGGAAAGTATACATATTCTAAATATACATGATGTGATATGGTTGACTAATAGACCCCCGCAGTCGAAGCGGGAGGTAAACGGACGTTGAGACTGTCCCGGAAATCATCAAAGAGAACCCGTGGGAGACCTTTAGTGAAGATATCTGCGATTTGGTAACGCGATGGAACATGCAACACGCGAACTTGACCACGGGCCACTTTTTCACGAACAAAATGAATATCGAGTTCAATGTGCTTGGTTCGTTGATGTTGAATAGGATTGCTAGATAGAAAAATTGCACTTACATTGTCACAATATACAATAGTAGCTTTATGAATTGGAAAATGTAACTCAAGCAGCAAGTTGCGTAACCAACAGGATTCGGACACTACGTTAGCTACACCACGGTATTCGGCTTCGGCACTTGAACGAGATAAGGTAGGCTGTCGTTTTGAGGACCAAGAAATCAGATTATCACCAAGATAAACGCAATACCCCGAGGTAGATCGTCGAGTATCTGGACACCCGGCCCAATCGGCATCGGTATATGATACAAGTTCATGTGTAGAGGATTTTGTGAGAAATAATCCGAAATGAAGAGCTGCCATATGACTATCATGAGGGTCATGCATATGAAGACATATTTGTTGAACCGCATAGGAGATGTCCGGGCGAGTGAAGGTGAGGTATTGAAGAGCTCCAGCAAGGCTTCGAAAGTATGTAGGATCAGAATACACGTCACCAGCTTCTGAACTCAGTTTTGCTTTAGTATCAACTGAAGTGTGAGAAGACTTACAAGAAGTCATACCTGCTCGTTCAAGAATTTCCTGTGCATACTTATATTGACTCAAAAACAAGCCATTGGAGGTGCGAGTAACAGCAATACCCAAGAAGTAACTAAGAGGACCAAGATCTTTCATTGCAAATTCATCAGCCAAACATTTCATAATGGAACACCGAAGAGAATCTGAAGAAGCTGTGATAATTATGTCATCGACATAAAGTAAAATGTAGGCTATGTCACGTCCATTTTTGTATATAAACAATGAATGATCCGAACGACTATGAATGAACCCAATAGTAGAAACAAAGTCTGCAAACCTTTGATACCAAGCTCGGGGAGCTTGTTTAAGACCGTAAAGAGACCTCTTTAGAAGACACACGTAATCGGGATGAACCGGGTCTCGAAACCCCATAGGTTGGTGCATATATACTGTTTCATTCAAATGTCCATGTAAAAATGCATTTTTAACATCTAGTTGGTGGATAGACCATGATTTAGAAAGTGCCAAGCTTAGTACCAGACGGATAGTAGCCGGTTTAACCACCGGGCTAAACGTTTCGGTACAATCGATGCCAACTTGTTGAGACCTGCCATCACCAACCAAACGAGCTTTATATCGCTCAAAAGAACCGTCAGATTTCAGTTTATGTCTAAAAATCCACATTGAACGAATAACATGCATATTAGGTGTTCTAGGTACAAGCTCCCATGTCTTATTTTCAATAAGAGCATTAAACTCATCAGTCATGGCTTGTTTCCAATTCAGATCATGGAATGCGTCTTTCGGGTTACGTGGTAGAGGAGATGGGGTGATAGAAGCGAGTAAACTGAATGGAGCTTTTGGTTTGCTAATACCTGACATGCTACGTGTTGTTATGGTCCTGGAAGGTGGGACAGTAGGTGCATTTTGAGATGTTTGGCGTCGGGCTCGGTACACAGATGGTGGGTTAGGCCGAGGGGAGTGTATAAGAGATGATTGTGTGGTAGGCCTAGATGGTTGTGGACTAGATATGTGTTCTGGTGTGGACTGAGATGGTGAGGTGTGAGTGTTTTGGGTCGTATGAAGAGGGCTGGAGATCCGAGATTGGAGTGGACTCGGAGAGTTGGGTTGGGTTGTGGGAGAAGGTGGCATTTGTTGCTGGTCTTGAGATGCACTCGTGGGTTCACTTGTGGGCTGATTTGGTGTAGATGGTCGAGTGGTGGGCGAGGAGACAGTAGATGAGTTGTGGTGTGGGAAGTATGGAACAAGATTTTCATGAAGGAATTCATAGGTTTCGGGTGTTGATGGATGGGGATAAGTAAAGGGAAATTTTGTTTCGTCAAAAAGCACATGACGAGATATAATTATTTTCTTAGAATGTAAGTCGTAACATTTATATCCACGATGTGAATCCGGATATCCTAAGAATACACATGGTGTAGATCGAGGTTGCAATTTGTTGATAGTGGTGGAAGGTAAAAGAGGGTAACACAAGCAACCAAAAGTGCGTAGGTGGGTATAGGTGGGTTGACGTTGATATAGGATCGAGGTTGGAGAATGGTAGTTTATTAATTTACTAGGTAGGATGTTTAGAAGGTATGTTGTCATAGCAAGAGCATGATGCCAAAAGTAAGAAGGCATAGATGAATGTGCTAAGAGTGTGCGGATGATATTGTTTATAGCTCGGATTTTTCGTTCGGCTTTTCCATTTTGGGAAGATGTATATGGACATGAGAATCGAAAAACCATGCCATTTTGATGACAAAAGTTATGAAATGAAAAGTTGTTGTATTCTTTTCCATTATCACATTGAAAGGCTTTTATGTTAGTTGAAAAATGATTGTGAATCTGATTGTAAAAGACAAGAAATTTGGAGAATACTTGTGATTTATGTCCTATTGGGAATGTCCATAAGAAATTGGAATAGTCATCAAGAAATAGTACATAGTACTTGTGACCAGCCGAGCTCAAGATCGGTGATGTCCATACATCACTGTGGACGATATCAAATGGAGATAAGGTAATAGACTTTGAATCATAAAATGGTAACTTAACGTGTTTACCAAAAACACAAGATTCACATAAAGATGGTTCTTTAGAACGATTACATGAAATGTAATTTTTATTCCTAAGCAAATGCAATATATTGGCGCCTGGATGTCCAAGACGCCTATGCCAAAGGTCTTGAGAGAAAGCAGCAAAAGTAGATGGTGGAGTGATTTGGTGAAGTGCGGAAGTGGTGAGAGGGTATAGGTCCCCACTACTATCACATCTCATGAGTTGAATCCCCGTCTTGTAATCCTTCACAGTGAAACCAAAGGGATCAAAAGAGATAGAAATGTTATTGTCAATAGATAAACGACGAACAGAGATGAGATTTTTTATTAAATGAGGTGTATGAAGGACATTTTTTAATTGTAAAGGTGGGTAAGGGTAAGAAAGAGTAGTATTTCCATAACCTTGAACTGGAATTCCATGACCATTACCAACAATAATATGTTTAGAAGTGCTCATATTGAAATAAGACGAGAGTGTACCTTGTGAAGCTGTCATGTGGCTCGTTGCTCCTGTGTCCATATACCAATTCTCATCAGGAGGGTTCAAGGTCATGGTATGCATGGCATGTTCAATATCAGTGGGAGCATATGAAGTGGATGGTGCCACAGATGCTGCATACGCCTGCTGTGGGCGAGGCCCAAGTATTCCTGCTGTTCCAGATGGGCCAGTGGGCCGAGTCCAAGGAGCTGATGGATATGGACAGGGTGGAATGGAGGCCAAATACTGCTGCCAAGCCCAAGGTGAAGGTGGGGTCCAAACCGATGGTCGAGGCCCATTATTAGTCTGGGTAGAACGGTTGTTGTAGGTGCCTGAGTTGTTATTGCCTCGACCACGGCCACCATTACGTCCACCACCACGTCCATTATTGCGTCCACTTCCACGACCACGGCTATTTTGAGAACCAGTACCACGAGAGGTATCACGACTACCATTCATGGGTTGCTTTGAATCACGTGATTCAGTGGTAGTGACAAGAGCAGAACCTGTAGTCATCCCTGTGATATTGGCTTGGCGGTTTTTGCGGGTTTCTTCCAGGATAAGCTTAGAACGAGCGTCATAAAAGGTTGGGAGGGGATCACTTTGTTGAATGATGGTGGCAACTCCATCATAACTTTCGTTTAGTCCCGCGATTAATTGCAAAACCAAAGGTTGGTTAGACACAGGTGCACCAACATTAGCAAGTTGATCAGCCTACATTTTGAGTTCTTGGCAATAGGAGGAAATGTTAGGAAAGCTTTCAAGTTGTATGTTGGCGAATTGGTGTTCAAGGGAGAGAGCTCGGGAATGTTTGTTGTCCTGGAATATATCTTTGAGGCGATCCCATGCTTTCTTAGCGGTGGTATCAGGTTCTAGGATGGTGTGCATGAGATCTTTGGAGATTGTTGCATAGATCCATTGAAGAACAATGGCATCATGACGACTCCAGGTTGCAGGAGTTATGGCAGGTTCTGTGTCTTTATCTTTTGGTGTTGGTGGGGCTTCAGAGGTGAGATGATCAATCACATCATGAGCACGAAAATGAATCTTAAACAATTCAGCCCAAGATGTGTATTGACTGGTTTCCATCTCGAGTTTGACAGGGACAACATTGATGATGTGATTAACAGGTTGAGCAGGATTAAGTTTAGTGGAATCTGCCATGGAGATGATGGAGAAAGAAACAAGTAGATGAAGGGAGGAAGGAAAAACCGATATTAGGGTTTTGGGATCGGCTATAGGCTCTGATACCATGTAAGACTTTAATGTCTGGATGTCTATTCCATTCCCCAAAGGGTGATATATATACAAATACCAAATCTCTACAACTATGGAAACTCTATCACTTTGTAACAAACTATAAAGAGTACAAGGAAAGTATACATATTCTAAATATACATGATGTGATATGGTTGACTAACAAAATATAAAGATACTATCATTTACTGTGTTAATAGAAAAAAATTGTAATGCACTTTATGCCTCCAAAATAAGACAAATACAATATTATACAACGGTCAAAAATAGGGGGAGTTGTGCCTATTTAATCGGTTGGCTGGCAAACCGAAAGAATGCCAAGGTTGGGGTGGGATTCGGTCATGCTCGGTTGAGCTAGGGGGGCAACGCGGTCGACTACTCGGTTGGGGGGTCAACCAACCGAGCAACCACCCTTCCATTAGCATTGGCCTTAGGATCGATCCTTTAGATCGAGTTCCTGATCTGCATTTCGAACGCAGTAAACCTCTTTCGTCGTTGTTTGTGAAGCACAACCCTCGTATGGCTTATTTATATGTGTAACCCGTCTTAACAATCAACAAAATCATATCATAGTTGCTTATGACAAAAACTAAGATGGATTATGTTAGTTGCGATGAGGTGTTGTTCTAATGTTCACATAATATGATTCAAAGAACTAGAAACAAAATTTCTGTTTGGTATTCACAAATATTGCTATCTGTTTGAAAAGCTTCGCAAAATTTCTAACCAAAGGCACATAAAAGCTTTTGTAAGGCTGGAGGTTATCCTCAAAACTACTACATATGTAATGGTCACATCAACGTCACATAATCATTTAGCACATCACAAAACCCAATACTAAACATATGTAATGGTCACCATCAAACCTTTTCTTTTAACAAATTTAATTAAAAACTAAATTAAACTTTCATTCATAATTAAAAACATTACATTAAAAGTTTTTTAAAAACACCACACATAAAAAAATAAAATAAAAAATAAATAAATAAAAAAATAAAAATAAAAAGTTAAATTAAAATCAACGGGAAATGTGTTCGACCAAATCGGCACAAAGGTTTTGATGTGCGTCTGACGATTTAATTTGGCTGATAACTTCTAACGTTTGTTCGCGAGTTCGTACGAGATACTTCACGATGTTGTTCCTCCAGATGAAAGTCGAGAGATATCGCATTTCATTTGTGTTTTTGAAACATATTATGAAACGTTTGTTAAAATAAAAGGTGATGGAGTAGTAAAAAGAAAAACATATAGCAGGTACAATTCTTCTTGCATGTTAGACTGGGCGTAGTGGATCGTGATCTACCATGCATCACCACGCAGCCGATCAACTGTGCGTGATTAGTTGTTTTTGAGAGGATTTGGTGGTCACCACCACCAAACCGAGAGCATCTATTTTCTCCTCAAACTTTTAAAAAACCTCACTCCCAACGGGTATATGTTGGGAAAAAAAGTTTCACATCCAAATGACGATTTTTAATTTTTACTTTTTTATCTTTTTCTTAGAACGACAACTAACTATCTTACAATATACACATCATAGATTATCTCACATGTCTTAAGCAGGACTTGAACCCACAATTATTTTGATTGAAGAGTTCTCACACAACAAGAGGTACCATTAAGACACAAACTCTTTGATCACATCCAAATGATGATAACCACAAACGAATATGGTATAAAATTAACAATATTTAAATGATATCAAATATACATGTCCGGGTCTTAACCAATCAAGTAATTGTGAATGTATCAAGTGAGACAACATATGTGAAATAACCATGTGCTTTTGTAGAGACATACATAGTTTCGATTCTTCTTTGTTTCATTTAAAATCCGACTCAAACCGAATCACGAATCACCTTGTGTATTCCAGGTGTCTACAAAACTCAAGGGTTTGATTCCACCAATACCAAAAATGAAGCCCCATATTCAGACACCCATGAAAAGCTAAGGGTCATATAATCCAAAATACCCATTCCAATTGAGCCGCCAATGTCCAAGTCAAACCCACAAGCTTTGACCACAGAAATATTCCACGGTCAAACTTGAATATTTTTAATTTTATTTTTTTATAGTATACTTTAACCTTCCAAGAACATGACACCATCTCATCTCCTTAAATATAAACCATTTTCAATTCTTAAAAACAGAAACAAAGAATCATTCAAATTTTCATATCAACTCAACTAGAGTACTTCAAACATACAAAATTTTAGTAGCAAACTATATTTTGAATGGCTTCTTCTGGTGGCAGTTTGAACAATAGTTCTACTACAACTTCACAGTATCCATCTTTTTCATTTTCTACTGCATCTTTTAGTGATCTTATTAACAGCAATACTAATAATAGTAACCACCAAGATTCTTCTAGTTGGGGTTTCTTTGGTGCAAATGATAGTCCAAAAATACCATTCTCACCATCTGCTTTTCTTTCTACACCAACTGGTTTGAACCAGAATCAGTTCTTGGACTCGCCTTTTTTTCCTTTTAACTCAAATGTAAGTTTTCTTTTCTTTTCTTTTATAATTTTTATTTATGGGTTTTGGATTTGAGCTAATGGGCTGTTTTTGTTTGTGTAGATTGTTACATCTCCAACAACTGGAAGCTTTTCTAGTTTGAATTATAATAAGGATGATGAAAGAAAGTTTTCTAACTTTTCATTTCAACCACATGCTACTACTAACAAGATGGTATGCACTAATATTCTCTTATATAAGTTTTCATGCTTAAGTTATGGTTTATTAAGTAAAACTCATCTTGGCTCATGATTTCTTTCCAAAAATAGAAAAAAAGTAATTGAGTTTTTTGTTTCTTAGATACATTTGATTATGATTTCAAGATATTAATATGCTAAGGCGATTGCGTATAAAAACCGCTTATCTTGTTATTTCATATTGATACATATGGGACACTGACCCGCTAGCGGCCGGTCTCACGGTCAACATAACATGGTGTATTGTTAACGCTTTTTAGAGTGTTTTGAGATTGTTTGTCTAAACTAGAAGTTTTAATTTAATAAACATGTTTTAGAAGCACACTGATATTGGTTGCTTACAAGAAAGACTCATAATTAATCAGTTAAGTTGTAATGTAATGAAATCCCATTGTAATTCATTTGTGTTTGAAACAGGAAGAACAAGTGAAAAGTCAACCACAAGAATGGAGCATGACAAAACAAACTGATTTCATATCAGAAATAAACAAAACCAAATCTGAATCAGTCCAAAACCAATATGTTTCTGATCAATCTCAAGCCACAAGAGATCAAACAAGGTTAGAAGATGGTTACAATTGGAGAAAATATGGACAAAAACAAGTTAAAGGCAGCGAAAATCCTCGAAGTTATTACAAATGTACTTATCCTAATTGTCCCACAAAGAAGAAAGTGGAAAGAAATTTAGAAGGACATATAACGGAGATCGTTTACAAAGGAAATCATAGTCATTCCAAGCCTCAAAATGCCAAAAAATCATCTTCAAACACTTATTATGAAGCTCCAGTCGAGAGCAATCATGTGGATTCTTCGGCATCGTTCGGAGAGGATGATTTTGAGCAAGCTTCCTCAATGAGTAAATCGGGAGATGACCATGAAAACGAACCCGAAGCTAAGAGATGGTAAGTGATTCATGTGTGACTAGGAGTGGTTGAATTTTTACTCAACTATAATGAATTTTTCCTCAACTTTTAAATGGTTTATTTTGTAGGAAGGGTGAGACCGAGAGTGAAGCTATTTCCGGGCCAGGGAGTCGAACAGTTAGAGAGCCAAGAATCGTTGTCCAAACGACTAGTGATATTGATATTCTTGATGATGGTTATAGATGGAGGAAATATGGACAAAAAGTAGTAAAAGGCAATCCAAACCCAAGGTACATTTTATAGTTTTGGATATTTATAACATTCAGTCATAATCTTGCTTAAAATAGTTGTCTTATGCGTAATAACATGTTTTAAAAAATCTTCACATTGAAAAAATACTTGCATTTTCTAACATGGATTTCTCGTAACTTTTTGCAGGAGTTATTACAAGTGCACATTCGTCGGTTGTCCAGTGAGAAAACACGTTGAAAGGGCGTCACATGACTTACGAGCTGTGATCACAACTTATGAAGGGAAACACAATCATGACGTACCAGCACCTCGTGGTAGTGGGAGTTACGCTATTAATCGACCACCAACAACAACCAATGGTAATACCAACAACAACTATGGACTCATGGCTATTAGGCCATCAGCAAACTACTCAAGTAACATTCAAAGCACAACAGGATTGGCCGATAATGGCGGTCAACCCCCATACACTCTACAAATGTTGCAGAACAACGGGAACTATGGGATCCCAGAGGGTTCTTACATGAACCAAAACCAGGGAAAAGACGGGTCGCTATCAAGTGCCAAGGAAGAACCCACGGATGATTTATTTTACAACTCTTTTTTAGGTTAGATCATGACAAGAAAGGAAAAGTGATCGAAAATCAATTAGTTTTGGCACTAATCTAGTAGAAATTTTATAGGTGCTTGCAAACAAGAGTGTATTTGTAGTATCATACGTCATAAACTTAGCTTGTTATGTAAAAAATTCTTTTGTTAAATTCAATAAAAGTATGTTTGTTTACGGACATTGTGCCGGTAGTTTGTTTCATTGCGACTCTCTATTTGTTGTCTCGTATTCTTTGACAGATGATCCATTCAAGTTCTTGCATTTACTATATTAAAATTTGAAACTTTTTTGACCGCTTTTATGTTTATAAATGAATAATTATACTTGCTCTGTGTTTTTGCATGTTTCCGGTATGTCAGCAACAGCAATTTATGAGATAACACGTACTACAATCACAGACAAGACAGCAAACATAAAGAGATCAGACAGAATGGTCCAATTCAGTGAATGATCATCCACCATGCTTGAAGAACTAAAATATAAGACGTGTATGTATGTATCTCGATCCTAATGTCATATTGCTACAAGTCGCATGTATAATCCTTCTACTAAGTCGCATCTCGATCCTAATGTCAAAGTTATGAAGCACCATCTCACGGAAGTTGTATGTAAATTTTGCATTTCATATTGCTACAATGTCTTGTAAGAATAGTCGACATGTATATAGCTCTATATTGACATTCTGCTGTCAGTACTTCTTGGAAGAATAATCTCTTTTGGACTTGAGCTGATAATCATCAATCATCATAATCAAAGGCATGTGCATTTTGTACTAAAGGAAGGTCAATGGAGTGATGGACCCCCACTATTATTCTAAAGATTAAAGATTGTTTATACAAAGTAAGATTAATCATACTAATCCTACTAATTGACTCACGCCAAATGAGCATGTGATGTCGACTATCCAGAGGATTAGTATTAAATTTTCAGGAAACTGTAGCATTGTTCATAAAACAACAGTGGACCACTATTACATTGTGTTAAATACCCTATTGGTATCTGTCGTGGAAGCCTTAAGTATATGTATGTAAGGGTAGAGCTAAGTAAAGGCAGGCGGGTTCTTTTTTTACCTTATTTTGATCTTGTGTGGCTCTGCCTGTATGAACAGACCGAGTATACAAACATTTGGATTTGCCAGATCATAAGTGCAACAATAACGAGCTCACTTAGCAAAGTTCAGTGGAGAAAACATTATAGTAATTAGTAAATAAACTTAGTGGTTTTACATAAGAGCTCTAATCAAAGAACCACAAGATTGATAGACCTTAATCTAATATACATGTGAAAATGAATTCATAATGTCGTAAACAGGGCCATTTTTGTATAAAAGGGCGTATTCTCTGTATTTCATCTAATCCGATTTATAAATATAAACAGCGTACTTCAAAGTAACCGTGATTCACTAGAGAGATGTAGTTATATCAATATGTACATAATCAACATTGTATATATACTACTTTGAATATCATTAAAATACCTTGTACATTCAAAATGGTAAAACCTTTTTTGGGAGAAGACTGTCGATTTCAAAGCACAAATATTTATCAAAAAAAAGCGTCCAAAAAAAACTGTTCATTATTTGTGATTTGGATGCTATACATGTGTAGATGAGGGCTATGCTATATGGGAAAATGAATGGTACAAAAAAAATGAAAAGAATGAAGAACACAAATTCTTTTGGGTAAAGGGGATTACCCCGGTAAAATATATTAATCAGAAGAACAATTTAGTACAATGGAATGTGGCTGAACCCCCCATTCCGTTGTACTAAATTGATCTTTGATTACTTTTATATATAAGTATGTTTCACTAGTTTGTACCCGGAGAGCATGGCTGATAACGCAAGAATGAAAAAGGCGAAAAACTCCATGCTAATGCACGCGGCTGAAGAGTCCGTAAAGATGTTATCGGCTCCTTCCCTCATTCGGTTTGTCATTGGCACTGCTGATGAGGCTGCTGATAATAGTAGATATGCTATAAGCTACAAGAAGCAATAACGCAGATCAAACATGTTATTATTGGGAAATAAAACAGATCAAACATTCAAATACTCATTAAATAAGTCTCTCTAAAAGATACCTTATATGTTTAAGAGGTGCAAATTTCAACCTAACAAGGAATAAAAGTACTAAAAGTAGCAAAACGTGAAACTACACAATCCATATACTGTATATGGTCCAACCATATATATTTAAGGTCCTTTATCATGTCACAGACATTGGAAGCTTCGAAGGAAGCTTTGACAGCCATTAATAACGTATACCCAACTGTCCACCTTAATATAATATCAAAGCAAAAGCATCATCCACAAAAGACAGATTTTAGTATCTTCATTAGATAATCAAAAATAACAAGTATGATTCAGATTGTTTATTGTTGTTATTCTTTGTTGTTAGCAATATTGACTTGTTAGTATGATTGATGGTTTTGTATGACAAACAATACCATTAAACTGATTTTTTATTCGGTTAAAAAAACATTAACTGAGATCAATTTCTACTGGGAAAAATTTTGGGCTATATGATAAAGAGTTGTAATTTAAACGAGGTTTAGTTGCAACAAGGTAACTTTTCATCTGTTAACCAAACTTGACAAAAGACCAAATTTGTTCGATACGTTTAAAACAGGATATCTTTTAATCCGGTATCTAACCCACATTTTCATCTTCAATACCTGGTGCTGGAAAGGAAATTTTTCTAAATACGTCACTATGAGTATGATTATCCCCAATCAAGAGATGCTTTTTAAAGAAAAAAGAAAGCCAATATCATCTCTTCTTTAGTAACTTTTTCCATTTCAAGATTTCTAGCCTTTTACTCAAAAAACATTTCCATTCCAATAAGATAACTTGTATAAAGTTTCATATACTTTTCTGGTTATTTTAAACCGTAATCAAATTAAATAACACAAAAGATAAAGCAAAACAAAGAAATAAATCATCTGGTAAGTTAATACGAAAAAACCAAAGTACCAATCAACTATGTCACTTTTAAAACTAGTTTGACATAAAATTAACAGAATAAATTGAGAAATGAACCTGATCACCAAAGAAATCAATAAGTGCTAGATTCCGTCCGGAAATGATTTCTTTTCCAGTTGACATTTCATGAATCTGCCTCCATGACTGTAATCCGGTATATAATGTCGATAAAATCGCAATGGCCAATGCATACCTGTACGTACACACAAAAAAAGAAATAGTGAGAGGTAAAATTGTACAAGACAAATTTGTTAGTGAGAAATGATACGTACCTGTATTCTTCATATTCTTGAAAATTGCGACCACGTCCATGCTGATTACTAGCCATAATAATAAACGCGAGCACTGATAACATAAAACCCAAGGCTCTCAATCCTAAGGAGCCTCTTTTTAACATGTCTTCATGCCTCCACCTTCTTAGGATACCACTAACACCGTATCCTGGCGGTGGTGTTTGCGATGTCTCACCAACGTTCGCATTTGCCTCTTGTGGTGGTGATGATGAAAATATCGACATCACAAGACAGTTGTGAAATTCGGATCAGAGTATAGTTTTATGGACAGAATTTTCAACAAATCAAGGTCTTTGTAGATACATCCAATATTCTTCTTTTTGACAACTCATCTAAGTTGTTATTTTATCTCTTTATAAGGTTTTCTTTTTTATATATACAAACAAATTTTTTTGTATTAAATATCCCTCCGTCCCATTTTAGTTGTCATGGGCTCACAAAACACACATATTAAGAAATCTTTGTTTGTAAGTTGTAAAATGACAATAATATCCTCAAGTTATTATTTCATTTGATTGTGTTTTGTCTTTTATGGGCAAAACTGGAAATTGCTTAAAATGGACAACTAATTTGAGACAACAAAAAGTGTAAAAATGGACAACTAAAATGGGACGGAGGGAGTATTAAATATCGAATATTTCAACTTACCAATTAAGTTACTTTATGACAATTACTGGTATGGATGCTGAATCAGAAGCTTCAAACTGTGAAAACAGAACCCAGTAGTTTAATAATTTTCGGTGACAGTATAGAACCCACAATCAAACCGATAGCCAATTCCTATATGTTTATGTTTGGGTCCGTCAGAACCCAAGCGTGCGTCCTGAAAATAGGATTTAGACACAAATTAGCCAAGTGTTAATCAACCTTAAATACTCTCAAGTCACTGAGTGAACAGTCACTCAGTGAGTTACCTTCAAGATGCTTAGGACGAGTCTAAGAGGAAAGATTCACCATTCAGTGAGGCGGAACTCCCTGAGTGTCACTTAAGCCAAAGAAGAAGGTAATGGATTCAGTGAGTATTTGACAAGAACTCACTGAATCCCAGTCTCCTCAACAACAATAAATTATTGAAGACTGAAGACCTAGACTGAAGAATTTGAAGTCTGAAGAAAGACGGGATTAGGCGGGAAGAGTTTGAAAAGATAAGGAGTGGTCTTATCGGGCCAGAAGCGAATCTTCCCTAAAACGGCTTAAAGTCAAGAAGTGTCATAGCTGACACTCGGAAAGACTTTTTAGCTTATTCCCATTGGTTCTTAGAAATGACAAATACTGTTGTATTTGTCAGACACGCTATGTTATTCTTTTTGTATTTTTTAATCATAGGTGCTCTTTTATACTTGTGTATAAATAGGAACAGATGGGAGAAAAGTGGGTTAAGTTTTGTGCATTAAAAGCTTAGACTTTCACAAAACCACTTTTCTCCTCCAAAGAGCAACCACATCCCTGAGATAGCTCAGTGGGTCTTTATTGTTGTCACTCAAGAACAAACTTGAGTTTAGAGAGGAGAACACATCATACCTTGTCTATTCGATCCCAAGTGTTTATTCCGCAAACACTTGGGTAATAGATTCTTTTGATTGATTTCTAATAAGAATTTAAACGTTGAAAAACTTGTGTTTTTATATTTACGTTTTACTTATTTGTTTAAATTAATCATTACGTTAATTCAGTCATAGAACACAATTAGATTAACTTTGTAGTTACTTCTACTTGTGTAACAGGAACAACAAGTGGTATCAGAGCCTCTGGTTTATAAAATCTTTTTAAAAAACTAAGAGTGCTCAAGGTTTTTAAAACCAAGATCCTACTATGGCTGATATTAATGTGCCCCAGCTCATCGATAAAAAGGGTGGTAGCTTTTCATCTGTTGCTCCCAGACTCGAAGCTGGAAAATTTAGCAAATGGAAAAAGCGAATGTTTTGCTACTTGAATGGTATGGAACCATACTAAATCACTTGTATCAATGAAGGTCCTTATGTCCCTAAGACTGTTGAGGGGTTAAACAAACCTGAAGCTCAGTGGACTATAGATGAGAGAAGGGTGGTCAATAAAGACCAACGCCTGAAAAGCATAATTATATCTTGTCTTCCTGACGATATAATGGAATCAGTCATTAACTGCTCTACAGCCAAACAAACTTGGGTTGACTTGATTAATAGCTTTGAAGGTCCCTCAGATACCAAGGAAAACAGGATCATGGACCTGAAACTTGAGTACAACACTTTCAGGGCAAAGGACTCTGAAAGTCTCTCTTAGACATATACCAGATACAAGACCCTGATAAATGAATTATCAAATGATGGTGTAGTTTTGTCTAAGCATGAGATCAATGTTGGCTTTGTCAACAGTCTCCCTGAGAAGTGGCTAAACTTCTCACAGGGCCTCAGGAATGCTAATCACATTCAGACCCTTGAGCTCCCTGAGATCTATGGGAAATTTGTCTATGAAGACAACTTAATCTCTAGGAGATACCCAGACTCAAAGAAAGCTCTTGAGACCAAAAAAGCCCTGACTTCCTCACCCATATCAACTACCTTTTATTCTAATGGTGTTGTGCAGGATTTTCAAGAGGGTTCTGATGATGAGGTTGATGAAAGAACTAGTGATGAGTACCTAAATGATTTAAACTTGGAATTCCAATAAAGGGCACTCCTTGCTAATTCAAAACGTTTTATCAAAAGAAATCAGTCAAACTTTTCAAAAGCTAAAGCAAATGAAACCACTGAATGTTTCAGATGTGGTAAAAAGGGTCATTTTGCTAAAGACTATTATTCAAAAACCATCTCAGAACCCTCTTATAAATTTTCTGGAAATAGTTCTTCAGGAACTAGCAAGTTTCAACCTAAAATGCTTCAGTCGACCCAACATTTTCAAAACAATAATGTTCAAAAGGGTCAAAGAGATTTTGAGGCTAAATATAGGAAAGCTAAGGCTAAACTTGCCCTCCTTGAAACTAATCCCTCAATGTCTCAGGCTGCTCAAACTTCCAAACCTGTTCAGACAAAGAACAAGCTTCTTGTAGCCGAAGCATATGACTGGGATGAAGAAGAGGTCTCCTCAGAAGATGAGGAAATTAGAGTAAGTGCACTGATGGCACTTTCTGAAGGTGATTAGCTGGTTGTTGGAAAAAGCCATGCAAGGAATGGAGAATGAGTTAACATAACCATGAAAAAGGTAAATATTTTACTTTCAATGGATGATGATTCTGATTGGCAGTCCTATATGAATTACATTTGTGTAGATCTTAAGTTTGTAGAAGAACAAATGCTTAATTTGCTTTCAAAATATAACAATCTTGTGTTAAAATTAAATAAGTGTAGAGATGAATTGCTTGTATTAAAACAAGCCAAGTTAGAAACTATTACACTTCAAATTCAAAACACTGAGATTTTGAAACAAAATCAAGCTCTTCAAAATGAACTTAACAAAGAAAAAGCTGTCATTGAAGGCTGGACTAAAAAGAACCCCAAAGTCTATGAAACTGTGAGTCTAATTCCTAGTGAAAACAAGAAAGTTATAGGAATAGACCAACTCACTAAAAACCCCAGTGAAAGTAACAGAGAAAAGGCTTTTATTCCAGCTGGCATATCTTTTGAGCAGGAAATGGAACCCAAGTCAAATGACTGGATTGTCAGGGACAACCCAGTCAGTAAGTTACTAAACTTTGAGACAGGGAAAATCTTGCTTCCTGAAAGTCAGACTCTGAAAAATATGCTTGGACTCACTGACCAACCCAGTAGTACTGAGTCAGTCAATGAGTCTGAATCAGAATCTTTTACACCACTCCCACCTCTGAAAGTCCTTCAGGGAGCTTGGCCCAACTGCCACCGAAAGCCCATAAGCTCAAAATTATAAATTTTAGTCCAAGGCCCTTTTTAGTTAAATTATATATATATCGTCGCGTTTCTAAAAATCATTTAACACGTTCGTTAAACCATTTGGTCAAAAAGTCAAAAGAGGTCATTTTCATGTTGGGCTCGGCCCAACAGTCCACGCATAACCTTTTTAGCCCATTATTCTAAATTAGTAATATTAATTACGTAACAAATTTTAATTATATCAATTAAGCTCTTATAAATAAGCTATTAAGTCAAAAGGTCAAACATGACCAAATTTAATTATGTTCGACCCATATAACAATATACGACCCATTATCACATTTTTTATAAGCTAAACTTAATTAGTTATGGCTTATTCAATAAGCTATTCAAAATAAACTTTTAAGCATTAATTCCACCATTTCACCACTTGAGCCAAAATTTTATGTTTTTCAAAACCCCAATAGTTTTGTAATTTATTTCTAGCCGATTCATATATATGTCCACAAAAGTGTATATATTGCTTTAATCTCGCGTAATTAACATTAATCATATTTGTATCATCAAACTAGCACCATATACATCAAGATTTACCACACAAGCAAGAAATACTCTAATTTGTTCAAAAACTTTATCTAGGTCGAGCACTATATATCATATAACAAACCCTAGCTTTTTCCATTTTAACAAAACATACACATTTAACAATTTTTAACATCATTAGACATCAAATGTACATGAATTTAACAAGATTAGAAAAGTTGTGATGATTCCTTACAATGGTTTAGTGTTAACGTGGGGTAGAAAGGACCAAGAACAACCCAAACTTCACCAAATTTACCCAAACCACGTTCGAATTAACCCGAAACTTTTGTCGGTGTATCGTGTGTCGGTTTGAGATTAAATACAAGTTAGTGGAAGGATTTTGTCACCTTATGGGGGAGTAATACTTGGGGCCGGATATGGACAAGTAATAGGGGGAGGGAAAATATTTTTACCTCTCGTTGGTGTATCGTGTGTCGGTTTGAGCTTAAACGTGACCGTAAAGTCCCGGTTTGACGTTTTTGGACACGTATACGTAAAATAAAGTTTTTATCCACGTTTTTGTCAGAAATGTAATAAAATATTATTACTGACTCAAAAATATATTTATTTGACTGCTACCATGTGTACTGTGCTGTCGGTACGCGTGTGCGGTTGCTTTTCAGAAAAAGGTGAGAAAGCTCTCATTTAATTACGAAACTTGTCAGTAACTATCAGAAATAGAATAATTTATGCTTACTGACAAAAATATACTTTTTCTGCATTGACTGTAAGCTACAGTATGCGGGTCAGCTCCCAAAAATGCTCAAAAATACTCAGAAACATGCAAATGCGCATAGAAATGCTCAGCTTAAAATTAATAAATAAGCATTTAATTTTAATTAACAACGTGAAAATTACCATTTGTCACAGTCTCCCCAGCTAATCAGAAAATCCGTCCCGGATTTCAATTTACGTTACTCGTTGGGTTCGAAAAGAGATGAGGATATTTTCGCTTGATTTCATCCTCTCGCTCCCATGTATACTCGGGGCCTCTGCGAGAGTTCCAACGGACCTTCACAATTGGGATACGACTCTGCTTTAGCCATTTAACTTCCCAGTCCATGATTTCAATCGGCTCCTCGATGAAATTTAGTTTCTTGTCAAGCTGAATCTCATCCAAAGGAATGGCGGCGTTATCATCCGATAAGCACTTTTTCAAGTTGCTGACATGAAAAATATCATGCACAGCGCTGAGTTCAGATGGCAGTTCGAGTCGGTAGGCTACCCGCCCGATCCTGGCAAGAATTTCGAACGGTCCAATATAGCGAGGGTTCAGCTTACTACGCTTGCCGAATCTTATCACGCCTTTCCATGGCGAGACCTTTAACATCACTTTGTCACCCACTTGGAACTCAAGGGGTTTTCGCCTCTTTTCGGCATAGCTCTTTTGACGGTCACAAGCCGCTTGCATTCGGCTCTTGATCTGCACGATCTTCTCAGTAGTCTCGTGGACTAAGTCTGGTCCAATAAGTTGGCTTTCTCCGACCTCAGCCCAACAAATTGGCGATCTGCACTTACGACCATAAAGTGCCTCATACGGTGCAGCCTTAATGCTGGTGTGATAACTGTTGTTGTAGGAAAACTCGACTAAAGGAAAATGCCTATCCTATCCGTTCCCGAAGTCAATCACACAGGCTCTCAGCATGTCCTCTAATGTCTGAATGGTCCTCTCACTCTGACCATCAGTCTGAGGATGATAAGCTGTACTCATGTCAAGGTCGGTTCCTAACGCGTCCTGAAGTGACCTCCAAAAATTAGACGTGAATCGACTGTCTCGATCAGAGATAATAGAAACAGGCACACCATGCCTTGCGACAATTTCCTTCACATATAGTCGCGCGAGTTTGTCCATGCTGTCATTCTCCTTTATAGGAAGGAAATGAGCTGATTTAGTGAGACGGTCAACGATTACCCAAATCATGTCATAACCGCTCGACGTCTTAGGCAGCTTGGTGATAAAATCCATAGTGATACGCTCCCATTTCCATTCTGGGATCTCAGGTTGAACAAGCAGACCGGATGGTCTCTGGTGTTCAGCCTTGACTTTCGAGCACGTTAAACACTTACTGACGTACTCAGCTATATCGGCCTTCATGTTTGGCCACCAATACAATTTCTTCAAATCTAAGTACATTTTGTCAGATCCTGGATGGATAGAGTACTTGGATTTGTGGGACTCGTGCATGATCAACTCACGAATTCCTCCAAATAACGGAATCCAACACCTGTCCCCATAACACAAAACTCCATCAGATCTTCTTACGAAGCCATTCTCACTCTCTGGCATTCCGTAAATTTTCTCACGCGGTCGGTTTTCGTCCTTGAGTGCCTCACCCTGAGCCTCAAGAATTTTTGCTGGAAGCGGCGAACTGATCGTCATCCCTAACGATCTGACTCTGAGGGGTTTGATCCACTCTTTTCTGCTGAGGGCGCCGGCACCTACATTTTCCTTGCCTGGGTGGTAACAGATCTCACAATCATAGTCGCTAAGCAATTGTAACACCCTAAAAATCTGGTTTAGCGGAAGCATACATGTTTGGGTACTACTAAATTGGTATCACAACACAAAGTATAAAGAATGGTTTTAACTCAACCATTTAAAATAGATTTCATATCCAAAAGTGATTTGTTTACAACATTTCAAAATGGTGCGAAAATATAAGCCCATAAAAGATTTCAAGTGGTCCCAAATATATCAGAGTCTTCTATGACCATGCCATGCCATGCCATGGCATGCCAAAAGCCTCCAATAGCGTGCTATCGCTTCATACCTGAAAATACATGCTAAAGTGTCAACACGAGGTTGGTGAGTTCATAGTTTTATGATAAGGCAGTAAAAATGATGTGAGTCCAATAAAAGTTTTGTGACCATTGTGTCGCTCACAATATCATATAAATACAGTTTACCTTATAGCAAGATTAGAGTTGTGGACCAAGAGTAGGGTATGCAACCCAAAATAAAATAGTTTATTACGCTAGCTCTAAGTTCATGTAACCGAAGCTATAACAGTGTGCATGCTCTAGAAGCATGTTAAATACAAAGGCCCGACAAGTGTTTATCCCAGACACTTGTGTTTCGACATGGTATACGTTCGTTTGCCTATCCGGTCAACCCGAACGGGGACGTTACTCCCAATAGATCTATTTATAACATTCGCGCTTCCCAGCAGGAATTGACGGTTCATGAGTTTGGGCAATTTGGGACATAATAGTGCTTAGGCTAATCCGCGTAATAGTTTGGTAACAACAGTGTTGGTCCGTAAAATAGTTTTGCATGTTTCTCATCCCGATTGTAAAACAAGTTCAAATAGAGTGGGGTTACATATCAGTCAATCACATAATGCCTTTAAATAACCAATTCAAATAATTCAGCTCAACAGTCAGATATTGAGTAAACAGTTCGCAGATTTCAAAAACAAACAGTCATTGAGTTTAGTTAAAACGAGCTTGTATTCTCCCCCAAAAATAGTTTAAAACCGTAAAAGTAGGGGTCATGAACTCACCTTGGCTTGCAGCAACGCAAAAATATCATAATAGTCACAACTGGCATCAAGAGTAAAATATAACGATGTCGAGGGTGTAGGCACAACGCTGCCGGCTCAGCACAACCTAATATATACATAGTTTCCTCAGAATACGTCTTGTAGAGTAAAGAGTTTTCAAAAGATAAGCGTCTTAGTTTTCGTGGATTACTCAAATCAAAGTTTGTAAAAAGTTTAGTGTTAACGTTTCGTGTGGTGGTAAGACAGCATAGACTCAAGAATACTCACGCCAAATAGAAAATCGACACAGTCGAGAAAAGTACGAAAGAGAACTTGAGTCGAAGAAAAAAAAATGACAAACGAAGTCAAATAAAATAGTGACAAAAGAAAATGTCAAATAAATAAGTCAATTAGTACGTTTCCGGAGTTTCCCCAATAATCTCAATTCGTTTGGAAATAATCAAATAAAGTTTTGCAAGAGTAATTTATGTTTTAAAAGAAAACTTAAATTAGTATATCACATGATAAATGTTTTTATGTTAAGAAAACTACAAGTTTCGATCATTGTCGGGTTTTATAAGATAAAAGGTTTTTGAATTATAAAGTATAAGGTTAGAATTTGTTATAAATCGTGTCGCGTCCATTTATACCACGTTTTTAAGTCAAGTGACTTTATGATAATTAATTTTCTCAAAACAATATCTCCTGACAGTTTATAGTTTAACACATGAATTTGTGTGGTTAATCCAGTCACGATACAATAATAGACCAACTAAATTATTTATTAGTTATTGGGTTTTACAACTTGTTACTAGTTTAATAAGTGTTGATTTGCATATTTAGTTCCGTTACGAGTTTACCATATTAAATTCGTCTCGAGTCCAAATTGTCCAATACCTCAACATAAATCTACATCTTTTCGGTATTCACTGACTGAAAATAAACATACTCCTTGTGGGCCTTGGCCCACATTAACCAACAAACCCATTTACTGCTTGTGACCCATGCTAAACAATTGTTTTCATATTCATAATTTATTATCAAAAGTTAATAGTGTATTTCAGTGTAAGACATATAACACAGATGAGAAAGATGTAAAGCAAACTCAGTATTTTTAACAGAAGTTTACAATATAAAAGAAAGGTTCATGCGGTTTACGTACGACTCGAAAAATCTTTTCAGTTCGCCTCTAATAAAATACAATGGTACCTATATATGAGCTTTTGGCCTAACAGTAACATTTTAATATATAAACTGTTTTCAAGCATTCCCTTATACCAATCAAAACCAGGATCTAAACAACTACTGGTGCGAATTCAATTGGTTTAGTTTACACTTCTGTTATTCTATGTTATTGTTTATATTTAGTTTCGATCCAGTTAAATGTTGACAATCTCGTAGACTTATCATAACTATAGAACATAACTATACCTCTATATATTGAACCAAAATCTTGCGCATATTCTAAGGTAATGTCTAGTTAGTTGTGACTCATACAATCGGCACTTTTGTGTTGTTAAACGAGCCAAGAGAACCAACCAAAGTATTTAAAACAATTCACTGAGCGTGTGACACAACATACTTTATAGTTTTTAACAGGCTCGCCCTTGTGGGTTTCGAACTTAAACCGATCAACAAGCTAACACACTATCTCGGGTGTCTTTGACCCGACGCAAAAATTAACACCCAGTTTTAATTCATGAGACTACTTTGATTGTTTTCAACCACGTATTTTAATCCACAAATTCATATATTGCTAGAAACAACAAACACAAGAATACGCAAACACTAGAATGCAAGAATATGCAATATAGTGACAAGTAAATCCGTATCAAAACCGTGACGAGAACTGAGTCGACCCGACCCGTAACAAGGCAATAATACAACTGTGATCCGGAACTGCTTGACTCGGCTGAGTCGACTCGACTCGCCCGAGTCGAGTTGACTTAGTTTGAAATAACCATGAACACTCTTATAGATCCAAGATTTTATCACACGAAATCAAAACAAACACCACACGAAATCTTTATCAAAACAAATTTAGCCGAGTTTTTATATCCACGAAAAATATGTAATACAACTTTATTAATTCGGATTAATTAAAGAAAAAGATTACAAAGGGTTGGGTGGTTAACATACCACTAGAAAAGGTAGCGAGACAAAGGAAGATGGAGGAGATGAATCACAGACCCAAAACCACAAACAAAATCACCCAGATAAAAACTATTCGTGGCCCCTTTTTACTTCAACTTGTAACGAACAACCAATCAAACAGACCCTCGACCTCTTCTTGATCTCCTGGTGTAGGCGGCGGCTGTGGTAGCCAAGGGTGGTGGTTGGCCGGAGATTGGCCGTAGCAGGGGTGGCGGAAACCCTAGAGGGAGAGTGAGTGTGTGATGTATAGGAATTTGAGTGTGTCCCATCTTGTTGCGTTGCATCGATTAAAAGAAAGAAAAGAAGTAACTCTGACCATGGCTTTCTTGGCGTGGTCTTGTGAAGAGATTAGTTGGAGAAAGGTCACCATCTTTAGGCAGACGCGTGATCTGTTTTTGTGAGGACCAGGGTGACGTTGAAGGTTATCAGAAGAAGTAGATGGGGAAGGAGATGCAGAAGAGAGAGACGTGTGGCTGAGTTTGTGGGGATAAGGGAGAGGGTAAAGTGTTTTAAGGTTATATATATATATATATATATATATATATATATATATATATATATATATATATATATATATATATATATATATATATATATATATACTTTATTATTTTTTTAATTTAAAAGTAAGGATTTACACAAAAAGAAGGTAAATGTTGATTTTAAATAAAAGTAAGTGTTAGGTTTTTATTTAATAAGGGTAAGTGTTAGATTAATAGATTTAGGTGCGTCCCGTTGAGCTCCGGTGTAATCGTGGTACTTCGGGTTGGTATAAATGTGACAAATAAAATTTAGAAGACGTTTTTACAAAACTGACATAGAATAAAATTTATTGACTCCGAAAATGAATTACAAAATTAAACCGTTACTAAGGTGCTGTCGGTACGCGTGTGGTGTCGTGTTTTTCAGAAAAGCAAGGTGACTTCCCGGTTTCGTAAATAAATTGTCAGTAAGTGTCAGGAAGTGATAACTTCACTTTTCTTGATAAAGTTAAATAGTTTGGAGGGTTACTGTATGCTTCAGTGTGCGAGATAACCTCCTAAAATAATCATGTAGGCTCCAAAAATGCTCAAATAAATTGCCAAATAATAATAAGTTAATTTTTACAATTAAAATAATGTTGGGAAAATTACGGGTGGTTACAGCAATTCTAACCATCGGCGCTATCTCACGTTCAGTTCCTTCTAGTTCAAGATATGTTGTAGACTCTTGTGGTCGGTATAAACCACGCACTTAGTACCATAAAGATAGTGCCTCCAAATTCTCAGTGCAAACACGACTGATCCTAACTCTAGGTCATGGGTTGTGTAGTTTTTCTCATGGGTTTTCAGCTGTCGAGAAGCGTATGCTATCACCTTTTCTCTCTGCATCAGCACAGTTCCCAAACCCTTGTGTGATGCGTCACAATACACAATGAAATCTTCACTACCCTCGGGTAAAGCCAAAATAGGTGCACTACACAATCTTTCCTTAAGGAGTTGAAAAGCTTCTTCCTCCTTATCTCCCCAGTCGTATTTCACATTCTTTTGTGTCAGTTTCGTCAACGGCTTAGCTATCTTAGAAAAACCTTCAATAAACCTTCGGTAATAACCGGCAAATCCTAAAAATTGTCGTATTTCAGTAGGCGTTGTGGGCGTTGCCCAATCCTTTACTGACTAAATCTTAGCGGGATCCACGTGAATGCCCTGTATATCTATCACGTGACCCAGAAACTGCATAGTCGATATCCAGAATTCACACTTCAAAAACTTGGCATATAACTCCTCCTTTTTCAATAATTCCAGAATTAGCTTGAGATGTTCCTCATGCTCTTTCTCATTCTTGGAATATATTAGGATATCATCAATGAATACTATTACGAATTTATCCAAATACGGCTTACACACTCGATTCATGAGGTCCATAAATACAGCTGGTGCATTTGTCAAGCCGAATGGCATAACTTGAAATTCGTAATGGCCATATCGAGTTCGGAATGCGGTCTTCGGGATATCCTCTTCCCGGACTCGAAGCTGGTGATAACCTGATCTCAGGTCTATCTTGGAGTAAGCCGATGAACCTTGCAACTGATCAAACAAATCGTCAATTCTCGGGAGTGGATACCTATTCTTGATGGTTAGCTTATTCAGCTCCCGATAGTCAATACACATCCTGAAGGATCCATCCTTCTTCTTAACAAACAAGACTGGAGCTCCTCACGGCGAAGAACTCGGTCTGATAAAACCTTTTTCGGACAGTTCAGCTAACTGATCAGACAACTCCTGTAACTCCATCGGTGCTAGCCGATAGGGTTCTCGCGCTACAGGCGCGGCTCCTGGCACCAAATAGATTTGAAATTCAATTTGTCTGGCCGGTGGGAGTCCAGGTAGGTCTTCTGGAAAAACTTCCGGGAAATCCCTCACGATTGGCACATCTTCCAATCGTTTCTCTTCGGGCTCCTTTTCCCTCTTCTCAGTAACGTGAGCTAGAAACAGGTGGCATCCTTTCTCAATGTACTTCTGCACCTTCGTACACGAGATGATGCTCAATCTTGATGAGCGCGCACGATCACTCCGATCTCCTTCAATTATCAAAACTTCGTTCCCATAGGGTCCTCTGACGATCTTTTCATCACAGATGATGACGGCGTGATATTTCGATAGCCAATCCATCCCTATGATGACGTCAAAACTACCCAACTCTACTGGCATAAGGTCAATGTTGAATGGGCGGTTTAGTAAATTTAGTGTGCAATCCCTTATAATGGTACATACTCTTTCTAGGCTCCCGTTAGCTAGTTCTACGTCAAAGACATTATCTAAGGTGGTTGGGGCTATATCAATTAAAGGACTAAAAGCAGTCGACACAAAACTTCTATCTGCTCCCGTATCGAACAGTACTGAAGCATAACGATTATTTAAAAGAAACGTACCCGTCACCACATTCGGGTCGTCCTGGGATTCCCTTCTGCCCATAGTATAAACTCTTCCACGGGCTCCTCCCTGATTTCTGGCTTTGTTGCACTCATTGCTTAATTCCGTCTAGGGGTCCTTTTTGTATTGCTAGGATCTTATTACCATAAGGTATGCGGACGAGTTTCCCATCATAGGTGATTACAGCGTGGTATTTCGTCATCCAGTCTATACTGGGGATGATGTTGGAGTCTCCAGGTTTTGTGGACCTAGGGTCGTTGTTGGTTGGGGAGTTTTGCAGGTCTAGAATACGACCTTGAAAGATGTTGTTGATTGCTACTAGCAGTCAGTTTGTTGGCTCACTAAGATTCGTCTGATAGACGATGCAGTGTCTCAGAATCAGAAAGGGGAGTGTACCATGAGATGTTAATCGATGGGGTCATATTATGTTGGCTAGTAGTGTAAGTTACCCTTTCGGTTGTGGACGTGGTATGAAGTAAGGCTAGTTCTAGGTGATATCTTGGGGTCAAAGCCAATTTGGTTACCGTGTTTTCTAGTACAGATGCCCATGACTTGCACTACTTTTATGTGCTCACACACGCGAGTTTCTGATTTCTCGAAAAAGGAAATAAAGATTTGACTTTTATAAAAAAAGATTTAAGGCAACCATTCCTAGCATAGTATGGTCCTACCCGAATTATACAAAGGTGATCAGGCTTTGTATAATTGGGATCCAACGATGCAATGTTGAGTTTAGTTACAAGAAAACATATCTGCTTTTCTGCTCGCGAGCTTGTAGTATAAACTACTTTTCAAAAAGTAAATAATTTGCCGGGCGTTAACAGAATGGTTTGTAAAATGGTTTGCAAACAATTTATAGAGCAATAGGAAAACAATTTATTATTGGCAAGATAGCATCCAGGTTATAGTTTAGCTTATAAATTGTTAGTAAAACAGCTCGTAAGGCAACACGAGGAAAGTTCTTTGTTTCAAAGAAAATAGGGAGTTCAAAACCTTGATTCTGTAATCTGGTAGTAAAATGATTTGTAGTATGACTGCGAGATAGTCTGCGGAATACTTGCAAAAGTTCGGGTGTTTGTGGCAATACAATTTATTATTTCATGAAAATATAATATGGTAGACAACTCGTTTATAATACGAGTTCAAATAGTTGAAAAATGATGACAAAGTGGTTTGTTAAATGATAGTAAAAATTTAGTAGTGCAACGTGCGGCAATTGATACATCTAATTGGCATAGCACCGTTGATAGTCGGAGTCAAATAAGCTTACATCTCATAATAAAAGTTCATCAAATCCATACCATACTACGCGGTTCACAGAAAAATACTAATGAAGTCTTACAGAAACGAACTTAAAAGCGTCTAAACTTAGGTCATATTACATAGGATAGTCATTCTTATGTCATCACGTCTGTGTCCTGGTTTTCTCCCGCTCCAAATTTTCCTTGATTGCTCACTTCTTCTTGGTTCTTTGGTTCCTGACACTCGTTCTTGTAGTGCCCATTCTTTCCACACCCAAAACAGATTACCTCAGCTCTCCGATTTTTCTCTGATGTTGTCTATGCTACTGCAACGGTTTTAGACCTACAATATCTAGCTATATGTCCAACCTTTTGACATTTGTGGCACTTCACGGTGCAAGGTCCGTAGTGGTGTAGTTTGCAGCGACTACACATTGGTAACTTTCTAGTATAAGCCTTTCTGTTACTAGGTCCAGCAGTGAAAGTTTTGGCCAACTTTGCCTTTTTGAGGGGTTGTGGAACCCCTTTGTTTCCTAGGTTGTTATCTCATTTCCTCTTTTCGTTAATGTTTTCAGCTTCTTGAACTGCCCCTCGGTTCATTAATTCGCAACCCGTGCGAATTCCTAACTCGTAGGCAGCAATAACTACACGTTGGGCTACGAGTTGTTCCATGACTGCGGAATTTAGGTCTTGCCTCTCAGGTGACATGATCCTTCACAATGAGGAAAAGAAGCGTGAGACATAGCAAGATTGTGTCCTAAGAGTAGATGGTTCCAGGAGATACGTTATAAGGCGGTAGGTTAGGGTCGTGCTCACATAAGTTGGTGGGTTCCTTTACGATAGTAATATAAGTGTTTCGAAAGAATAAGACGGTAGTCCAAACTTGGAGTCGAATAGAAAATGAATTCGTGTGGTACGTAGCGAGTATTAAACTCGGGGTGCAAACGAGCCGAGCTACTCGCGAGCTACTCAAGCTCGACTCGATAAAAAGCTCGAAACGAGCCGAGCCTTGTCGAGCTCGATCCGAGCTCGAGCCTGAAAATCAACTCGAGCTTTACTTATCGAGCTCGAGTAGGCTCGTCGAGCCTTATCGAGCCTTATGTTTATTCTAGCCCAGCCCCCTATAAGCCCAACAACCAAGCCCAATTAACTTTATCTAAACCCTAATGTCTATTGTAGCCTTCACTATTCTTCCCAAGATTAAAAAATGTAGGTTCTCCATTCCCCCAAATCCTCTAAAATACCGTCAACTGCATTTCAACAAACAAACACCTATTAATCAAATATAAAAATTTCCCATCAGAAGAATAAATATCCCAAAATTTCTTCGCGATCTGATTGGCTGGTAATTATTTAAATTGTTTCTTTTCAATTTTCATCAATTATGCTTCAATTAATTCATAAGTTTTGTTGTTATTGTTTAGTTTTTAAATCGGTAGTTGTATTTGTAATATAATCAATGATAATGAAATGTCACCAATCCTTTTAGTGTAATTGTTATTTTAATATTTTCAGATCTTTGGTTTTGGATGATGTGAAATCTTTATGCTCAAGTTTTATGTTTTAAAAACTAGTCACTCATCTTCGTTAGACTACAAAACAAAATTATAAATGATTACATTAATTGATAGAAGCATACGAGTTGATAGTATACTTTCTACTTCACCTTGTTAGTTTCTTACATATGGTGGTGCTTTGACTTTTGCTTTTTGATAAGCCTGAATGGATAAAATTTAATCAAGGATTTATGTATTGTTTGTGTTGTACCTTGCTGATGGGGTGAAGTAAGTCAATTATTTTTGTAATTGTTATACAAGCATATATATTATTTAATGGTATAGCTACCAAATGGATACGCTGCAACATTTTTTTTAAGAAAGTTAGCTTTTGTAGTAGTGTTTGTGTACATAGGAGAGATTGGCCTTTTGTAGTAAACATCGAATCAAGTGCGACAAGGAGGTGAGAATATGTCTTCTCAAGAGTACATTAACCTTGATGGAGATGAAAACATTGCTGGATCTACTCAAAAAAATAACGAGGCTGCAAATGTGGGAGAGGATGATCCTAGTGGTCTAGATGATGTGCAATCGCAACGTAAACGTAAAAAAACTTCATCAGTATGGGATGATATCATTGAAGTTACTCTTCCTAATGGGGAAAAAAAAGTTCAATGCATTCATTGCAAAGAATATATGGCGGTAAGTAGAGGCAAGCCTACAACAACATGGAACAGACACATGGCTAAATGCTTTAAGCGCCAACAGTTTATGAGAAGTCAACAATGTTTTTGCAAGGTATGTATCTGATATATGTAAATGCCTTTTTTAAAATCTGTTTTTAAGGATTTGTTTTTATTAACTGTAATCTGTCTTTTAGGTATGCAGAATACGAACCACTTTTCCAACATGTGCCGAGCAATGAAGATTGGGAAAATGTGAAAAATGTGTGTGAAGTGTTAAAGGTTTTTAAGGAATGCACAAATGTCATATCAGGTACTGATTATCCGACTTCAAATATATATCTTATGAAGGTCTACAAGGTTAAAGAAGCTTTAAACAAGGGTGCCTTATCCGAGATTGAATTTATCAAGGATATGACAGCAGTGATGAAGGAAAAATTTGACAAGTATTGGGGCGAGTGCCACTTACTGATTTCAATAGCAGCAGTGCTCGATCCTCGGTTAAAGTTCAAATATGTTGAATTCATTTATCCATTGATATACTCACCCGCAGAAGCTGTTGAAAATCAGAATGATGTGTTAAAAGCACTTGAAACTATGTTTGAAGACTACATGGAGATGCATGATGCATCGATCAAAGAGGTAACAAGTCAAAAAAGTGGAAGTTCTGGAGGCAGGGTTAACTCAAGACCTATCGAAGAGACGCCAAATTCTGGATGGCAAGCATTCGGGGAGTTTCTTAAAGAGGTTGAAGTGGAGAGACCTAGCAAATCAGAATTAAAAATCTATCTTGAAGAATCTGTACTGAAACTTAAACAAGATGAGATACCCAAATTTATTTTGTTAAATTGGTGGCACACTCACAAGCTTAAATTTCCTGTTTTGTCCTTGATGGCATCGGATATTCTAGCTGTTCCAGTCTCCACAGTTGCTTTCGAGTCAACTTTTAGTGCCGGTGGAAGAGTAATCGATCCGTATCGATTTTCGTTGGCGCCTGCCACTGTTGAAATGTTGATTTGTGGAGGGGATTGGATACGAAAAATTTATGGTGTAAAGAAGAAGCTAAAGGTACATTTTCAAACCTCAAAAAATAGTATATTAATACTTCATTATTATAACTACTAAGTACTAACTTAATTTTTGTTATTTTGTAGAAGGAGGACATACCGTGTGAGGTCTTACTACCTAGCGTTAAAAAGACTTAAATTAAGGTGCACATCGATTTGTAGTTGTTGTCAGATTTTAGTTTATGGTAAAGATTTAAACATGATTTTTCCTCAACATACTTGTATGCTAAGTTGATTGCTTAAAAAGATGCTGTCTAGCTAGCCATCACTTATAAATCTTGTGACTGATTTCTTTCTTGGCTAATCGTTATTGCTATTTGACGTGTAATGCATTCATTGTATCAGGTTTAACAATAATATGGAAATGGAAGTATGGAACTTTTGGAGGAATTAACTACAACATCTGCTTTGTGGTTTTTTTTGATGGTTTAACTTTTGGAGGAATTAACTTTGTCTTACAAAGTTACAATTATGGATTGTTATTTGTGTCGATGCTGTAACTTTTAATTGTTGGGTTTATGTAACTTTCCTTTATTTTTTGATGCATTAACATTAATTTTAGATTATTAAGTGCCATTAAAATGGCTTTAAAATGCATTTGGAAATTGGAATTGCCTTTCAAAAACTATACTGGACATGGGCTTTTATTGGTGGAACAAAGTACCAAATGTGTTATTGGCCGGTCCATTCAGAAAACTAAATCGAGCTCAAATTGAGCTCAAATCGAGCTCAGGCTCATTTAAGCAGATAAAGCGAGCTCGAGCCGAGCTTTGGCTCGTGAAAAAACATATTTTTTATTTACTCGAGCTTATGCGAGCCGAGCTCGAGCTCTGTGAAAATTAAACGAGCCGAGCTCGAGCTCGAAAATAAAGGCTCGGATCGAGCCGAGCTCGAGCTCGAGCTTGTTAAAAAACTGACGAGCCGAGCTCGAGTATAGTAAAGCTCGGGCTCGGCTCGGCTCGTTTGCACCCTAGCGAGTATTCAACTCGAAGTGAAATGATGATGTTACGTAGGGAGATGGTCTGTGACAAATATGGTGCGACACGTGTAAGTATATAGAAAATACTTATATCATATATACTTAATAAAATACTCAAATAGCATATCATAACACTTAATTAAATAAAGCAAATAATGCTCAAATCATAGCAAGCTAAACTGGCGGTCATAAGGAAAAGTTTTTCATAAATCGGTTATAGTTTATGGTTTTTATAAACCTAGTTCTTTATAACCTGGCTCTGATACCAATCTGTAACACCCCCAAATTCATAATATTGCAGAAGCATACACTTTGGGTGCTACTAAATCGATAATCACAACACAAGATATAGAGAACGGATTGAAAATCTGTTTTAAAATACATTACATGTTAAAAGTCATGTTGTCTTACATAAAATCCATTTCAAATAAAAATGTAGCCCATTAAACAAAGCGGTCCAAATTTCAGAGTTAACGCAATACTAAAAACATTTCCAACAATTATTATGACCATCGCCATGCCCTGCCTTCAGTAAACACACCTCAGTTTCCTAAGAAAAACATGCTAAAAGTAAGCTAACGCTGGTGAGTTCATAGGTTTAAAGTAAATAACACATATGGACCATAGCAATATTCAGCAAACAATTCAGCAATAACACACTATCCCGCTATGCAAACACTAAGCCTCATCTAACCGAACTAGACATCGCAGCATGCCAAGCTAGCATTAGCTAGAAAGGGGTGCCCGCAAATGTTAATCCCCAGACACTCGGCCTAAATTCATATGGTATACGCTCGCATTGACTATGCCGAGCCAACCGAACGGGGGTGTCATCCCCAATAGATCTATTTATAACAAACGGTTTCCTAGACAGGAATTGACGGTTGATGATAGTGGGCGCAATGGGATTCAGCTAAACTTAGGTTTCTGCATACAAGTGTGTATAAAAACAAAATCCATTTTGGGTCCATGAAAACAGTTTTGCATGTTTCTCACCCCAAGCTTATAAATCAAATCGTATAAAAATATGGGGCTATAAACTCACCTTAAAAACAACAGCAATCTGCTAATCAACAAAATAGTGCAACCGCTCCGACACGCAACCTAAATCAGTACGGTAAGTCTTAGCGAAATATTCGTGTCTTATATGTCTTTACTTTATTTGAAAAGTTTACTCGTGAACAGTGCTCGTGTATTTCTTGCTTGCTGTGTGGTAAAGTATATTTCAAAATGATTTATCGTATGAAACTCTTGGTGGTGGCTCATGGTGAAAGTGTACGGTAAAATAGGTTATTGAGAAATAAATAAAAATAATAGTGTTAGTGGAGGAATATTATATTATAAATATTATTTATTATTTATAATATAATTTTGATTATAAGAAATTTAGAAAAATTGTTAAGTATTTAGAGAAACTTAGACAAGTTAAGTATTTTTATCAAAAATACTCTAAGTGTTGGAATTTTAGAAAATTTGGGCATGACCCATTCGTTTATTCAATCGTTTCCATTTTTCTCATGTGTTGCAATTTCTCAAATAATTCGCGTTGTTAACTATATGTGCAAAATTGGTTCGTAATATATATTGGTCGTTGTAAGTATTTTTATCGTTATAATTATCGTTATCGTCACGTTTAATTATTAATAATAGATTTCGATACAAAGTCAATATTTATAAGGATTTGGTCAAAATTTCATTTTTCACCCTTTAGGAGACTAACGCGTCTCAAAACAAGTCCAAACTAGTTTTAGTTATATATATCGTATCGTTAAATAATAATATTCATAGTGAGTCGAAAAATATTTCAAAAGTCATTTTTGTCATCCGACATACTCATTGGGCCGAAATTTATTAAATGAGCCCAATAGTTCATATTTAGTCCAAAACCATTTAGCCTTTTTAATTTACGATATATATATCGTTAGTTTGCTAAAAATAATTTTAACACATTCGTCACCACATTTGGTCAAAAGAAGTCAACTGTTACGAGTTGGGTTGGGCTTGGCCCAACTGCCACCGAAAGCCCATAAGCTCAAAATTATAAATTTTAGTCCAAGGCCCTTTTTAGTTAAATTATATATATATACATATATATATATATATATATATATATATATATATATATATATATATATATATATATATATATATATATATATATATATCGTCGCGTTTCTAAAAATCATTTAACACGTTCGTTAATCCGTTTGGTCAAAAAGTCAAAAGTGGTCATTTTCATGTTGGGCTCGGCCCAACAGTCCACGCATAACCTTTTTAGCCCATTATTCTAAATTAGTAATATTAATTACGTAACAAATTTTAATTATATCAATTAAGCTCTTATAAATAAGCTATTAAGTCAAAAAGTCAAACATGACCAAATTTAATTATGTTCGACCCATATAACAATATACGACCCATTATCACATTTTTTATAAGCTAAACTTAATTAGTTATGGCTTATTTAATAAGCTATTCAAAATAAACTTTTAAGCATTAATTCCACCATTTCACCACTTGAGCCAAAATTTTATTTTTTTCAAAACCCCAATAGTTTTGTAATTTATTTCTAGCCGATTCATATATATGTCTACAAAAGTGTATATATTGCCTTAATCTCGCGTAATTAACATTAATCATATTTGTATCATCAAACTAGCACCATATACATCAAGATTTACAACACAAGCAAGAAATACTCTAATTTGTTCAAAAACTTTATCTAGGTCGAGCACTATATATCATATAACAAGTCCTAGCTTTTTCCATTTTAACAAAACATACACATTTAACAATTTTTAACATCATTAGACATCAAATGTACATGAATTTAACAAGATTAGAAAAGTTGTGATGATTCCTTACAATAGTTTAGTGTTAATGTGGGGTAAGGACCAAGAACAACCCAAACTTCACCAAATTTACCCAAACCACGTTCCAATTAACCCGAAACTCTTGAATATACACTCTAATTTACTTGAACTTCAAAGAAAAGTGATGGATCTTAGGAATTTAGTTTGAGCCGTGAGTTTTGCATGAAGAAAATGATCTAGGAAGTTAGGTGAGTGTAATATGGATAAGCTAGTTTGTTTGTGTTATATTTAGAGTAATTATGTAATATATATATAAGATTAAATACAAGTTAGTGGAAGGATTTTGTCACCTTATGGGGGAGTAATACTTGGGGCCGGATATGGACAAGTAATAGGGGGAGGGAAAATATTTTTACCTCTCGTTGGTGTATCGTGTGTCGGTTTGAGCTTAAACGTGACCGTAAAGTCCTGGTTTGACGTTTTTGGACACGTATACGTAAAATAAAGTTTTTATCCACGTTTTTGTCAGAAATGTAATAAAATATTATTACTGACTCAAAAATATATTTATTTGACTGCTACCATGTGTACTGTGCTGTCGGTATGCGTGTGCGGTTGCTTTTCAGAAAAAGGTGAGAACGCTCTCAGTTAATTACAAAACTTGTCAGTAACTATCAGAAATAGAATAATTTATGCTTACTGACAAAAATATACTTTTTCTGCAGTGACTGTAAGCTACAGTATGCGGGTCAGCTCCGAAAAAGACTCAAAAATACTCAGAAACATGCAAATGCGCATAGAAATGCTCAGCTTAAAATTAATAAATAACCATTTAATATTAATTAACAACGTGAAAATTACCATTTGTCACACATATACAGCCACATCAAAGATGGCAAACTTTAGGGCACAGGCTTTAAAGTATCCCTCTGATTCTAAGTAGAAACAGAAACAAAAGGCCAAACCTTTTGCACCTTGCCCACATTGTGGCTTCAATGACTACCTTCCTAAAGATTGTCTAATGGACAACAGTTGTGACATCTATGGAGATCCCACTCATGACACCTTAGGACATGAGAAGGTCATTCAGACCATAAGAGGTATGACCAAGTCATCCTCTCAGTCTACAGAGTCTACTTCTGCAATCAAATGCAAAATCTGTGGTAACTCAGTCCACTCAACCACTGACCATGAATCAATTGCTACTTTTAAGAAGGCTACTAAAGCCAAGCCCTCCAAAAAGAGGGGTCCTAGAAAGAACTAACTCAGCTTACCATTTGTGCAGAGGCATGCCAGGGAGCCAGTTTGGCATCTAGATAGTGGATGTTCAAGGAGAATGACTGGTGTGAAAGAGTATCTGCACAAATATGTAGAAGAACCAGGACCCAAGGTGGTATTTGCTGATAATTCATCATGTCTCACTGAAGGTTATGGTTCAGTAAACTGTAGTGGTATAGTCTTTACAAGGATAGCTTATGTCAATGGTCTTAAGTACAATTTAATCTGTGTCAGTCAACTATGAGATGCAAAGTACATAGTTAAGTTTGATGATAAGCAAGGAACCATCTTCAATGCAAATAAGGAAGTTGTCCTTATTGCACCAAGAAGGCAAGATGTTTATGTGTTAGACATGTCCAGTCTAACTCAGAATGGAACTTGTCTCTTTGCTAAGGCCACTGAAACCCTCAACTGGCTTTGGCATAATAGACTCTCCCATCTGAACTTCAAAAACATAAACAATCTTGTGAAACAAAACAAGGTCCTTGGCTTACCATCACTTGTGTTTTCAAAGGATAAACCATGCTCTGCCTGTGAAAAAGGTAAACATCATAGAGCATCCTTTAAAACCAAAACAAACTTTTTCATCAGGAACTGCCTTCATCTTCTCCATATGGATCTCTTTGGGCCCATCAATCCTAGATCCATTAACCATGAGAAGTATACTCTGGTCATTGTGGATGAATACTCAAGATACACTTGGGTTTACTTCCTGACCAAAAAAAGTCATGCAGCTGAAACAATCATGTCCTTTGTCAGGAATATTGAAAATCAAAATGACATTAAAGTCAAACAGATTAGGACTGACAATGGGACAGAGTTCAGAAACTATGAACTTGAATGTTTCTGTGATGAGAAAGGAATTTCCCAAAATTTTTCCTCTCCTTACACACCTGAACAAAATGGTGTTGCTGAAAGGAAAAATAGAACACTCATTGAAGCAGCTAGGACAATGCTAAACGGATCAGTCCTTTCCAAACACTTCTGGACTGAAGCAGTAAAAACTGTCTGTTACACACAAAACAGATCCATCATTGTCAAGAGACATAGCAAAACCCCTTATGAGTTATTCAAGGGAAGGATCCCTGACATCAGCTACTTTCATGTCTTTGGGTGTCCTGTGTTTATTCATAATCACAAGGATCACTTAGGGAAATTTGATGCCAAAGCTGATGATGGATACTTCCTAGGATACTCTCTTGTCTCAAAGGCCTTCAGGGTGTTCAACACTAGGAGACAGCAAACTGAGGAAACATTCCATGTTACCTTTGATGAGAGTACTGAAGCAATCAGTGTCTCTAACACCTTAGTGGAAGAGATAGGTATTGATGATTCATCAAGATACCCTCCTGATGAACATCATCCTGACAATGATCCTTCCACCCAGTATCAAGCAAATGCTGATATCTCCTACTACATCATCCCTCACAACCTTCCTTACCCAACCATCACTGAGTTTGTTGAAGCACAAACAAGTACTGATGCAATCAATCAGTCTGAACAAAGTGCTCAGGAACCAAACAATCTCAGTGATCAGCCAACCCAGTCAGACACTCAAGATCCTGAAGATCATCAGGTGTCTACACCAGACCCTACCAATCAGGCCTCCACAAGCTCTAATCAGTATCCAAGACCTCAGGACAGTTGGACTAGGTATCAAGATATGGAACTTATCAATATAATTGGAGAACCTACTGAAGGCATGCTCACCAGAAGCATGGTTGCTAAACTAATAGCAGCCTCAGCCAATGAATGCCTATTTGTGGACTTCATCTCTACAATTGAACCCAAAAGTGTCAAAGAAGCACTTAAACATCCAAGTTGGGTTCAGGCCATGCATGATGAACTGGAACAATTTGACAGAAACAAGGTAATGACCTTGGTCAAATGTCCTAAAGATGTTTCAGTCATTGGCATGAAATGGGTGTTCAAAAACAAATCTGATGAAAATGGCATAGTTATTAAAAACAAGGCCAGACTTGTAGCCAAAGGCTATAATCAAAAAGAAGGCATTGACTATGAAGAATCATTTGCACCAGTGGCAAGGATGGAAGCCATCAGGATCTTCCTTGCATGTACAACCTACATGAACTTCAAGGTGTACCAAATGGATGTAAAAAGTGCATTCTTAAATGGCTCACTGAAAGAAGAAGTTTATGTTCAGCAACCTCCTGGATTTGAAAGCAGTGAGTTTCCTGACTATGTCTGCAAGCTTAATAAAGCCCTTTATGGACTAAAACAAGCACCCAGGGCATGGTATGAAACTCTCTCAGCCTTCCTGATCCAAAACAAATTTGTCAGAGGCAAGATAGACAACACATTGTTTATCTATAGGACAAATGGTGATGTCATCCTTGCACAAGTATATGTGGATGATATCATATTTGGCTCAACAAGTTATAAATTTGCAAACAGTTTGAATAACTGATGGCAAAGAAATTTGAAATGAGCATGATGGGAGAACTGTCTTACTTTCTTGGACTGCAAATCAAGCAGACTGATAAGGGAACCTCTATCAATCAAGAGAAGTATGTCAGAAGCCTACTGAATAAGTATGAGCTCAGTGACTGTGCCTCAGTCAAAACTCTCATGGTTCCACCAAATAACCTTGGTCCTGACCTTACTGGAAAACCAGTGAATCAAACTCTTTTCAGAGGAATGATTGGGTCACTGATGTATCTTCTTGCATCAAGGCCTGACATCCAATTCTCAGTCTGTTCGTATGCCAGATATCAATTTGACCCAAGAGAATCTCATCTCACAACTGTGAAAAGGATACTTAGGTACCTGAAAGGTACTCTAAACCTTGGATTATACTATCCAAAATGTTTAGGCTTTGATCTCAAAGGATACTCAGACTCTGACTATGTTGGATGCAACATGGACAGAAAAAGCACCTCAGGCTCCTGCCAAATCCTTGGTGGAAAATTAGTCTGCTGGAGTGCTAAGAAGCAACAATCAGTTGCCATGTCCTCATCAGAAGTTGAATATGTTGCAGCAGCCAGTTGTTGTGCAAATGTACTATGGATGAAAAGTCAACTCAGTGACTATGGAATCCAGTATAAGATGGTTCCTATTTTTTATGATAACACAAGTGCAATTGCCATCTCAAACAACCATGTTCCTCCTCAGAGAACAAAACACATTGATATTAGATATCACTTCATCAGGGACCATATCATGAATGGTGACATTGAATTACACTTCATTCCTACTGAATATCAGCTAGCTGATATATTCACCAAACCTTTGGATGAACCAACTTTCACAAGACTGAAAGATGAATTAGGAATGTTGGATATTGAGAATCAGTCCACTGATTGAATCCATCCAACTAAGTGTAAATTCTGAAAACCTCAGGTCCCTGATTCAATGTGTTCCTCAGTGAAAAAGATCACTGAATCACCTTCCCTGAACCCCTCACTAAATGAAAAGTCATTCAGGGCCCTCAAGATGACATTCAATGCTAACTTAAATGCTCTAAGTATCTAGTTAGTAAATGTCCGAGGTTGGTAACTGAATACCTATTTAATATAGGAATATATGTTCCTTTTCCTTCTGGCATGCACCTCTTGGGCCCCCACTTACCTACTTGGCATTTAATGCCTCTTCTCACACATCATATATGTGTGATGATGTAAACTCTGCAAATTACACTTTTTGCAGACGGCACAACTGTTCACCTCGACTGTTGCGCAAAACCCGAGAAAGTGGAGTGGTGGCATTTAATGCGGATCCTTAACGTTTTATACAAAACGGTTTTAAAAATTTTCAAAATAATCCGCTTAATGCCTAAACCACCCTTCCCTCCACTTCCCTATAAATACCCCCAATCAAATCAACACACACTCGTTTTTAGAAAATCTTAAACAAACTCTTGTCCTTTTTCTTTCAAAAATTATTGTGTGTGTGTTCTTCATCTTTGGAAAACCAGACCATCTTTTTGTCAAAACCAAGACTCTTTAATAAAAATGGTTGCTTCTAAAGCTGTAACCTGCGCCCCAAATGTGGAATTCACAATGGAAGGCCTGGACATGACCAAAAATAACATCGTAGGAAACTTTGCCTACCCCGAAATTTTTTGGGCGTACAAGAATGTGGTCAAATACCTTCAAAACTGCTTTCTTGCTACGGCGTTTACAAAAACCCCCTCAGTCATATATCATGACTATCTGAGGGAATTTTGGTGTACAACAGTGGCAACAAGCCCTGATGACATCAAGGAGACCCAAATAACATTCTCAGTGATGAACGGGAGAAGGACCCTCTCCCTGGATTACCCAACCTTTATCAAGGCCACAGGTCTTGATTTCACTGAGAACTTTGAACCTCACCCCACTGACTCAGAAGTAGAGGCCGAATTGCTTTTACTAGGGCCACATGATGTAAAAAATCCTGAAGTGGCCCCAGGGTAAGACTTGGTTCCCTGCTGTCGGGAGGATCCTGATGACCTTTGTCATTCAGGTCCTTGGAGGCAATAAATCCTCTACGGAGCAATTGAATGCATCACAACAATTGATGGTGTTCAGCCTCCTGGAGGGTAGAAAGATAGACATCAGAGAGATAATCTTCCGAGACCTCGTAGCCAAGCTATCAGGAAAATCTAGGCAAAGACACATGTCTTACCCTAGGTTCATTTCCTGTGCGCTTCAGGACTTACTAGGCTCTGAATATGTTAGGCCAAACGTTGAGGGATCTAAACCTGACGTCTTACACAAAGCCAACTATTCAAGAGATCTTACTGAGGTACAACCAATCCCCCTGACCACATACATGCTGATGGTCATTTAGGGGGCAAATGCTGTCTCACCAGTACCTTCTCCTACAAAGAAGGAGAAGAAGAAGAAGGCAGGGTCCAAGAAGGTGGTTAAACCCAAACCACTCGCCATTGAGACTTCTGCCTCAGAGCCTAAAGAAAGGCAAACAACAACCAAGACCTCTGAGACACCCACTACTGAGACCCTCTTGACCGTAAAACAAACGCCAACGGAGGGTACTGAGAAATCATCCTCAGTGTTCTCGGGCAAAACCTTTCCTCATGGCTCTACTAACATACACAAGTCAGTGGGGTCTGGAACCTTCACCCTTTCACATCCCAATGAAGGCATTAGTCAATCATAACCTTTGCCTGAGGGAGTACAGGGTCCTATACCCTCAGTGGAGCAGCACTACTCTGTTGAGAAGGGGACCCACACCCAATCACATCCTGTTTACGGTCCTGAGAAATCACACTCAGGATCTCAGGGTGAAATGGTCCCTAAATCCTCATAAGGGCAGTACAACCCTGATGGGAAGGGGGGCCTCAACCAATCATTGGCTCATGATAGTACTAGAGAACACCCGCCAGTCCTTGAAGGCACTCGGGGGGACAAAGACTCAGAGGGATTAAAACCACCCGCTGATACGGAACCCAAAACCCCTCATGGCGGATCCAGTCACTCGAGAACTGACTCCACGGTCCAGGCTGAGAAAACCCACTCAGTTCACCTGGAGGGGTCAGGACCTGGCCACAACAAAGGCGAGCCCTCTTTTGAGGGGAAGCCGGATTCAGCCAAGGTTCCTTCTCTGGTAGATATTCAGGCACTCATGGATGACGAATCCGATGAGGAGATGGTAGATTTTGGGGAGGAAGAAATTTTTGGTGCTGGGGAGGAAACAGAGACTGATGCATACAAATCTCCTCAGCACACTGAACAACCATCTCCTCCTCCTGAGGATCAACCAGAGCTCCTAACCCAACCATCAACATCATCATCATCATCAAGTCACTCATCTGCTCCTGCTACTCCTGAATACCTGCAGAAGTATGATAATGTTCTTCCTCTCACGGAAAGGCAACTAGTGAAGTTCCTTCGCAAGGCCAATATGCCCTATTCCGAGAGATCACTGAAGAAAAATGGGACCAGCATACTGAAGCGGCAGTCTCCTATGCCGAATTCAGGGCTACTGTTGAATCATCTCAGGCTAACCTGAGGACATCCCTGGACAATCTGGGTTCTGCCTAAGACATGCAGTTCTCAAATGTGTTAAATGCTCTTGACTCTGTTCAAGACGAACTGAAGGATGATCCTACCCTGATGACCAAGCTGACTGAGTACATGAACACTCAGAAGACCACCTCAACCAACATTACTGAACTACTCAAGCTCCTCAAAAAGGTGGATCTTAAACATCTAAGGTCTCAGCAAGACTCAATTCAACAGTCAGTCGCTAGCTCCCAAGAGTGCCTGATAAAGATATCATCAGCATTTGATCAGCTCTCCAACAAACATAATGAGTTGATCAACCATTATACCACCAAGGTCACTGAACTCGCAACAACTCAGGCTACAATGGCGGAAGACCTCTCCACCCTGAAGAATGAGACCTCAGATGTAAAGAAAATGGTCTCCAGTATTCTGTCTATTCTTCAGGCCTCTACGGTTACCCCACCTCCTCAGTCAACAGATGCCTTTACTGAAGCACCAACATCTGTTGAGGGGGAGAAACCTGATGATCCTACACCTGATCCTTCATCTGCACTTGTTGTTGATACAATCCCTGTTCAACCTGAAGCAATAGAAACAGAAGTTCCTGAGTCCTCCACCAGTCAACCCCCTCCCACTGACAAAGGGAAGGGAATCATGATGACTGAAGATCCTCCTCAATCACAACTGGTGAAAGCATCAACAGAAAGGCGTCCTGATCCAGACTCGCCGTTTTGGGTCACCTTAGATGATGGGAGCAAATTCTTTGGAACTCCGCAGGAAGTAGCCGAAGTCCTGGATGAACAGGACAAAAGAAAGGCTGAGAAAAAGGATGAGTGGTATGTGTTAATTTACACATACCTTTTACCTATTTTAACAGACCAAAACGACAAAAAAACTAACCAATTATGCCAAATATATTGTGTTTTTGTGTTTTTACATGTGCAGGCACGGATATCAAAGAAAAGGACAAAAATCAAGAAAAACCCGAAAAAACACGAGCACGAGATTTGGAAAAGATATTTAAAGCCGAAGCCGGGAAGCAAATATGTCAAACAAGTCCTTGAAGAATCAAAGAATGACAAGACAAGCCCTTGGATCACATTATTAGAGTTTGGCAAAACTAGTCCCTGGAATTTCAGAAATTACAACAATAGTCCTTATCAAAATTAGTTTCTTAAAAACCTAAACTCTATACTACATATCCGGTTTTCAAATTAAATCCAAGTCCAGTCCAAGATATAACCCACAGGCCCAACCCATACCACAACCCGGGTCAATCCCACTTACCCGGTCAATAATATTAATTACCGGTCAAACATTTTCACCCGCGCCCTTTTACCCCTAATTACCCAAACCTCATGAACCCTAATTTACCCATCCCAGAAATTAACCGAGATTAAGGGTAATTGTGTACTTTTCACGAACTTCTAGAAAGATATCTGACATGTCAGCAATCCAAGGGAATTCAAGGCATTTGATTGGTGGATGGTACGTGGTATGATGATCCGAGGGCTGAGAATGCATGATTGTTGATCAAGAGCAATCTAAGGGTTGATAATCATCTCAAAGAAGCACAAGGAGGTGCGGATTGATGACATGGAGACCTAGAAACTTCAATGCTCGGCTATAAATAGAGCTCTCATCCTCTTCAGTTTGATGTAGTTTTTCTTGTAGTGTTATGCTGATAATTTTTTTTCTGAATTGTATTTTCAACTTTCAAACAGTGTAATCTAGTTTTCATTAATGAAACTTTAGTTTTACTTTTTAGCTTATTCACTTAATTTACCTTTAAGTTGTTTGTTTAGCTTATCATTTGTTTCATAGCTTATAGTAAACCTATTTAGCTTATCATAAACTTTTCCTTTCATCATTGTTCAACTTAATTCAAAAACACAAAAATATAGAAAAATCATTCAAAAATATAAAAAATATTAAAATCAGCTTCAAAAAGCCATTTTTAAGTTAGAACAAGCTTATATAAGCTCTCTATCTTATTGTGAGTGATAGATAAGTTTCAAATCTGTTTCAATCTCAAAAGTTCCAAAAAGTCAACTAAAGTCAAAGTTCACTGTTCAAATAAGCTGTGGAGGAAATAAGCTGTTCTTATAAGATTATTTGGGTTGTTTTATTGGCTTAATTGATAAAGCCTGGTTATATAGTTAGCTGGTTCATATCTGCTTTCACCATAAGGTCTATTTGTAAGCTTCACTCAAATTTCATTCATAGCTTATTACTGTGCTAGTGCTTATTCCTGTCTAATTAGAGCTTATTCTGAATGTTAGTAGCTTATTTGGTCATATTAGTGTTTGTGTGATAGTAGTTTAATGTTTGATCTCAGTTTTGTTCTTAAAAAGTTATAAAAGCCAAAACAGTTAGAGTAGCTTGTAGCTTAATTAGTGCTTATATCATCATTGAAAATTGCTTATTAGGTGTTTTAGAAGTTAGATAATCAGAGGATAATCAAAATCTTAGATTAGTTTGGTGGCTTCTAGTTTAAAAGTTCATAATCAGTTCTTAAAATAGTGTTTGGCACAAGGGTGTTTTTGGCAAATTTCTGATTCCACTGTTCATTTACCATCAGCTAAGTTTTGATTGAGCTTATTGAAGGCTAGATAAGCTGTTATTGTTAGGTCTTAAGTGGTTTTGATGAATTTTAAGGTTTTTGGTTGATAAGTGGAATTCTAGGACACAACCTGCTCATACAAGCTTCCAATAAGCTGAGGCTTGTTTGATCAATATTTCTGGTAACTTAAGGTGTATTTGAGTTGTTATAGTGAGAATCCAAGAGTTGGTTAAGTTTCATTAAGCTTTGAAAGAGTTGAGGTCAAAGTTTCAAAACTGCTGCATCAGTACCATATTTGCAGACCTGAACAAACAGTTGCTCATCTTAGCTTTTATCTTGCTCTATTTCTGCTTATTCCCTTGAGCTTATTGCCTGGTATTTGGTTTTTAAGTAGCTAGTAGTAGTAGCTTTAGGGTTCTCAGCTTGAACTTCAATTTGTAGCTTATTAACGAGCTTAAATTTGGTCTGCAAAAAGCCCCATTAGGACTGCTCAGACCTGCATCAGATTTTGCTTTTCATGATCATCTGTGTTTGGCCCAAATTGAATAAGCAATTGGTTATATATTTTGGGCATTTTTAGTTTATAAGAAGTCTGTAGTATAAACTTTTAGTATCAGCTTTTAGTTTTACCTGAGAAGCTTTTTCCTAGCTTCTAGAGTGGCTTCAAGTAGGCTGCCTGATCACTTGTTTCTGCCCTATATTTGCACCTGCTCAACTGCTTATTGGCTTAATCTGAGTGCTTCTTTGTACTTTTTAAGTCGATTTAAGCTTAAAGTAGTGTGTTCATCTGCTTTTGAGCTTTTGGTAAATTTTGGTGCTCAATAGCTTATTTCAAGAGTTTATTTGAAACAACATTTTACCCAAACTGCTTATTAGGGTTCAGAAAAGTTCCAATTTCATTTTTCATAGTTTCTTTATATAATTTTAGATTTTTATACAAGATTTCATATTTTTCCAAAATCATTTACTATTTTTAAATCATTTAATTAGTTTCTTTTAGTTTTAAATTCACATAAAATAAATAAAAAATCAAAAAAATATATTTCTTTTTTTCTAAAATTCTCTTTTAATATTTAGCATTTAGGAAAATTAATTCTACATTTTTAGGACTTATAATTTAGAATTTCACTATTTAGGTGCGTTTTTTAAAATCGTAACGTACGTTTTTAAGTTTAAATTTTCGTTTTTAGAATCGTGTGCTTAGATTACTTGTACCTCTAGCTTGATAGCTTTATTTTATTAGTTATTTCAATTTCGTAGTGTAAAAACCCCAAAATATCACTATTATATCACCATTCACCACACTTTTCGACACCGTAAACGACGACTCGACTTCAACCTTCGTTGGGACTACGACCCGGGGAAATACATTCGTTGTATTTTCTTTGGAAAAATATAAATATACTTAAAACGACAAAATCAAATAATGGCGCCGCTGCCGGGGAAGGCTTGAGAAGAGTTTGTTAATTTCGATCGTTGATTCGTGTTTTGAAAACCCTTCCCTCGGAAGTTACTTGTTTTGTTATAAAAAGAAAAATACAAAAAGAAAATAAATAAAACACTTTGTCTAAAGTGTTTTCAAAAATACAAAAATAATATATCCTCACTTTATTGAAAGTGTTGTAAACCATTCCGAATAACAACAAAACAATCGTGAAATCATTTGATTTCGGATTATTTTTCGGCTACAACATATAAAAGGGGTTTAAGGAGGTCTTGACATTAAATTGCAGACCGAAAAGAGATCCATTCTTCTCTTCCGCCACTCTGCGAGTAGTCGTAAAAGAAACGAATATCGATTGAGGGATCGGTACCAAAAATATTGTGATTAATTTTTCCTTATATATAAAAATCCAAAAATATTTTCTTTTTCAAAATTTTTTGTTTTTGTTTTTGAATCTTGGTTTCTTTTTGGTGTATGCGCACCCGTTCTTCTTCTTCTTCTCCCAATCTTCTTTCACCTCTCTCAAATCCCGAGAGAATTATCCGTCACAATCACCGTGTTGATTTCCCAACCGTTGAGGAAATGAACAACAACGATCAACCCCCGCCGATGGGTGGTAATCAAGATCATATGCCAGCTCCCGATCTCCGAACGATGGAGGAGTTGTGCCAACCTACAATGCTTGGACGTGGTGGCCCGATTGCCCCCCTCAATATCCAAGCTGCGGATTTTGGACTTAAACACCACATGATTCAACAAGTCCAAAATTCTTGCCAATTCCACGGTTTGCCGGGTGACGATGCCAACAAACATCTTGACAAATTCATTATCGTCACCCAAAGTATGAAACACAATGGGGTCACCGATGACGCCCTTCGTCTATATCTTTTCCCATACTCCTTGACGCATCATGCCACCGCATGGTTTGATCGTCTTCCCAAGAACTACATTCACACTTTTGATGAGATGGTTTCGAAGTTCTTGGCGAAATATTTCCCACCGTCGATGGTGACGAAATTAAGGAATGAGATTAGCAATTTCCGTCAGCTTCCCGACGAATCTTTATTCGAAGCATGGGAACGCTATAAGCTTTCGATTGATCGGTGTCCTAACCATAATATGTTATTGGTCACCATTATAGACACATTCTATAATGGTTTTACATTACGACACCGTGATACGATAAATGCTGCAGCCGGAGGTACTTTCATGAAAAGACGTCCAGAAGAGTGCTATGATCTCATTGAAAACATGACTACCCATCATAATTATTGGGATTCCTCTGCCGAGAGGAATGAGTCAACTAGAGCTGACACTTCTTCTTCTACCTCCGAGATAGCTGCTCTTTCTAAGCAAATGAATGATATGTCCACTGCTATCTTAAGGATACATCAAAGTATGAATCAGAATAACAATAATCAGCATGTTAATGTGGTCAATCAGAGTTGTGAAACATGTGGTGGTCCACATTCGTATTTCGAGTGCCCAGCCTCTGGTGGCTACACTCAAGAGAATGTTTATGCTGCAACGGGAACCTTTAACACGGGTGGTAACGGTTACCAACCGCAAGGAGACCGTAATCTTCTCAGCTACCGTTTTAACAATTTTCTCGGACCACCCGGTTTCACCCAAAATCAAAATCAGAATATGCAAAACCGCAATGTTCAGTATAACCAAGATTAAACTCATGGTTACCAGAATCAAGGAAATTATCAAGCCCAGAATCAAGGAAATTTTAATCAGGGAAATTTTCAAAATAACAACCAGGGTTTTAATCAAAACATCCGAGGGCAAAATCCCAATCAAAATCAAGGCTTTAATCAAAACCAATCGCCCTCGGATGAGTTGTTAAAACAACTAATTCTTCAAAATCAGAAGCAACAAAATTTCAATAAATCCCAAGAAGAGACAACTAGGTTTTTTATTAAGGAAATGACTGAGATGAAGAAGTCTTTAAATGATCGACCCTCGGGCTCTGGAACTCTTCCAAGCAATACGATCGCTAACCCGAGGGGCGATGTGAAAGCGATCACTACAAGAAGTGTTGTTGCTTATGAGGGACCCACGATTCCTACTACTACTTTTTCTCTTCCTCCAAAAGTAGTGGAACGTGAAACCGAGGCGACAAAGGACACGGAACTTCCTACTGATAATGGAAGGACCACAGACGTCCAACCTCCGGTTGTCCTGACTTCTAAACCCGTGAGTGCTCCTAAGTATAAAAAGTCGTTGCCTTATCCGACAAACCAAAAGCTCCGTGAGCAAAATAATCAACAAATGTTGAAATTCCTTCAGCTTTTTCAAAAGCTTCATTTCGATTTGAGCTTTGCAGACGCTTTACTTCATATGCCTAAGTTTGCTTCAACTTTCAAGAGCTTAATGAATAATAAAGAAAAGTTGTTTGAGTTAGCTAACACACCGTTGAATGAGAATTGCTCGGCGGTAATCCTTAAGAAGCTTCCCGAAAAGCTTGAAGACCCCGGCAAATTCCTCATCCCGTGTGATTTTTCGGGAATGATTGAGTGCTTAGCCTTGGCCGATCTTGGTGCAAGCATCAATCTCATGCCTCTTTCTGTGTGGAAAAAGCTTTCTCTACCGGAACTTACTCCTACACGAATGACTCTCGAGCTCGCGGACCGTTCGATTACTCGAACAAAAGGTATCGCTGAAGATGTCATCGTCAAAGTAGGAAAGTTCCATTACCCGGTTGACTTCGTTGTGGTTGATTTTGATGCCGATCCTCGGGTTCCCCTCATCCTAGGGAGATCCTTCTTAAGGACGGGCCGTGCTTTGATTGATGTATATGCTGAAGAAATAACTCTTCGAGTTAATGACGAAGCCGTTACTTTTAATCTTGATCAAACTGCAAGCTTCTCCTCTAGCTAAGAAAATTTTTCAGTAAACCGAATTGATATCAAAGATGTTGAGGAGTATGCTCAAAAATTTCTGGAATTTTCAAACGAGTCTCCGAGTGGCAATCCCACTCCAACTTCTCAACCTACCCTTTCCGACTCTTCCCCTTCTCTCACACCGGTTGAGGGAAGTGTTTCCACTATGGAAGAGCTCGAGGTTTTCTTTAGTGATGAGCCAATTTCACCAGAAATTGATGACACCGTCTTTGATCCGGAGGGAGACCTTCTCCTCCTTGAGAAGTTACTTAATAGTGATCCGTCATCTTCTCTCCCTCCGGAAGAAATTAAAAAAGAAGAAATCAAAGAAGTAAAGCCGTCTACTGAGAATCCTCCGGAGCTCAAGCTCAAGGATTTACCTCTTCATCTCGAATATGCTTTCTTAGAAGAAACCGACAAATTTTCCGTCATCATTTCTAAAGACCTTAAAGATGAGGAGAAGACCCAACTCTTAGACGTGCTTAAGAAGCATAAGAGTGCCATCGCTTGGCAGATCTCCGACATAAAGGGCATAGACCCTCGGTTCTGTACTCACAAGATCTTACTTGAAGAAAATTTCAAACCCGCTGTCCAGCAACAGAGACGGGTTAACCCAAAAATCCATGATGTCATCAAAAAGGAAGTTATTAAACTCCTTGACGCTGGGATGATTTATCCAATTTCTGATAGCTCATGGGTTAGCCCGGTCCACTGTGTGCCCAAAAAGGGTGGAATGACCGTTGTGACAAATGAAGAGAATGATTTAATCCCCACACGTCTCGTCACCGGATGGAGAGTGTGTATCGATTACCGAAAACTCAATGATGCTACCCGTAAAGACCATTTCCCTCTACCATTTATGGACCAAATGCTTGAGCGTTTGGCGGGAAATGAGTTCTATTGTTTTCTCGATGGCTTTTCCGGGTATTTTCAAATACCAATTGATCCCCAAGATCAGGAAAAGACCACCTTCACTTGCCCTTATGGTACGTTTGCCTACCGACGTATGCCTTTTGGCTTATGCAATGCTTCGGGCACGTTCCATAGGTGCATGATGGCCATATTTCACGATATGATCGAGAAGACAATGGAGGTCTTTATGGATGATTTCTCTGTGTATGGAAATTCTTTTTCCTCGTGCCTCTCACATTTAGACAAAATGCTGCAAAGGTGTAAAGACACCAATCTTGTGCTAAATTGGGAGAAGTGCCATTTTATGGTCAAAGAGGGCATTTTCCTCGGCCATAAAATCTCTAATGCCGGGATTGAGGTAGATAAAGCCAAAGGCTCAGGGACTTTCAATCCCTGAGCCTACTCAGAAGATTGGGAAAAAAAGGAAAGCTGTGGAACAGGAGCCTGAACAGTTCATAGCCGCCCTTCATTGCAACAGGATTCCTCCTCAAGGAGTGAAATTTGTTCCCAACAAAGTCATCAAGACTCCTGAGTATGTCATCTTCTTCATTGATGAGTATCAACAACCTGCCTTCCAAAGAGTCAGTGACATCAACATGGTGGAAACAACAATTCTTCTTGCGTGTCAAAGAAAGCGAAATTGGAGCTCATGGGTATCTTAGAAAGCTGAGTACAAGAACCCTGAGTATTATGTTTAGATGTTAGGACAAATGTAATGATATTAATAAAATGATGGCCCATGTTTTGTTATATCAGTATCCTTTCATAGCATTCTAGTATATTCAGTATGAGAAGAAGCCCATTTGCTCACTCATAACTGATCAAAACACTTAGGCATAATATATATCCAAATAGGGGGAGATTGTTGGGTTCGTCAATACCCAAGCATCCTGAAAACAGGATTTGGACACAAATTAGCCAAGTGTTAATCAACCTTAAACACTCTCAAATCACTGAGTGAACAGTCACTCAGTAAGTTACCTTCAAGATGCTTAGGACGAGTCTAAGAAGAAAGATTCACCATTCAGTGAGGCGGAACTCCCTGAGTGTCACTTAAGCTAAAGAAGAAGGTAATGGATTCAGTGAGTATTTGACAAGAACCCACTGAATCCCAGTCTCCTCAACAACAATAAATGATTGAAGACTGAAGATTGAAGACCTAGACTGAAGAATCTGAAGTATGAAAGAAAGTCGGGATTAGGCGGGAAGAGTTTGAAAAGATAAGGAGTGGTCTTATCGGGCCAGAAGCAAACCTTTCCTAAAACGGCTTAAAGTCAAGAAGTGTCATAGCTGACACTCGGAAAGACTTTTAGCTTATTCCCATTGGTTCTTGGTGTGGAAAACTAGAAGGGGGGTTGAATAATTTTTACCCTTTTTTAAAACTTTTCTTCGCTTTGTATACTTAACGTGATTTCAAAGTAAAGCAAAAAATCAAGCAATATATAAAGCAAGTAAGGAAAGAAATGATCAAACCACACAACACGGATGTTTATTGTGGTTCGGCTACAAGGACTCTCTTCCTTGCCCTACTCCACTCCTCGAGCCTCTAACTCGAGAGTTTTTCTTCACTAAGAAACAAGCTCCCTTCTAGGCGGAGAAAACCTTTACACGTCGCTTACTCTTTATCCGGTACTAAGCTAAACACCGAGTTCTTTATAAGGGTACAACTACTCCCGTTGGTTCTTTAACAAGGGTACAACCACTCCCGTTGGTTCTTTAACAAGGGTACAACCACTCCCGACACTCTATGTGTTTTGAGGACTAAAACACTAACCGAATTCTACTGAATGAATGGTATAACAATGATGTGTGAACACTAACAAATCACACAGTATCTAACTAATAAAACTTGCAACAGTAAGTATGTTGAAGCTTGTATGCTTGATCTTCTTTGATACAAAAGTGAGATCAATAAGAATAAAATGAATGAATGATATGGGTTAGTGATGTACAAATGAATGAATATATATTTTAGGCTATATGAGTGATAGTTGCCCTTGAGTGATCAGCTTGCTATTTATAGGCAAAACTGAGGGGACAACTGGCGGATTTGGCGGATCCAATATCAGGGATCCGCCCTTATAGTTGTTTGGTTCCGCGGGAACCTGACAGTTAAGATTTTTACAAATCTTCCATATCATTCTATATCATGCCAAGTCTTGTCAAGATCTTACAAAGTCAACTTTGTTACTTAAAGATCTTTCCAAAATATTTCTCAAATCCTCAAGATATCAAAATGAGGTATGTCATGATGTCATGTTAATATTTATAATTTAATAAATAGAAGTAAAACATGTAAATATAAAATGTATGTAATATTATTCCTAGTGATTATGTAAAATGTGTTTTTAAAAGACTTGTTTCTATAAATGTAAAAGACTTTAACTTATATTTATGCTTTGCTAAAGATAAATCTTATAATTGTCATTAACAAAATAAAGCAAAGATCGTAAAATATAAATAACGTTTTTAGGACGATATTTGTATTAACACTTGGAAATGACAAATACTGTTGTATTTGTCAGACACGCTAGGTTATTCTTTTTTTATTTTTTAATCATATGTGCTCTTTTATACTTGTGTATAAATAGGAACAGATGAGAGAAAAGTGGGTTAAGTTTTGTGCATTAAAAGCTTAGACTTTCACAAAACCACTTTTCTCCTCCAAAGAGCAATCACATCCCTGAGATAGCTCAGTGGGTCTTTATTGTTGTCACTCAAGAACAAACTTGAGTTTAGAGAGGAGAACACATCATACCTTGTTTGTTCGATCCAAAGTGTTTATTCCGCAAATACTTGGGTAATAGATTCTTTTGATTGAAATCTAATAAGAATTTAAGCGTTGAAAAACTTGTGTTTTTATATTTACGTTTTACTTATTTGTTTAAATTAATCATTACGTTAATTCAGTCATAGAACACAATTAGATTAACTTTGTAATTACTTCCACAATTAGATTAACTTTGTAATTACTTCTACTTGTGTAACGGGAACAACACTTACATAAATGGCATTTTGACGCAACTGAAACAAACCAACAGATTCGTTCAAGTTGGGTAAATTTGAGTAGGGTCAGAAGTATCACTTATTTAGGGTTAAGGCAAAATAAATATTTCAGTTATAAATTTAGACATGTTTTCTGTTTGGGCATAACTATGTGCAAGATTTCATCTCATGAAGTTGAACATTGCTATTAGAATATGCTTTATTTCAGTTAAAAATATTAATCAGTGTTCTTGAGATTACTTTACAAAAGAAAGGAAAAGAAAAAGAAAGAAATTGAAAAAATAAATGTGTTCTCAAAATTTGGAAGTAAGATTTAAGGCTTTTTTACTCTACAATCTTCGTCCCTTGAGTCCCCTAAAAAACTAACTTGAGAACAGACCGATTCATTATCATGATACTAAAAGAAAAAGGAGAAAAGACACCAGTCATCAAGCATCATGTTTTCACCTCCAATACAGTTCATATTTAGCGATATGAAAAGACTTGTTATCTTCCAATAACCAAACGTGTTTTTTCCACAGAAGATCAAAACTCTCGTAATATGAACCATTGTTTCGATTTTTAAACACAAAAGACAGCTAATATAGCAAAGGGTTAAACCCTGTTCAAGGGTTTTAGTATGGTAAATGGAAAACAACAAAAAATCAACCCAATGATAGTGTGGTTAATAGCTTCGTCCCCAGTACGTCCATTTCTTAGCAGGTTTTCCCGATGCAAAGCATAATGTTCCTGTCAGAATAAAAGAAAAACTACATAAGTACCAGTTTGTTTTTCCCTAGTCAATTTTGAAGCAAATACTATATAAGTATATATAATAGTAATTAGACAAGCCCTCTATTAAAAAAAAATACCTTCAGGCAGTTCAGGCTGGTCAAATGGAGAACAAAGTGTCTTAGCAGCTCCGACCTCCCCTTTTGTCTTAGCTTTCACATCCTTCTCGACTTCCTGAAGCATGGATTAAATTTATAGGTCAATCTATAATACATACAGATAAATACAAAAGACAAACGACTTAAGCATAGTAGCGCAAAAAAAAGGACACATGATTGAGCTTTGCTTTCGCATCCTTCTGGATATGTAGTTAGGATAGATGCAATAGAACAGAGTTGAAACAGATTAGCTATTGATCTTAACTGGCCCATGGCCCAACTAGATGGATCACGGCATGGGATATGGATCGGGGTAGGGTGGGAATTTTGAGTAATCTAATTAAGAACTTAAAATTTATAAAACATTAAAATTAAGAATTTTGATCAACCCGATTATGGACCTACCTAAATGGGTCAACCTCTTTAATCGCTGTTTGGCCAATGGGCTGGTTATTTTTATTGAGATACTCAAATAAATGGCTCAAATCTAGGTTAAGACTCGATCCACAGAGACAAGCATTAAGATATAATGGATACAAACTATTACCTCTTCATCACACCATGGAGCCAAGATCAATTTCTTTTGGCCTAATGCTTCAATGAACTCATCCCAAGTTTTGGTAACTTGAATACATGCATCTCGTTTTTGTTTAGCAACATCAAACATGCTTTGCTGAATATCATCCAACATACCCTTAACTTTCTCACCCAAATCTGCCATAGGAAGGTCGACCTTTGATCCATTGTCACGACGAACAGCACGAACCTGAAGAGAAACAAGCATCAGGCTTTTGCATGGAACACATGCAGTTGAAGAAGGCCAAATAAGTTCGGTAACAAATAGAGTTCAAGTTAAATCAGACCATAAGATATAATAAGCTATACATTTAGTAAAACGATATAACCCGTTTTGACGAGTTTGAGATAAATAACCACCCAAATAAACACAAAAGTGATGCATTTTCAAAACTGGCACCTCTACTTGCATTTTGTAACAATGAACATTACTGTCTAACCTGGTTATTAGCTAGATCCTTTGGTCCTATTTCAATCCTCAAGGGAACACCCTTCATTTCCCAATGAGAATACTTCCAACCAGGCGAATAATTCTCTCGAAGGTCTGCCTCGGCACGAATACCTAAATCACATAACGTTTTCACAGTCGCCGAACAGGCATTCATTATTTCTTTGACATCTGCATCTTTAAAAGGCACGTGAATCACAATAACTTGTACTGATGAGATTTTAGGAGGCAACACCAGGCCTTTATCATCGCCATGAACCATAACCATAACACCAATCTGAAAACAAAGCAAGTTAAAAATTAAAACCAGTTATATATTATTAAACACGCTTTTACAAAAGCTAAAAAAATCGCTTGATTACGGTTCGTGTGCTATAAGCCCATGAGTTCTGCCACACCATAGCCTTTTCTCCCTTCTCATCTTCGAAGTTAATCTCAAACATCTTAGCAAAATTCTGGCCCAAGCAATGTGAAGTTGCACCTTGTACACCACGACCAGTATTTGGAATAAAGGCCTGCAAGCATTAAAGCAATTATAAAGAGACATGTCATTTAACATTAGTTATTAACTGATGATAGCATCTTATAGGTGGTACCTCCACACTAGTAGTATATAGCCCACCAGCAAACTTCTCCAGCTCACTCTTTTTCCCTTTCACAACAGGGACGGCCAAGTACTCCTCGTAAAGACGTCTATACAGTTCAAGTATTTCAAGAACCTAAAATATAGCATAGTTATAATTATATCATTCCATTTCCATGCATTAAAAACACATGTAACAATGAATGAACTTTCTGATGTTTTAAACATGAGATCAGTGAGATGCACCGACTCCAGATAACTATGAAGTATGAAGTGATCACACAAGTTGGTTAAACTTTATTTTTTACCTCAGTGTCAGCCTCCTCCTTTGTTGCAAAGGCAGTGTGTCCTTCTTGCCAAAGAAACTCATGACTCCTACAAAGTTGAGAAATTAGTACAGATTCAAATTGTTATCATAACGTGAGCCGAATGACTGATAAAGTGATAAGTAGGCACACAAAACAACAAGGGATATGAAAATATCACCTTATAAAGGGAGTAGGATTACTGAACTCCCAGCGAACAACATTGCACCATTGATTTAGTCTTAAGGGCAAGTCACGGTGTCCCCTGATCCACTTAGAAAAGTAGGGATACATGACAGTTTCACTGGTTGGGCGAATGGCAATAGGAACTTCCAAATCGGAGCTACCTGATCTCGTGACCCAAGCAACCTGAAAATTTTAAATCAGGGAAAGCTTTAAAAAGTATATTACAATCAATAAAAAAGACAAAATATTAGAAAACTTGCTAAAGGTGGCAAAGATAAGAAGTTCACACCAAGAAACCAATCAGTTAAAAGTGTAAATACAATGTTCATAGACTATACCTCAGGGGCAAAACCCTCTATGTGATCCTTCTCCTTTTGTAGAACCGTATTGGACACAAAAAGTGGGAAGTAACATGTTTTGATATTCATCTTCTTAATCTCTGGATCAAAGAAGTTCTGCACAAAGATATTACAAACCAGCTTATACCATCATGTTTTTGCTAGCCTAATATTTTAATAAGTGAAACAAAAAAAGCACAAAAAGTAACAGAGCAAAACAAAAAAGATTAAGCTCTACGATCCATGCTTACTTGCATTGTCTCCCAAATGGCCATTGTCCATGGACGGAGAATGTAACAACCAGATATTTCATAGTATTCTATCATCTCCCCATTTGTAACCACCTATAAGCAAAAAAAAAAAAAAAATAGTAAATAATCATAACATCACTTATTCGTCTTCCCCCAGCCCCCATTAACATGGAATATATACTATTAAACTATGGTTGAGTGTATTGGGAAATACAACATTTATTATACACTATACTATGTTGCAGAAAACAAACTTTCTTTTCTAGTGAAGCTTGAGATGGATATGTGTGGATAATATGTATTCAAAATCATTTTAGCAGATAAATAGCACAGTATTAAAGTGATGTTGTCAACATATATGCTACACTTCAATTCTGTAACAGATATCTACTAAGTCCATCTTTTATGTGGAAAGAAATAAACAATGTCCATGTGTTTCTAGATCATAGTTAGCTTAGTATCCATTGATACAATCCCATCACAATATAATTAAAAACTGCCCACATTGATGAATTCAATTTTTGTTGTCAAGTTTATTCCCCAAAGGTCCGCAATAAAGAGTGTTATCATGGGAGTATAAAACCAAATAGTTATCGGGAAATAAATACCTCAGAATACCATTCTCCAAAGTTACCATCCTTAGTATTGGAAAGACCTAGACCAGTCTCCTTCTTTCTTCCCTCTGCACACATTATTTATCACAGAATTACACACAAAAGATGATAAGCAATTTTATAAAACATTTGAACACTTATGTGTCTGTGGAACAACCGAACAAGAGTCTGAGCTTTAAAGCGACAACAGACCATCATCTAAGTAAAAGAGCATGCTGCTATTACACATCAATCTTAAAAGCAAAATTCAACTTACAGAAACAATGTAACGAATCCTAATAGTTTAGCAATTTCTAAAAAACCTTGAGCATAGACTTGTTTTTTGCTCTTCGTTTAAATAAGCTCATTGCAATTTGATAATAAGCACCTCAATCAAGCTTAGACAGAATAATAAATATGACATTCTCAAACCGTAATTCATAAACATACAAATCTCTTACAAGAAAACATTATGTGAGGATTGACTTAAAAAAAAAAAGCTTACTAGCAGATTTAAAAAAAAAAAAAAAAAAAAAAAAAAAAAAAGAGCTTACTAGCAGATTTAGTAGGAGCAGGCTTATTAGCAGCAGCCATTTGTTTTTTCTCTTTTCTTTCACCTGTTTTAACAACCAAAATATATATATAAGTTAACTACAGTAATTTTATTTATACACGCACAAATAAAAAACCTATTATGAGTAAGAAAGAATGTACCACCGGATTTCTTAGCTTTTATCTGGTCAACGCCGCCGTCCATGATGATGATGATGATGATGGATCCCGTAAAATGAAGAATATGTCAGTTGTGATATAAAACCCTAATTTTACCTTTTTATTAGTTACACCTTTCGCCCCCCTTCTATTTCTATATTTACGATTATCACCCCCATCTCTTGTTAAATGTAGGGTTGAGCAACGGGTCAAACCCGAACCGAAAACCAAATTAGGTTAAAACGTGAACCGAGAACCGAATCAATTAAAAGTTATCAAAATCGAAACCGAACCGAATAAGGTCGGTTCGGGTCAATTTAGCTATTTCGAACCAAATAAGTGTGTTTTGACCCAAAATCGAACCGAACCGATTAAAACCGAAATAATTATACAAAACCGAAAATCGAGAGTAAGGTCGGTTTGGTTCGGCCCGATTTCAGCCTGTTTATCAGTTTAGATCGATTTTTAAGTGATTTTGCTTGGCTCTAATTAAATGTTTTACTAAAACCTCTTTAATAATTAGAAAGCAAGAGACAAAATATTAAAATAACGAGGCGTGGAAAATCCGTGCGTTGCACGAATTGTATCTTGATGTTCATAGACCTTTTTGATTTAATTAGATGGTATTTATTTGTAACACTTCGTATTCATCTTCCCTTCTCTTTTTGGTTGTAACTATACTAATTGCAGGCCATGTGAAGAGTTGTGCAGTAATTGCATTGAAGTGAACCATGATTGTATTTGATATGTGATTTGATTATATGATAACATTTTATTTCGATATATATTTTTGAGCTAAAGCATGTTGCACCGTACAAATTTGAACCCGTGCTTTGCACGAATTGTATCTAATTGTTGATTGCGTAATGGTTGAGTTGTTAACGTGATGGTGTGGCTAAAATATACAACAATGTATAACATGAGCTGCCTCGGTAGGATTTTGTTAATGTTTAGTTAGATTTACCATTTTTTTTGGGTTTATTGCGTTGCACTCAGTTTGGATTTGTTTGTTCATCGCTTGATTTGTTCAGTTTTTTTTTTTTTTTTTTTTTTTTTTTTTTTTTTTTTTTTTTTATGTATTATGAGTTTGTTTTTGGACATTGAAAGTTATAAAATATCATCTATTTTATCAAGTTGCAACGTGCCCAATACCCATTACTTGAAAGCTTGCACTGCATAGATATTTGTTCTTTTTATTCTTTTCAACGGATCCTTTAGTCTTTCCTTTGTCCATGAAGATGTGTTTTCCATCACTTTAGCAATTAATTTCTTGGATATTCATAGCTTGCTAAATACTCGAACATATAGTTATCTTTTATTACAGCTTCAAGCAACAAAAGCACATTTAATCACCAATGTTCAATATCGCATAATTGCTTTCAAAATCTATATCTAAGTACCCCTGACATGAATGTATGGAACCTAAGTATCATGAGTTGCTATTTGGAAGAAAATGTCACACGAATAGTTATTATAAAAAGCTAATTATGAGTTGTAACTTGTAAGAGATGATTTCTAGATGCATTAGCCTTTGTCAAATATATGTGTAAAGTAGGTTCAAAACATAAGTTGTTGAAAAAATATTTTAAAATTCTACAAACCTGTTGGTTTCCAATCGGCTCGAATTCTCGATATATATCCTTAATAATTCAAAACATGACAATGATAAGATGAAAAGGACTGTTAATCATTAACACAAAAACTGATTGTGATGACTACCAACATCAGAATAATTCATGGAAAACAATTCAAGTTTAAACTTACAATTCAAGTTTAAACTTATCATGTCGTCTGCCAAATGCATACATCATTCATAATTATTTTTTGTTATATTTACGTGTTTTGAAAACCATCATATATTACATATCGATGGCTATACATATTTATTTATAATGATTTTTATTTTCTCTTTAGGGGTTATCCCTTTTGATTAATGCCTTTTATACTCGGAGCACATCACAGCCCAAAAGAAAACCAAGCATAATCCAAACCGGGTTCAAAACCATACATATCCTAAACTTAAAACACTAACCCTAGATTCATTATCATTTCAACCCTAATCCTACACTATATATTTGTCTAACAATTCAGCGACACATAAGCGTAGAAATGTCACCTCAATGCCACCTCATTGATGACATGTCACACACTAATCATGCACTAAAATTCATAAATTTACAAATTTTGCAACTAATGAGAATCGAACTCATGACCTCTTGCCCAAATAATAAAGACTCAACCACTAGAGCACTTGGGTGTTTGTGTTAAAAGCTTTAAAAACAAAATATAGATGCTTTAATAACTCCTCTACTTTGTTGGCATTTCCAAATAACATTTACACCACATTCAATGAAAGGAGCATATGAATGTATTTTAAAATTTCAAAATCAACATTCACCACAAAAATCACGGCAACTAACCTAAATCAATCACTCCGACCAATCCTAATCTTTATTTCTTTGCTTCCCGAAGGTAATGATTCATTTTTTAAATCAACCATTTTCTTCTCAATCAATATCATCTCTAGAGATGAATAAGGTATGTGTTTTCGATTTTGAACAAATAATATTATTGTTTCTCTTTTTTACTAAATAAATCAATTTGTTTTCATTTGATTTTATTTTAGGTTTATGTTGGAATTGAATATAGTTTCATTCAAAGGTGGATTTCGTTGGTTTGATTTGTTTTTTTTATAGGAACATGAATGATTGTGAGCATTTTATCATAACTCAGGTATGTATTTTCAAAATCAAACCTTATTAGCCACAGATTCGACTGATCATATCAACTAGTTTTGTGAATTCGTCATTTTACATAAACAAATTGATTATTTGTTTGATTGGTGGTTTATCTAATTATTGGTTCTTTTATCTTTGTTTGACTGCACCAATCATAATTGAGCATTTTATTTTTGTATGTTGCTATGATTATTTTTATGTTGTGCTTTTTATTGTTAGATTGTTATCTGATTATCCATAATAGGTTGCTATGGTTAATTTAAAATGATGTCTGTTTAATAATTTAGTAATTTGAATCAATGTATAACATGTGTTTGATAAAATGCTTGAACAAATTTCTTAATGTAGACTAACAACGTCAAACACTTTTTTTGATTGGTGTGATTTGCAGGTGGCTGAATGGTGTATAGCTGAGTGACAGATTGCAAGAGTCACCATCATTGCAAGATGAGTCTTTGCTCAGGTACCTTCTTTCATCATGAATATAACCTTTTATGATTTGCAACTATATAGTTCATGATATTTCATTCATCTAAACCATGTTTTACAGACATCTATTAAACATTCATTCCAGCAGTATGGCAGCCAAAAATCAAATTAAATATCACCAAAAGGATACATGTTGTGAAGATGGCTAAGGCTTTCGGCCGTAGAAGTGACTGTCTTCAGCACATCTACTGCTAATTGATTTTCAGGTGAGATCAACTTTCAAACTATTATCATATATATATATATATATATATATATATATATATATATATATATATATATATATATATATATATATATATATATATATATATATATATATATATATATATATATATATATATATTGTTGGTCCCTTTACACGATTAGAATTAACTAGAAAGTTAATCTATTGGTGTTAATGACTAATACAATGTTTAAGGATTATTCTAACAGTTATAAAACGTGAATGTAAAAACAACAATATTTTTCAACGTTTAAATTCTTATTAGAAATAATTCCAAGAATCTATACCCAAGTGTTTTGCGGAAAAAACACTTGGGATTGAATAGACAAGGGTATGGGGTGTCTCCTATCGAAACTCAAGTTTTGCTTGAGTGGTAACAATATACCCACTGAGCTATCTCAGTGAGTTGTATACTCTTTGTAGGAGAGAAGTTCCTTTGTAAAAGTTCAAGACTTTAATTATACAAAGCACACTTTAACTTCTCTCACAGTTGCTCTATTTATACACAAGTATTCTAAGTATAAGTGATTAAATATAATACAAGTTGTTGAGGTTGCGTGTCTGACAATTACAAATAGTAATTGTCATTTCCAAGAACCAATAGGAAAGGGCTAAATAAGTCTTTGGGAGTTGTTGGCTGACACTCCATGACTTTTAGCCGCAATAGGGAAGGTTGAGTCTGACAAGAGAAGAGTGTTGGGTTTACACTCTTATCTTCTCAGATCTTTTCCCTATTGTTCCCGCCTTTTCTTCAGGCGTTGGTTCCTCAGTCATTCAATCACTTTGTTGGTTGAGGAGACTGGGGTTCAGTGAGCTCTTATCCAATACTCACTGAATCCATCATCTTCTTCTTTGGCTTAAGTCCTACTCAGGGAGTACCGCCTTCCTGAGTAGTGAATCCTTCTTCTTGAATTCGCCTTAAGCATCCTGAAGATGACTCACTGAGAGGCTGTTCTCTCAGTGACTTGAATTGTTCTCGGTTTAAGTTAACACTTAGTTAATTTGTGTCCAAATCATGTTCGAAGCATTCTTGGGTTTTACATGACCCAACAATCTCCCCCTATTTGGATATAAATTATTCCTAAGTGTTTTGATCAGATATGAGTGAGCTAACAACTTCTGCTCATACTGAATGTACTATAATGTAAATAAGGACACTGAAATAATAAAAACATCATCTTATTAATATCATTTACAAGTCCTAACAAAACTAAGTACAAAAAGGGATAGTGGTGGGTATTCAGGCAGGTCATCAGTTCAACTTGATTCCAAGGGCTTCAAGCTTGGGCTTCTTCGACTGCAGCTCATGTTGGTCAGGATGTTCATTGATTTTTCTTTTCAGGTCATGACAAAACCTCACATTCTCAGGACTCTTGAGTGGAGAGGCCATCATTAGAAAGCCTAGCATTGCTTTGATCCCTGATAGATCTATATCACTCCACCTCTGGAAGGCTTTGTCACCAAACTCATCAATGAAGAACAACCCTCTTTCAGGCTGTTCAATGACCATATTGTTTCTGAAAGGAACACCTTCAGGGAGAGCCCTATTGCAGTCAAGACCAGGAATCTTGATCTCAGGCTCAGCTTCTATCTTCTTTCTTTTCCTTGAAGAAGACTGAGAGGAAGCAGGTTGTGCAGATTCAGGGAGAAGAGATTGAATGCCAAGTTCCTGAGGTGCTGCTGCCAATCTTTCATACCTCAGACTTAATGACTTCATCAGATTAGGGACCACAACATTTGATTTCTTTGCTATTAATGGACCCAACTCGTCCAATTCAGTGATCCCAAAGTCAGCGAATCTGAAAGGTGAATGAACATCAAAGTTTCTCTTGTCAGCACCTCTGTAGACAGTGACAACGGCAGGATTGGTGTTTCTTTGAATATGAACATCAGTGATTGGTTCTGGCTTCATCCTTTCAGTCATATACCACTGATATTTCTTAATCCTATTCTGCCTGATCTCTTCAGCCCGTTTGGCTCTTTCCTCCCTTTTCTGCCTGAGAGTGGTCATCTCCTCAGACTGAGCTTTCACAAAGGTCATACCACCTTTTCTTCCTGAGAGATCCTTAGCCTCAAGACCAATTTTCTTAGCCTCTTCATGAACAACCTTGATTAAGGCAGACTTGCTTGCCTTCTCCTCTTCCTTCAACTTCTTCTTTGCCTCCTCTTCCTGAAGATAAGTACTGAGTTCATCAGCTGAGAAGTGGTAAAGAACTCCATTAATTTCATATGGGATCCTGAGTGGTGATTCAGGATCCTTTGCAACCGTGATAGGTGCTGGTTGAGGCTCAGGCTCAGTGAGAATGCCTTTGCCTTTATCTTGATGGGAGGAAGAGGCTTCAGGAATGTCTTCCTCAGTGTGAGAAGGAATCTCCCCCTCAGTGTGAGAAGGAGGTTGTTGGCTTTGGCTTGAGACTCCAGTGTCTTTCTCCCCCTCAACTGTTGCTTGAGCCATGGTGATAGCAAGAGTTGGAGTCACTGGAGTAGTAGGACCTTTGAAGGCCTGATAGATCTCAGTCATCATTGATTTGATGTCCGAGGTGTCTTTTTGAAGACTTGAGATCTGATCTGCCAGAGAAGCTTGAGAAGCCTCGATGCCTGACATCCTTGACCCAAGAGACCATGCCAAGGATGTTGAAGATTGTGCCCAAGTACCAAGATGTTTTTCCTGAAGACCCATGGAAGTCCTGATTGAGTCCAAGGAGGTAGTAAGACCCTGAAGTTTAGAATCCTTCAGTAAGCTGAGGAGATCATGGATTTCAGCTGACTGCTTCTGATAAGTCTCAGCAGCTTGAAGGATCTTTTCAGTGAGTATGGGGTCATCCTTAACAGCTGACTGAATAGTACCAAGGCTTTTGGTGATGCCTTCAAGAGAAAGATTGAACTTCTGGAAATGAAGATCAATAGCTGTCAGGGAATGTTTGGTATCTGATTGGATTTCGATCACATCTTCATGAAAACTTTCAACATCTGCCTTCAGGTTGGCATAGTGAACAACTGCTTCAGTGTGTTGATCAAACATCTCATCAGTGAGACCAGTGAAAAGAGCATTGTTGGTCTTCAGTAGGAATTTGACCAACTTTCTTTCAGTGAGGGGAAGAGAGTTATCATACTTCTGGAGAATGTCAGTAGATGAATCAGAAGATTGAGAGCCTGACTCTTCACTTTGGCTTGGAGAGGACTGATGTGATGGTTCAGGTTGTTCAGGTTGTACATCAGTTTCCATATCCTCTCCTGCCTCAAAAATTTCTTCTTCACTCTCTTCCCTGAGCTCTTCATCAGACTCCATAAAAGCCTGATAGTCCCCCATGGACTCAATACCCAAAAAATCAACCGGCTCCTCTTTATAAAAAGATTTGCCTTCGGTTTGGTCAGGTCCTGACCCCTTTGTCATAATAACTGAGTGGGTTTTCTCAGCCTGACTAGCCATAATAACTGGGGTAACACCAGCCTGGCTTTTGGGGGCAGTTCCTGAAAGACTGGATCCGCCTGAGGGGTTGATGGGTTCCATATCAGCGGGTTGTTTCTTTCCCTCTGAGTCTTTGTCCCCCTTAGCACCTTCAACTACTGATGGGTGCTTTTCAGTAGTATCACTAGGTACTGATTGTGAGAGTTTGTGGACCCCCTTCCCATCAGGATTGTACTGTCCTTCAGGGGATTTAGGATCCTTTTCTCCCTGAGATCCTGAGGGTGATTGCTCAGGAACGTTAGCGGGATGTGAGTGTTTGTGGGTCCCCTTCTCAGTAAGGTAGTGCTGCCTTACCGAGGATTTAGAACCCTTTCCTCCCTTGGGAACTGATTGTTTTTTGACAGCTCCTTCATCGGGATGTGAGGGGGTGTGGGTCCTCTTCCCAGTAGGGTGGTGCTGCCCTACCGAGGGTTCAGGACCCTTTCCTCCCTTGGGCACTGATTGTGATTTATCAGTACCTTCATCGGGATGTGAGGGGGAATGCTTCCTGATCCCTCTGACTTGTTTATGTCAGTTGGACCATGTGGAATGGGTGTGCCCGAGGTCACTGAGGATGATTGCTCAGTGACTTCCGTTGGCCTTTGTTTTGAGGTCAAGAGGGTCTCAGAAATGGGTGTCTCAGAGGTCTCGGCCTTTTTCAACCTCTTTTTAAGGTTGAGTTGGTTTTGAGGATCAGTCTCAGTGGCGAGTGGCTTGGGTCTAACCACCTGGCTGGACTGACCCTTCTTTGTCTTCTTCACCTTTTTGGTCGGTGAAGGAACTGGAGAGATAGCGTCATTACCCTGAATGACTGATTGCATGTATTCAGTCAGGGCAATATGTGTAACCTCACTGATGCTACTAGTGAAGTTTGACTTGTGCAGTACCTCAGGCTTCGTACCTTCTGCATCAGTCCTCACATAGTCAGAACCGAGTAGGTCCTGAAGCACACAGGAAACAAATCTAGGATAGGACATGTGCCTTTGCCTATGTTTTCCTGAGAGCTTAGCAACGAGGTCTCGGAAGATTATTCCTCCGATGTCTATTTTTGTACCCTCAAGGAGACTGAACAACATCAATTGTTGTGATGAGTTCAACTGTTCCGTAGAGGATTTATTTCCACCCAGGACCTGAATGACAAATGTCATCAGTATCCTCCAAATAGGGTGGAACCATGTTTTGACTACTGGAGCCTTTTCCAGTAAGCCTCCCACAGACATTCCTGGACGTCTAGGGTCATGGGGTGCAAGAAAGATCAGTTCATTCTTTATGTCCTGATCAGTAGGGTTGGGAGAAAAGGCTTCAGCAAAGTCAAGGCCTGTGGCTTTGATGAATGCTGAGTAGTCAAAGGAGAGGGTTCTACTCCCATTCATCACCGTGAAGGTGATGATTGACTCTTTGGTGTCTTTGGGGCTGGTTGCCACAGCCGTACACCAGAATTCCCTCAAATAGTCATGGTAGATGACTGAGGGGGTATGGGTGAAAGCCTTTGCAAGAAAACAATTACGAAGATATTTCATAACGTTCTTGTAGGCTGGGTAGATTTGTGGATATGAGAAATTTCCCACCACATTATTTTTGGTTAGGTCTACACCCTCCATTGTGAAATCCACGTTGGGGGCATATTTCACAGCTTTAGAAGAAGCCATTTATGGGTAAGTCTGGGTTTGACTAAGGTTAAAGGGGTTCTAAAGCTTAAGAATGCACACACAATTTGTTTTTGAGAATAAAAAATGGCAGAGTTTTGCTTAAAATTCTATAAAAACGTGTGTATGTATTCTTCTGGTTGGGGTATTTATAGGAAAGAGGAGATGGGGGTGTTTTGGTCATTTGAGCAAATCTTTATTTATTCAAAAAATTATTTGGAAATTGGTTTGAATAATAAGTTTTGGGATCCGCATTTAATGCCAACACTCCACTTTCCTGGTTTGGCGCAACAGTCGAGGTGAACAGTTGAGCAGTTCTGCAAAAGTGCAACTTGCAGAGATGAGTCATCACATATTAGAAATGTGATTGGAGAGGCATTTAATGCCAAGTGGGAATGTGGTGGCCCATAGGTGGAAGCCAGAAAGGCTAAAAAAGAACAAATATTCTTGAATTAAATATGTGTTCAGTTACCAACCTCGGACATTTACTAACTAGATACTTAGAGCATTTAAGTTAGTATTTAATGTCCTTTTCAGGGTCCTGAATGACTTTTCATTCAGTGATTGGTTTTCAGGGACTTGGGATTAGTCACTGATGACTCAGGAATGAGGAATGATTCCTGAGACAAGGATTCAGGAACTTGGGTTTAGTTCCTGAGGATGAGGATTCAGTGAGATGTTTTCACTGATATACATATTCAGTCAGGGACCTGAGATGTTAAGAATTTACACTTTTAGTTAGAAGAGAGAAAAAAAATTAGTCAGTGGACTGATTCTCTATATCCAACATTCCTAATTCAGCTTTCAGTCTTGTGAAAGTTGGTTCATCCAAAGGTTTGGTGAAGATATCAGCTAACTGATATTCAGTAGGAATGAAGTGTAATTCAATGTCACCATTTATGACATGGTCCCTGATGAAGTGATATCTGATATCAATATGTTTTGTTCTCTGATGAAGAACAGGGTTATTAGAGATTGCAATTGCACTTGTGTTATCACAAAAGATGGGTACCATCTTGTACTGAATTCCATAGTCACTGAGTTGACTTTTCATCCAGAGTACATTTGCACAACAACTAGCTGCAGCAACATATTCAGCCTCAGCTGAGGATAGGGCAACTGACTGTTGCTTCTTAGCACTCCAACAGACTAATTTCCCACCAAGAATTTGGCAAGAGCCTGATGTGCTTTTTCTATCCATGTTGCATCCAGCATAGTCAGAGTCTGAGTATCCTTTGAGATCAAGTCCTGAGCACTTTGGATAGTATAATCCAAGGTTAGGAGTGCCCTTCAGGTACCTGAATATCCTTTTCACAGCAGTGACATGAGATTCTCTTGGGTCAGATTGATATCTGGCACATAGACATACTGAGAATTGGATATCAGGCCTTGATGCAAGTAGATACATCAGTGATCCTATCATTCCTCTAAAGAGAGTTTGATTGACTGGTTTACCAGTTAGATCAGGACCAAGGTTGTTTGGGGGAGCCATGGGAGTTTTGACTGAGGCACAGTCACTGAGATCATACTTCTTCAGTAGATTCTTTACATACTTCTCTTGACTGATAGTGGTTCCTCTATCAGTCTGCTTGATCTGAAGACCAAGAAAGTATGTCAGTTCTCCCATCATGCTCATTTCAAACTTCTTTGCCATTAGTTTTTCAAATTGTTTGCAAAGTTTGAAACTTGTTGAGCCAAAGATGATGTCATCAACATACACTTGTACTAGTATGACATCATTATTTGTCTTATAGATAAACAATGTGTTGTCTATCTTGCCTCTGACAAATTTGTTTTGGATTAAGAAGGCTGAGAGAGTCTCATACCATGCCCTGGGAGCTTGCTTCAGTCCATAAAGGGCTTTGTTAAGCTTATAGACATGATCAGGAGACTCATGGCTTTCAAATCCAGGAGGTTGCTCAACATAAACTTCTTCTTTCAGTGAACCATTTAAGAATGCACTTTTAACATCCATTTGGTATACCTTGAAGTTCATGTATGTAGCAAAAGCAAGGAAGATCCTGATGGCTTCCATCCTTGCTACTGGTGCAAATGTTTCTTCATAGTCAATGCCTTCTAGTTGATTATAGCCTTTGGCTACAAGTCTGGCTTTGTTTTTAATGACTATGCCATTTTCATCAGTTTTGTTTTTGAATACCCATTTCATGCCAATGACTGAGACATTCTCAGGACATTTGACCAAGGTCATTACCTTGTTTCTGTCAAATTGTTCTAGTTCATCATGCATGGCCTGAACCCAACTTGGATGTTTAAGTGCTTCTTTAACACTTTTGGGTTCAATTGTGGAAATGAAGTCCACAAATAGGCATTCATTGGATGAGGCTGCTCTCAGTTCAGCAGCCATGCTTCTTGTAAGCATGCCTTCAGAAGGCTCACCAATGATATTGACAAGTTCTATATCCTGAGATCTGGTCCAACTATCCTGAGGTCTTGGGAGTGGGTTAGAACTTGTAGAAGCCTGATGGGTATGATCAGGATTAGACACAAGATTTCCATTTCCTTGTGTGTCTAAGTGGGTTGAGTCATCACTGAGATTGTTTGGGTCCTGAGTATTTTGTTCAGACTGAAGGATATCATCAGTACTTGTATGTGCTTCAACAAACTCAGTGATGGTTGGGTTTGGTAGGTTGTGAGGGATAATGTAGTAGGAGAGGTTAGCATCATCTTGATACTGAGTAGAAGAGTTGTTTTCAGACAGATATTCATCAGGAGGATATCTAGAAGAATTATCAATTCCTATCTCTTCTACTGAGGCAGTTGAGAACCTGATTGTATCAGTGCTCTCATCAAAGGTAACATGAAATGTTTCCTCAGTCTGCTGTCTCCTTGTGTTGAACACTTTGAAGGCTTTTGAGACAAGTGAGTATCCCAGGAAGTATCCATCATCAGCTTTTGCATCAAATTTTCCTAGGTGATCCTTGTGATTATGAATAAACACAGGACACCCAAAGACATGAAAGTAGCTGATGTCAGGGATTCTTCCTTTGAATAACTCATATGGGGTTTTCCCATGTCTCTTGACAATTATGGATCTGTTTTGTGTATAACAGGCAGTTTTGACTGCTTCAGTCCAAAAATGGTTGGAAAGGACTGATCCACATAGCATTGTCCTGGCAGCTTCAATGAGTGTTCTGTTTTTCCTTTCAGCAACACCATTTTGTTCATGTGTGTATGGAGAGGAAAAGTTTTGGGAAATACCTTTCTCATCACAGAAACATTCAAGTTCATTATTTTTGAACTCAGTCCCATTGTCAGTTCTAATTTGTTTGACCTTAATGTCATTTTGATTTTCAATGTTCCTGACAAAGGACATGATTGTTTCAGCTGCCTGACTCTTTTTGATCAGGAAAAATACCCAGGTGTATCTTGAGTATTCATCCACTATGACCAGAGTATACTTCTCATGGTTAATAGACCTTGGACTGACAGGTCCAAATAGATCCATATGAAGAAGATGTAGGCAGTTCCTGATGGAAAAGTTGATTTTGGTTTTAAAGGATGCTCTGTGATGTTTACCTTTTTCACAAGCTGAGCATGGTTTATCCTTAGAAAACAAAAGTGATGGTAAGCCAAGGACCTTGTTTTGTTTTACAAGATTGTTAATGTTCTTAAAGTTCAGATGGGTTAGTCTCTTATGCCAAAGCCAGTTGAGTGCATCAGTGGCCTTAGCAAAGAGACATGTTCCATCCTGAGTTAGACTTGACATGTCTAATACATAAACATCTTGTCTCCTTGGTGCAATGAGGACAATTTCCTTATTTGCATTGAAGATGGTTCCTTGCTTATCATCGAACTGAACTATGTACTTTGCATCACATAGTTGACTGACACTGATCAGATTGTACTTAAGACCATTTACATATGCTATCCTAGTAAAGACAATACCATTGCAGTTAACTGAACCATAACCTTCAGTGAGACATGATGAGTTATCAGCAAATATCACTTTGGGTCCTGGTTCTTCCACATATTTGTGCAGACACTCCTTAACACCAGTCATGCTCCTTGAACATCCACTATCTAGATGCCAAATAGGGTCCCTAGCATGTTTCTGCACAAATAGTAAACTAGGTCAGTTCTTTCTAGGACTCCATTTCATGGAGGGTTTGGTATTGTAGGTCCTTATGAAAGTATTAATTGATTCATGGTCAGTGGTTGAGTGGACTGAGCTACCACATGTTTTGCATTTGGTAGTAGGGGTAGCCTCAGTAGTCTGAGAGGATTGCTTCATTCCTCTTCTTGACTGAATGACCTTGTCTTTTCCTGAGGATTTCTTAGTGGAGCTTCCACTAGATTCACCATGTTTGTCATATTGACAATCGTCAGGATGGTGGTCATTAAACCCACACAAAGGGCAGGGAGGAAAAGGCTTGGCCTTTTGCTTCTGTTTCTGCTTAGAATCAGAAGGGTAGTTCAGGCACTGAGCCTTGAGTCCTGAAAAGTTTGACATGACTGAGCATTGTTTATGATCAGAGGTCCTGTGATCTTCCTTTTTGCAAATCATGCAATAAAGGACTCTATAGCAATCATCAGTGAGATGATTTGTATAGTTGCATAGCTCACATCTTTTCAGGGGTTTGGTGGGTTTGGGTTTGGTCTTTGAGGAAGTTGGTTTTTGTTCCTTCTTGGATTGAGAAGATTTCTCAGAAGATTCAATCTTCTCTCCTAGCTTCCTGACCATTTCAGCCAACTGATCAATTTTTGAGTCAGGGCTTTGGGTTGTTTCTTCAGAAGGGACTGAAGTTGATGAGTCATCAGTATTTACTGAGACATCAAGGTTTGCTCTCTTCAGGATGGTTGTTCCCCTTCCTGATCTCTCCTTAGGAGAGTGTGGTGAGAAGACCATAGGTGGGAGGCCTAGGTTAGGTGTAGCACCCTGAAGGGTATTCAGTGGAGGAAGTGGAGGGTATGATTCTGATTCAGACTCATCCAAGGACTCAGTGAGTGGTTCAGTGAGTTCAAGCTTACTGAGTTTTTCAGTGAGTCCTAGCATATTTTTCAAGGCCTGACTTTCAGGAAGCAAGATCTTTCCAGTCTCAAAGTTTGGTAACTTACTGACTGGGTTGTCCCTGACAATCCAGTCATTTGACTTGGGAAGCATTTCTTGCTCAAAAGATATGCCAGCTGGAACAAAGTTTAATTCATTTTGACACATAATTGGATCAACCATAAGAGGGTCAATGCCAATGGTTTTCTGAGAGATTAATCCCATAGTGTCAAAAACCTTAGGGTTCTTCTTGGTCCAGCTTTGAATGATAGCCTTTTCTTTGTTAAGTTCAGTTTGAAGGACTTGGTTTTGTTTCAAAATCTCAGTGTTCTGAATTTGTAGAGTTATTGTTTCTAGTTTGGCTTGCTTAAGTACAAGCAGTTCATCTCTACATTTGTTCAATTCTGACACAATATTGTTATATTTTGAAAGCAAGTTAAGTCTTTGTTCTTCAACAAACTTTAAATCAACACAAATATAATTCATGTAAGACTGCCAATCAGAATCATCATCCATAGAAAGTAAGGTATTTACCTTTTTCATGGTGATGTTGACCCATTCTCCATTTCTAGCATGGCCTTTTCCCACAGCCACCTGATCCTCTTCTGAAAGTGCCATCAGTGCACTAACTCTTATTTCCTCATCTGAGGAAACTTCTTCATCATCCCAATCATATGCTTCAGCTATTAAAACCTTGTTCTTTGTCTGAATAGGTTTAGATGTTTGAGCAGCCTGAGACAATATGGGGTTGGCTTCAAGAAGTGCAAGTTTAGCTTTGATATTCCTATATTTTGTTTCAAAATCCTTTAGACCCTTGTTTTGGTATTGTTATTATTACCTATAAGAGGGATGTATTTTGCAGATTACTTTACCTATTTCTAAGATGGATGTATTTTGCAAATGACTTTTATACTTTACTTTTTTTTTTAATTATTATTATCACTATTATTATTATTATTATTATTATTATTATTTGTTCTTATTTTATTTTCTTACCTTTTTACGTTTTCTTCTATTTTTTTACGTTTTCTTGCGTTTTTATCCGTTTTTCTTACGTTTTTTCCGTTTTCGTCCGTTATTCTTACATTTTTTCTGTTTTCATACGTTTTAGTCCGTTTTTATATGTTTTCGCCCTTTTTAATTCTTTTTTATACGTTTTCCTCCGTTTTTCTTTAGTTTTTGTCCGTTTTATCCATTTTGGTTCATTTTTCTTACGTTTTTTTCCGTTTTTGTAAGCTTTATCCGTTTTTTTTTGTCCGAATTTAAAAAAATATATATATAAAAATAAAAAAAATAAAAAAAGTTCAAAATTTTTGTCCGAATTTAAAAAAAAAGAAAATTCAAAATTTTTGTCAAAATTTTTTTGACAAATTCGGACAAAATAATTAAAAAAAAAAAAAAAAAAAAAAAAAAAAAAGGGTTCAAAATTTTGTCAAATTTTTTTTTGACAAATTCGGACAAAAAAAAAAAAAAAAAAAAAAAAAAAAAAAAAGATAAAAATTTTTTTAAAATTTTTTTTTGAAAAATTCGGACAAAAAAATAAAAAAAAAAAAAAAAAAAAAAAAGTTTAAAATTTTTGTCAAAATTTTTTTGACAAATTCGGACAAGAAAGTTAAAAAAAATAATAATAATAATTAAAAAAAAATAAAAATTCAAAATTTTTGTCAAAAAGGAAACGGACGAAAACGTACAAAAACGGACAAAAACGTATACAAATGTATACAAACTGATGACAACGGATAAAAGCGTAAGAAAACGTATAGAAACAGATAAAAACGAAAAAATACAGATGAAAACAAAACAAGACTGAAAAAACGGACGAAACGTAAGAAAAGTATAGAAATAGACTAAAACGTATAAAAACTGATGAAAACGGATAAAAACGTAAGAAAATAAAATAATAATAATAATAATAATAATAATGATAATAATAATAATAATAATAATAATAATAATAATAGTAGTAGTAGTGATAATAATAATAATAATAATAATTAAAAAAAAAAGTAAAGTATAAAAGTCATTTACAAAATACATCCCTCTTAGAAGTAGGTAAAGTCATTTGCAAAATACATCCCTCTTATAGATAAAAAGACATTAATACCCCTCATTTTTCCCACTTAACGTCAGTTAGGACTAAACACTAACGAAGTTAGGGACTAAGGATGTAATGTGGCAAACGTTTGCCTAACGGGGGATGTATATTGCCAATAGTTTCTGACAGGGATGTAAAGTGCCAAAAGGTGTAAACCACAGGGATGTATTTTGCAGTTTACTCAAATATAAACTTCAATTTAATAGCATTACAGAGAAAGGTTAACACACATTGGTGCCGAGGAATATCATATAAAAGCAAGTCATAGAATTAAGTTAGTAGATCACTTAATCTCATACCATAACCACAAATCAATCCTTTACAATACTGTACTAAGAAATTATATGTGGCGACAATTGAACTATTTATTTTGACTGCAACGACAATTAGCCTTCATTCTTTCATAGAGTGATAGCTGAGAAGAAACATCTTTGACAAGCACCATTTGTCACTTCCCAGCCTTGGCCTTCTCTGTAACATTCAACCTGCCATTAACAAGTCAGGTACAAAATGAGAATTATGAGTAAAATGTTTGAAATATGCTCAAGTCGTTTAAAGTAGAAGAGAGTATATAAATCTCTCTTACATAAACACTTACATTGCAATAAAATCAATGTATGCAAAAGGGTTGAGTGTTTTATGTCTAAACGGGTCATGAGTGTAAAACTTGAAATTATTAAATTACTAGGATTGGGTCAAGTGCATCAAAAGCTGCACAAAGTGTATTTCAACACATTAATATACAAGGTTTAGAGTCTCTAAGAAGCCCATTTTGACCCATACAGAAAATGACCTGTTTTGTATCATCACGCAACCCGCACATTTTGCAAGACACTTTGGCTTACTAGGAGACATCTCAAGATGCAATTTCAATGGTAAGATGGCGAGGATGATAGAGTAAGCTAAAAGCGACTTACTGTCTCGTTGATTATTTCACCACTTCTGAGCCCCCCAAAGATATATACACCATCTTTAGCCACTGCTGCAGCCGAATATCCTCGAGGATGATTCATTGGCTCTCCAATCATCCATGATCCACGTCTAGGATCATAGATTTCTACAGTTGAAACCATTGCATTACCATCATAACCTCCCAAGACGAATCTGCAAATAAACAACAATTCATTATATCTTGTTTCTAAGTTATCTTACTTGCCGACTTATGTTGTGATCAAAATAACAGCAAAACTTACAATTTTTCGTTTAAAACAACCATACAAGGGCAACCCCTCACTGTAGTCATGCTCTCAATTTTCTTCCAACTATGTTCTCTTGGATCAAATCTCTCTGCTGAACTGTTGCAATAATGGATTTCCATATCAGGCATACATTGCAAGAGTTATATATAAGGTTTGTTTGAAAACACTCACTGAAACGACAAGTAAAATGCTATGATCATTATATATATAAGGTCAAAGATGAAGTACCTCAAGTAGTTTTTCCCGTCAAAGCCACCAACAGCATAAAGTGCCCCGTTAAGCTCGGTTGCAGCAAGAGCAAAGCGCTGCAAGAACATACATTTGGCAAAATCCAGAAAAAAAGTTTAGAAGCTTTATTCTGCTAAAATTACCATTATAACATTATGCTAGTCCATGGTGTCCACTACCCACCACATGCTAGGTTTTTTTTTTTTTTTCTTTTTTTTTTTTTTTTTTTTTTTTTTAAATCATTTTGTGGGCCTATATGTACAGAAATAAACAAATATGCTAATAACACAACCTTGCGTTTCTTCAAAGGTGCTTGCAACGGGCTTTACAAATTTCATTTACGAAGTAGATAATATGCTGTACCTTTTGAAGCATTGATCGTGTTGGAATCCAGGCTCCAACATCAAAATCCAACATCTCCACTGCTGAGTGGCAATCTACTCCATTTCCACCACCCAGTGCATAAATTTTATCTTTCACAGTAGCACCAGCAAGACTTCCATTTTTCTGATTTAGAGGAGGACAAAATGTCCATCGATTCTTTGCTGGATCATATGATTCAACTTCACCAAAACACAACAAATATATAAAACAAATATTATGTGTGTTCTGAATGTGATAATGTTGTATTGAATAAATAGTACTCTACCAAATAACTAGCTATAATAAAACGGTCTATATAATAAGATGTGTGAGTCTTTGAAAAATTCTTATTAAACAATGAAAATTCGTGTAGATAAAATGAGCAAAAACGACGGTTTAGTGAAAATTCAGGAGATGTGTTATGTGAAGTGTAATTAAAAGTCGTATAAAATTAGGCTAAAAGGAGAGGTAAATACGTAAGTTATATAAACGCTTTATAATAGTCAGAAAATGGCTAAAGGCTATAGGCTACCTGTGTCGAACCACTGTCCACGGGTCCCGCCACCAAACACGAAAAATTCACCATCCAACTTTGAAACCGCAGCATAACATCTTTCAGTATGCATGGGACTAAGAGATTTACTCAGATTCTGTGATGGGGAGTAGCAGTCTAATGATGACAACCATGATACACCGTCATATCCTCCAATTAGAAGTATCGAGTCATCAGGTAAACTATCGGACATTATTTCTTTTCCTTTTATATCATCAAATTCCTGAGAGCCTACACAAGTTTGTACATTTATCTTGTTACACGTGCCTTTTAGGTTCCTTATTTCTGCTTGTGCTGCAGCCTGGAAAGTCAACAAAACGAGACGTTTAGTTTTTTAGTTTAATCTTAAAGAGATGGCATTTAAAGACACAATTCAGTTTGGAAGGCGAGCTGTCTATCAGAAACCAGTTAAATTGTGCAAGTCTATAGCAAAGAACGATATTATATTGCATTACTACACATCAAAATGTGGGAGACAAAAAAGATTTTCATAGGAGATGAGGCACATATCAGACTGTGAGTGCCATAGGCTTGTCAAAGGGCCAGAAAAATTAATAATTTCATCTGACAAACCACACAACTACCCAACTACATAGATCATGAACTGACCCATTAACTGATGGATCATGATTCAACCAATGATGCAACTAATCTACATAGATGATTCTCACCAAGATCAACCCATTTATATATTGTTATATACCTTTGCAAAGTTTGATGTTATAAAAACGTGTCACATCCAATGTTGTATATAAATAAAACTTGTAGTACGTTAGGTAACAGAACGGGTGATTATCAATGAAAATGCTGAATAAAAAGTTAGAAGAAATAATCAAAATAACAATAAAATGGATGAGTGCAGATGGATCCACTTAAATGGGTTGGTCTATCAAATCTGTAGAATAAATTTGTAATATGTTGAGCATATGAAATGAGTTCCCATGAAATCAAGATCAAGACCCATCCCATTCACAAATCTTTGTGCCGTGTATACAAATGTCAAGGATCAAAGAAATCAATAAAAAGTTAGAATCTTTGTGGGCGTGGGTTCAAACCCCGTGGATTAGTTGGCCAAAAGGTCGGAAACCATGGTTACCCACAAAAGAAAAGAAACAAAGGGATCAAAGAAATCCAATAAACCACAGATTGTTGACTAATCAAACACAAGATAATAATTATCGAAAACAATAAAGCCTCGACCACAGCATACCTCAGAGTAGTAAATTATAATACTTGAATCTTTCTTTTTGCTTTAGATAATTATATAGGGCGAGAAGCATGGTGTTGCTAAATCATCTAGAAAACAGAAAATCAACTTCAAGATTCAGTAGAAATAGAAAACAAATACCAGATTCTGCTCCATAGAAGCAATCTTCTGTTCCAAATGGTTAATCTTGTCACTCTGCGCTGCTTTAGACGCCATCAAATCTTTAACTTTTTCGAGCAACTAATATGCAGAAAAAAACGTTTTTTATATAAGAACAAAGAACAAGCGAAGCACATAATATAGATATATATTTTCATATTTTTAAGACCTGAGGTATAACAGGATAACTTTTATCTTCCTTCTTCTCCACAGTCATGTTATTCGCAACAGCAGAATCGTCTTTACAGTCAGAAGAAGGTGGGCCTGAGGCCACCAGGTTACGCTTTTGAGCCAGATCTTTAAGCCTCATGGTAATAAGTTCCTTCTCACTAAATGTTTTACAAGTAGTAATATCCTTTGTATTGCTTGGACAACTCTTGGCACCATTTAAGTGACCACCAATGACTTGTGGAGGCATATGGCACACACTTTTCTTTTCCAATGGCAAGAAAGCTGGCTGCTTCATTGAATTATGTGGAGTGAGTGTTGTATAACTCTTAATATCTTTTATATTGCTAGGCAAGCTCTTGGAACCATTTAAGTGACCACCAACAGCTACTGGATTTATATTGCGCGCACGTTCCTTTTCCAAAGGCAAAAAAGTTTTTGGCTTGATTGTACTATGTGGAGCAAGTGTCGCACGTGGACCAGATAACGCTTGAGTTGACAATAAGGACAATAGCTTGTTTGTTTGGGCATGGTCCAACTCAAACCAGAAATGATGTGGATTAAAGTAATTGTCAGCTATTATGGACCTAAACTGATTCTCAGTTAACACTCTACAATGCAGCTTCACACGGATTTGAACCTGATTCACAAAACCAGGTTTTCATATAAAAAATTTGCATTATACAAGCATCAATGAAAGGGTGTCTATGGATTTAAAAGTTTATTATATCAGGAAAGGGAATAATATAAGCTCCTGTAATAAAATGGGTCGTAAAAACAGTGTTTAGATGTGCCTCTGCTGTTTGTAGTTCTAATAATAAAATAAGTTGTTTAAGAAATTACGGTAATTAATTTCATAAATAGATATAATGTTCAGAAAGACAATTTTTTAATTGAGAGTTCAAGTCACGGGGGATTCGGTAAAAACGGGGCAAATGATCAGTTTTTATTGTAGCCTATAAACATGCCATTAGACACATGATTAATCCGATAACAAAAAGCTAAGGATTTCTATCCACACATTCTGAAAACTGTTTATTCAGTCCAAAATGTAAACCCAAACACTCCCTAAAAATAACAATCCGTGGAGGATCCAGGGTATGAACTACCATAAAACAGGTTCTTTATAGGTTGCACTATAACAACAAACTTTACTTATTATTGTTATCTTTAAATCATTTTAACACTGTGCACGTGCATACCCATGTAGGTCAAACACAATGGAAAAGTCAAACATAACACAAGAGACTCATGATGTACCTGAGCAGGATATGGTGTTCTTTGTGAGCCTTCCAAAGTCCACGCATACGGGTCTATGTTCATTTGGCCCGAGCTTGCAGCCTCAAAGATGCCAACTAGTGTTTTATCAGAATAGTTATACAGAAAGAGTGGCAAACCAGGTTCAATTTTTTTCACATACACAAAGTGTGAACCTGGTAAACCTGTTACAATTTGGGGATTTATATTAGAATTGAAATATTTAATATCCTAAAAGAAAATTTGATTTAGAGGTAAATTTGAAAACTGACCAAAGAGTTGCTTGGAAAGACACTCGTTGATTGTTGCCTTGGTGGCATCAAAAATGACACCACCAAGTTTCCCTAAACCTTTAGCTTTACATACCCCATAATCGGAACCCATCTATACACAGTTAAAGAGTTGAATTACACAAGTGACAAAGAAGGCAATGATAGACAACTTTTATATGTTATACCCAAATTTAACGCAAAGAACATCAAGACTAGTTAAGTAGGGCAAACATTTGTTCGAAAGCAAACTTGAAGAATGCAAAATGTTGTGGCATTGTTGAATTTTCCGGGTTCGAAATTAATGATACCGCCTAACAAGAAATCTAACCTAACTCAAGGCCGAATCAACATTCTGTCTACACATTTTTATTTAAAAAAAAAAAAAAAAAAAAAAACAAAAAAAAAAAAAAAAAACAAATAATATGATCATCACATCATTTAAATTGCAATTTGAACACAGCCCAAAAGAAAATTTAGTCACAAAACATAAAAATCAAACCAAATTCCAGTTTCTAACATAAATTAATCATCAAAAAATAAACTAAAATGTCATATGAAACCCCTAAATTCATATAAAAACAAAGGCACAAAAAACAAGAAGATAACTGAGTTTACCTTAAACCCACAAAACCCTTTATTTGTTTGTTTGAGAGCTTCTTCAACTGAGCGCCAAACCGGAAGAAACAAAGGTAACAAATTAAGTGAGCTTGCTTTGCTTTATATACTAGTAAACTTGACATGCCTTTTTATTCTTCTTGTACTTTATGCATTCATTGTTTCGGGTTTTTCTATATTTTTTTTATAAAATGTTCTATGGGATTTTAGTTCTTTTTAGGTGCCTTTTGGTTCAACCTTTTAAGAGGAATTGAATGAAAGAAAGTTAAAATCCTGTGTTTGTTTTATTTGTGGGCCCATAGATTAGGAATTAATTTGATAGAATCGATTGAAGTGGATAAGTGTGGTATTGGCTGAAAACCGTGGGACCCATTACATGCTTCATCTCACAGTTTTATTTTTTTAGTATAATAGTAATATTTAAATACATTATAAAATTAATAAATTATATATAATAATATATTTTCTCTCTCCTACTTTTTCCTCAAACCTTTCCCAAATCTTTCAAACCTTTCCCAAATCCAAATCCAATTTTATTCCCACTTGCGAACCAAACGCACCCTTAATCTTCTACATTAGTTAGGGCCTAGGGGTTCTCTGATAATATGTTGTGGAGTAGATTTTTTTTTTTTTTTTTTTTTTTTTGAGTAGATTTTTTTTTCATTCATTCATTCATTCATTCATTTTCTAGAGCATTCGAAATGGTGAAAAACTAATTTGTTTTTTTATCAAGCACAGGGTATCGACGTCTTAATTCAGGGTTGTCTAATGAATTTTGATTCTCCTACTCCAGATTGTGATAAAAAAAAAAAAAGAGAAAATTTGTTAGTGAATCATTTTTCATACTAAAATATCAAACAGGACAGAACACATTTATATTACCAAAATAACTTTCTTTCAACTATTTATTAAATGTAAAACATGTGGCAAATCAAATCTCTATAAACTAAGCGCACATTTACATATTTTAACCAAACGCGCCTGTTTTGTTTTTCAATATAAAAGGTTTAGACGCACTCAAAACTCATATGCGCCTCTTGTGCGCCTAACTAAAAGACAAAATAAGTTACTAAAAGACAAAACAAAACCCAAGCGCAACTAGTATCTCTCAAAAAGTGCTATTAAATAGGAGGTAAGTAAAAGAAAGTAAATGATATACTTTAAAGATGATATACTTTAATTATGACGCCTATGCCTTTGAGTGTTCTCTTTAAATTTTTGTTCATGTAAATTCATAGGGTTTGACTTTAGCCTTTTTAGTTTCAATGCATTAATAGATGAGTCAAAATGGATATGAGGTAAGTAGGTAGCTACATTTATCCATTTATTATATACCTCAAGTAACAAAAAGAAGTAAAGGAGGAGCATCATAAAATTGAAGTGCGCTTTCTATGAAAGTGCTCTTAGTTCAAATGAGAATATTAAATATAGTGTCAGTGTATTTTGATTCACTTTGGTAAAATGAATAAAATTGATCTCTTTTTGTAAAGATATTAGGAAAAGAGTACATTTTAGTAATTAGTTTTAAAGAAAAATTGATATGTAATGTTTTGATTGGTTAATGAGATTATATGATATCGGTAATTTGATGTATTAAAGTGAGAGGGCTAAATTGTGAAACACAACATTTTCTTTTTTAAAGTGGTTGATAAAAGAAATTTATGTGATGTAAATGTGCTAACCTTGAAATATAATTAATTATTATTTATATTATCAGTAATTAATATTTAATTCAAGATTTTAATCTCTAGGATGCATTATAGTGATTAGACTTATGAAACTCACAGAAAAGTAACATTCATGCACTAATTAACACACTAATGATCTTTAAACGTTTACAAATTTCATGACATCATACAGCAAACAACACATTGGTTTTTAGACACTATTTTTTAATGTTTATCTGTTTGTTATATCATGTCATCTCACGTCGTGAAATATTTCATATCTTCTTTATTTGCTTGAGATTCTCCGGTGGAGGTGTCAAAGTCAAACCACACAAGCAACAACTTTGAGACTGGATTTCAGGGCTATTCCGCGTGAGGCCAGGAAAGCGAGGGTTTTTGTAAAATAGGTCATGAGTTTGATCCCAACTTCACATGTTCGCAAAAAGCAATATTGCCCGATGTGCATTTTCATTACTCATGAAATGGAACACAAGTTAAGGCTGCCCATCGAAACAGCCTTTTTGTTACAAATAAATGATGAAAATTTTCATTTTGGAACATTACTTCATTACAAAATTTAGTTTGTTGACCTTTTCTAAGTGGAAACCAAATCAAATTACCAAATACACCCATAGTAATAATGAAAATGAAACTTGAAAGTTACAAACAACCAAAAGTATTGTTTGTTCACCATATGATTGATTAACAGGCTCTCAAAGAGACGATAAATAAATAATGAATATACCTTGGTACAAAAACAAACAGAATCTGTTGCAAAATCAGCAGGCAGGTTTGTGTAGACGAGGTCGATTACAAAAAACCCGACCATTGGCTTTCACAAATCCTGCTATTGCTAAACTTAAACCCGCCCAGAAAAGGGAAAACAGCACATGCCAAACATCAAGCCGAACTGCAAAGAGAAGGTTCAGTTAGGCATAAATCTAGAAAACAAACTCTATAGTTCAGCCACAAAAACAAGCCAGATAGAAAAGATAGCCCAGTTTTAAGAGCTTAAGAAACATGAGCCATGCACATAGTTTCCAGCATAATCTACACAGGGTTGCTTTGGGCTTGGTTAATTAACCATACTGGATAATGTTATTCTATTTTGAGGTTAAGTTCAGAGTTTCGCATAAGTAGTACTGGATGTTATTTATGCATGCACTAAGGTCAACTAATTAAAACTTGACCTGGTAAGAAAAATAAATTGATAATATCACTACACTGGTGTGTGATGCTAGTAATAAGAGGGGGCAAATTCAACCCAATTATGTGAAAATGGACCCATATGTTATATTTTATGGGTCATGCAAGTATTTTTAAGAAAAAAAAACTTGGCTAAATACGAAATTTGTCCATCATGTTAAAACTTGCCCCTGCCAATTGAATAATTGACATAGTTCAACTGTTTATAACCACCAATATGGTTTTTATCAAAAAAAAAAAAAAAAAAAAGTTGGGTTGTTATTTAAAAAAAATTGTTATCTAATGAAAAAAATTAAGGTTTTGCTATTTGTTTAGGGCTACATTTAAATATTAAAAACGTGCATTAAGGGTGGTACATTTGGTCGGTTGGGAGTAGTTAAATGCGGGGGTGGGTGGTTTATTCTCAGGGTAAAAGCAATGATTGCATGTCCTATAGCCCTAAGGGCTACAAATAGCAAATTCCAAAAAATTATTATAGAAATTATGCAAACGAAGTGTTGGTGGGTCCTAAAGTATATACCCCAGAACCTAAATTGTACTTGATGCAAATAATATCATCCTAAATATAAGGCAATCCGCAAGTGCAGTACAAAATCCATGAAACACGGTATGGGTAATAATAGAAAAAGATCTACTGGCATGACATACAAACACTAGGCTTAATGACTATGAGAATATAAACTCCCAATATTAATTACTAAATATAACAGTGCTTCTATGGCATGCAAAGTTTAGGCAGTTTTTAATTCATGCAATTAAAAATCTTACATTGTCAAAATCATTCATCACTAACATGAACTACTACTAGGTTTTAGACTACCACCATCGCTAGTCATACAACTTTTTCTTACAAAGAATACCATCAACCAGGAACGGTAGTCTTTTATTTTCGTAAAAAAACAATCAAGAAAGTGGTATCTTTGACTAACTGGTGGTTATGATCAATGGTTTTCTGCTTAGTTAGGATTAACCAGATCCCGAGAAGCAGTTAACAAGTTGATGTATAAAAACTGATTAATGAACTACAATTGTTACTTATCCTTGGCGTTAATCAACTAATTATTTGATTATCTGAATTTTATTCTCTTTTTTGAAGTCACAATAATCAATTCCAAAACTCATATCCATACAGTGCGCATCCTTTTCCTAACTAATGAGAGCAAAAACAGCCAACCAATATCAGCACAAGTTAGAGGAATAAACCAACTCACCTCGTCTGAGTGACATCATTGTGAAAAAGAACCCCATCAATATTAATGCTAACGCAAGACGGAAAGACTGCAAAAAAAAAACAAATATCAACATTAAAATCACGCAAGGTAAAGCAGAAACTATGACGGATACATTTAGAGAAATGATACAACCACATAAATTTTACAAAAGGATTTTCACACAAAGAAGTTTAACAATATGATTAGTTACAAAAGAAAGAGTTGGTGAAGGAAGTGAGAAACTTTTACAAAAAAAATTCTCACACGCATACGTGGCAACTAAATATGGAGGGGGTGAGGAAGAAGAAAGAGAAAGTATAATGGAATATGATTGGTGCACTACATTTGCCACATATGTGTGGATTTTTTTTGTAAAAACTATGTGGATGTAGCATTTCTCGAGAAAAAGTTGCCCTAGTGTCATGAGTGTAAAAGTTTTTATGTGATTGTAGCAAACCTCATAAATTTATAAGCTATCTTGTTATATCACGTTCAAGTGAATAAAGTGAGAGATGAGATTTATCCGAGTAAGACTCCACCAATTATGACACTCAATTGCTAAGATGAAAGACAATGATTCTATGCCTCTGTGGACAACACTTCAAAAGCAATACCTCCAGAATTTATATAACAAACAAATTAAACTTATCTGATAAAGTGAAATTTTTACGAACTTAACTCATGCATATACTCTATATGATCAAGAAACAACCGGGTTCAATACTATATTCAGAAATGCCTAATTAAACTCACCGCAATGGCCTCAACCCTTCCTTGGGGCTTTGCAGGAGCCATATCTCGGGAAACAGAAACAATGTAATGTCCTTGTAGTAGATCAATTGCATCCTACATGAGCAACATTATATACATTGAATTAGAAAAGTGATGCCAATTGAGAGTATGGCAGAAATAAGGAATGTCCTTGGATGAAGTTAAGTCTATAGGTGACCTCACTAAGAACGACTTACATTCAAAAGGAGAGGCACTTTTATTAGTTATTGATGTCAAACAAACTGAGCAATGTGCAAATTACACGAGGACCTAATTCTTAAACTGGGAGGAGTCGCAAATACACGGCCAGTCTACAAAAAGGTATCTATCAGGGTAAACTAGCCTTGCCCTTTTGGCCTAACTTTATTCAAATCTTCACTTTTCTTTTATTAGGATTTGACAATTACAATTATTTAAAGCAAAATTTTGAGTTTTGAATTTTGATTTGTAGCAACCTACCAAAAACAGCTATCTCCTATAGGCCAATTGAGGTATTTTGAATAATAGTATTACCCTGCAGAATGCATGCTTCAGTTAATGATCATGTAATGCAATAAAAGATAGTGGGGTGTAACTGAAAGACGGATATTTCATCCATGTCAATGATACATGTATAGTTGTTTTATGGAATTACACCCAGAGATGCTACTACCATCCAATATAACATGCCATTTTATACCTTACTAGAAAATTATCTCTAAACAATCGCATTTAGTTTCCATTAAAATAGTGTGGCAATGGTTTATTCAGATCACTGCAGCCCAGATAGATTATTTTCTACATTACTGAGCACTCTCCAGAAAAAATAATAATAATAATAATAATAGGATTAGCTTTTCTATAGCTAGAGGAGTGGGAGCCCAATTAGTTTCTCGGCTCCCTACTAACTTCTTGTAAATCCTATTTGTTTCTAATAAAAGTGATGTTTAAAAAAAATAATAATAATAATAATAATAATAATAATAATAATAATAATAATAATAATAATAATGGATACAAGTTTGTACCTTTTGCTTTTTCTACCTTCGGGGAGTTTGACACGGAGGCTTTGGACACACTTTCACGTATTAAGTCTATTGCCAATAGCCACTCAAATAATGCTAAGAGTGGTATTTTTATTTTTCATAGAATAAGCTTTTGTATACAGAAAGGGGTGGGAGCCCAACTTGTGTCTAGACTCCCATCCAACTTTATGTAAAATTCTATGAATCTATAATAAATTTTATAATAAAAAAAAATAATAATAATAATAATAAGGTATAAAATGTAAAATTTATGTAAAATTTTATTATGTTTAATAATAATTTTTCTTTCATAAAAATAAATAAATAAATAAATAAATAATAATAATAACAATAATAATAATAATAATAATAATAATAATAATAATAATAATAAAAAAGTTTACTAATGAAAACACATAAACCAGTGGACTCAGATCTGTTTGGATACCAGATCCTTTTTGAACAGTAATTTTAGATTATGGTAGCTCCAGCTTTGTTGTGGACAAAATTTGTACTACAATGGAACACTTTTTTAAATGACAGTCTAAACTGGGATTGCTATGTTTCATTTAGTTTACAAATCACATAAATAGAATCGTATCGAAAGACCAATCTAATAAATGGACAACAACTATGACAACTACGTTCCATTTTAACTACAGAACTGAAGGTAAGGAATGGATTAAGTTCCCTCAAGACCCTGTCTTTTTATCTATCGTCTGCTAGAATGCATTTAGCATGCTTGAAGTACACATCACATTAAACTTTTTTCCTTCTGAACTCAGCATTGATAATATAGTTGCTAAAGAGGAGACTAGCATGCTAACCTGTTTTGTACCATCAACGAAGTTATTTAGGTAATAACGCTGTAGGGCATATATACCATCATTGATTATCCCTTGCTTGGTCCTCTTGCCATATCTATGTAAAAGACAAAAGAATTACACAACAAATACGTTAATTTTCAGCCTTCCAATAAAACGTGTAAATCTTTCTGGCAAATTGTAATTACGACTCAAAGAGAAAGCAAGGTTTTAATTTGATCTAAAACTAAATCGGTAGGAAAGCACGGACAGAGTTAGCTATATTAACATCAAAACAAGAAACACACTGATTATCCTAAAGTCCTCATTGATCATTATATATTAAGCATTTCAAACATCACCAATATTCAAACATCCAGAAGCCTACTCTAAGAGAGACTCAAATTTCTCTAAAACCAGAGCATTGCCAGATAATTAAGCTCTTATAGGTTAAGCCCTTATCGGTTAACAATTTTCCCAGCTTAATAGGAAAGAATAAAGATGCACAGGAGGTGTTCAGAGTGTAACAATAGACCCTGGATACTCACTGGTGTATCAAGGTATAGATATTAATAGAAATTTTTTAATATTGCGAAACTGATTCTAACAAGTGTTTCTACGAAATGGCACAAAGTATTCTTTCCGTCAAAGTTCTTTTTCGCAGACATTATACAAACGTATGGTGCATGCATAAATGTATGTATGCATGTATACTATTTTGAAGAAGGTAGTTTGAGGTATTCTACAGAATACCTAATGCTTAAAAAAGAGACATCCTAACACACCAGTTAATAGTAGGTCCTGTAGGTGGCAAAATGGGTGGATTGGATGAATCATGTCAAAGAAGTTCACTGCTAAACTGACTGTAAATATTACTACAAGGTACAAATTGCATCCGTAAATTGATATATATCACCAAAGACGGAAAACTAACTACTGTGGCAAAGAGTTCAGTACATTCATTAATTCTTCAATATAGAACAATTCTTATGGCACATCATCAAACCACAGTGTGATCTTTTACTGAGCACAAAAACTGAGAACTAGAACAACACGATTGATTATATATAATGGAGCTGAATATTAAACTGATTCAAAACATTATAAGTATAAAAGTACAAGTAACTAAATTTAAATGGTATAGGCCGTATAGCCTAATACTAAGTATAACAGTACTAAAAAGGTGAGAACAGCAAGCAAAAGACAGTGTAAAAGCACCTGACAAAATCTCCTTTCAAAGCCGGTGTGCCTGAATACTGAAGGCTGATATCATCACCATGATTTGCCCATACTGAATATTTTATGACATGAAAAGATACAAATATTTATTCAACATTTTCATATGCAAACTAGAATCCGGAATAAAAGAAAAAACAATGTACACAAGGACGTACATATTTTGAAACAGTCATCAAAACTAGAATGAGAGTGAATAGTCTGGTCAGCATCAAAAACACCAAGCCTTTGAAGTTGGAATTCCAACATTTTACGCCCGATCATGCTCTGCAAAATTTTTGGTGTTAATAGAATCCAGTAACCAAAAGAACTATAACAGAGTACAGATTATTGATTTATGCTTTGCCTAGTTTTCAATGCAAAATTCAACTCTGATTATGTCAAAAATGCACACAGCAAATTAACAAGATGATAAAATGTATTACGTCAACCTTGCAGACTAGACATAGACAGCAATCACACCAGGGGTTCCGTCGAATATCAAAATCATAAAATTACAACGAACATAAAGAATTCCAACTTATGAGTGATATAAATTTACCTGTGTTACATTTGTGCGGTCTAGACAATCAATGCAATTAGTTCGTACAACTCCAGTTTGAGCTTCAACCTTTTCACCCTTATCATTTATCAAAAAGTACCTACAATTTAAATAAGAGCATATTTTAAAAAATAGAATGAACGAAAGTCACATAGATAGAAGTTTCCTCTGTGTCTTTGTTTAACTAGCCTCTTTCGAACATGTCCACAGATGAAAACGTACTGATTTTAAAATTTATGAAATGTACCTATTTTTAACAAGGAAATCCTCGATTTGATCATAAAGCATAGATAGGCGTTCAAAATGAACATGTCCACAGATGCGATGGAAGTCGAAGTGCACGTATCTACAAAGGTCAACACATTTAGCTTATAACATCATATATATGATCCAGACTGCAAAATTATGAGATAAGATTCTACCTCATCTCATCACTAAGAATGTTCTGTACTGCTGAGGCATACTTTTCACAAAGGCGCCCCTCCCCACCACCCTAAAAAAGGTTAAGAGTTATGCTAACAGAAACTCATGCATTACAATTACCAAGTGCATACACGATTGTATACCGTATTGACAAGATCAACAGCTATAACATTTCCATATTTCTTCCTTAAATCCAGAAAATGCCTCTCAACAACTCGAGACTGAAGAAACCATATAAAAAGGGTAAGATAGTTAAAGATACACACAAATCAAGTATATTTATGTGTGAGGATTTATGCATAGTATCCTCACTGCTTCTTCGGGTTTCACAATCTCAAACTTAGGCTTATAGGTCAGATCAACAATTTGTTCCCACATAAATGGCATTGATCCCCGAACCTACAAAACAAACAATACAAAGTTAATAACATAATTTGCAACATAATGATGTGATATTGCAATTCTTTACAACAATTTGCAACATAATGATGTGATTGTGCATATGAAGGGCCCTTTTCAATTAATAACATATAACATAAGAAAAAAATGATAGATTTATATCATGTGTAACCTACTAAATTTACATGGACTGTCATCATGATTAGTAGTTATGTTACATGGATCACTGTGCCACAGATATGGCGTTGTTCTATATCATTGGAAATTTTATGCCTTTCTACAGTATGGTGAAAATATACACAATGGAGTTTAAAACACCAGCAATATGTGGAAGTATACCTGCACAAATGATGCAGTAAACCCATTCACTTGTACAATTTGTTCACTTTCGACAAAATTTGCCACATAGCCATCAGAATCAGCTCCTCTTCTCCACATCCGAGTCCCTGCCCAGAATTACGACTTAATGCTTAATAAAAACAGATAGGTGGCCTATGAATCTATTTTCCTAGTTTAAGTGAGAAATAAGAATTTCAGTGCTTCATTGAAAGCAAGTGAGCCTAGCTAGGCATCTAGTTTCCAAATCTAAAAGAAAAATAAGAACCTTACATGTAAAGATGAAAAAAATCATTCAATTTAAGCTTTTATGAAAGAATAGCTGCTCAACTACAGTGGATATCTGATTCTGAAGAAATAAAAGCTAATTCAAAGTACACACATATGCTTGACGCATCAAATCAATCAGGGCACTGTTGTTCTTTGAGGATAGCTGGATACCCATATGTAATTTGTCTACATTGTAAAGTAGACAAATATGGCATGCTTGAGAAAATAAAATTCTGAAAAAATAATTTATCTCCATCGCAGTAAGTGGAGATGCTAAGGCACCGTTTAGTTGAAGAAAATATTTCATAGGTTTCAACTCTACTTTTGTACACACACACACACACAAAAAGGTGGCGCGGTTGTTTTTCTCCAGAAAAGAGTTGGAAATGTAAAAACGTGATCAACTGGTGTTTTGTGTTTTTCACTTATAACGGATATGGTGATTTTGTGTTGTAAGAGAAAACATGGAGAAGGAGAACACAATAATTGTTTTTTATTTTCCAGTAATAATTCAAAATATAGGGATTTGGTGCTTTCAAGAAAAAATTTTGGGCAAAAACAATGTTTATCTACATGTTTACATAATTTCGTGTTTTCTAGAAAATTATTTGTGGGACACAGGGAATGTATACTTCAACTTATTCGACCCTAATCTTTCATTATTTCTCACTATTTTATTGAAAAGACATTGTTAAACTTGTAATAGGAAATAAAAAGCTATCTAATGCTGTGCTACATTCTTGGTTCTCCATGCACATATATCTTACAGGAAGAAGCTTAAAGGATATTTTGAAGCATACCAGTTCTTCTTGTGCACCTTCGTGCAATCAAGGTGACATCTATTTTATCTTTCCCAATTGCCGACTGAAAGTTCTGAAAAGCTGGTCATAAGTTAAGACGACAAACAAAAATATTTCACCCTGGTAATCTCAATCCTCTGAGATGCATTTGATTATCCGTTATCAAAATAGAGGTTGCAAATTCAAACAATGTTGAGAAGAGGAAAACGTGCATTAGTCATGGGAAACAAGCAAACTCACACTTCTCTCTCTCATACATGCAATAACAAACATAACACACTCATCAGTGATGTGGCAAAACAGGCTGATGTGACAGGTTGGGTTACTTGTCAAAGTGGGAAAATTGCACTTATTAGTTGGGTTGACCAAACAACACTTTTTGTCCATTTCAGTTGGTATATTTAAGAATAGATCATAAAATAGATTACAAAAGCTCTACTATTTACACAAAACTCCAACTGTATATTCAAATAAAACGATTCAGAGGGTTGTAGGCACACAAGTGCATTTGACCATTTTCATGTTTACCTTTGTTTTAAACAAGTCAGCCATTTAAACTGTTAGAAATGTAAGCGAAAACGACCCATTTATAGGTTAAAATTACCACCTCTACTCATCACTCATGTGACTGCTGAGACAGTGACTAACTACATCACATGACCTCGTTGAAAAGAGGAAAGAAAAGGATACTCCCTTGGATCACAGGAAGCATGTAGTGGTCCAGCTGCAAGGAAATGATGACAAGTTCAGTTATTAAAATCTAGGCAAAGCTGCAAAATTGATTTAGCCATTTTGACGAAACACAAACCTTGTTATCAATCAGAACTTCCAACATATAGTTGTTCCAAAGGAATCGAGGCTCTGCCTGTGGCAAGAAAATTTCAAGTTGTATGACAAATTTACGCGTCAGAACTCAAATAAATTGGCATCTTACATGCCAAAACTACCAATTTTGTATGTGCAGACTTATGAAATAGACTCGGTGTAAATACAATTACAATATTAAAATATTTCAATTCACTTGCCTGTCTCCAAAGAGGAAGAAGTCTCGATTCATCACCCAAGTCATTCAAACGTTGTGCACTGCAAAAAAAATTGCACACTAAAAGAATTAATGTCACATGGAATCATTTTGTCAAAACCATAGTCTAAAATAAACGGTATACTCATAATGTAATACGAAAGGTAATAAACAACAGTATGCATTGATGGAGATAGAGGTATAGAAAACATATCAGTTCTTGGAGAAAACTGATTCGACACGTTATTATTTAGAGAAATAGATGGACCTTAATGTTATGTTAACATCATATGAGAAGTAAAGGCCAGGAGTCTTCTCTGCAACTTTTAACACCGAAGAAAACTCTGACTCCATCTTTTTCTGCCAGACCAGTGAATTGTTATTGTTAACATATTACATATACTGTAAGCAATAACAGCAATGTAGCGTATGTTCACCTGTTCCTCGGGAGAGTTTTTCAAAGATAGATCACAGGGAAGGACTTTCAATTTCGAAACTTTGAAAATGGGATGGCCCAAGTAAGAACCAGCACATTCACGTTCTGTTATGACGAATAGATATGATCCTAGAGACGGAGAAAAAGAACAGTTCAAGAGTCAATCAATGAACTATTACAACTAAATATCACTTATAATATTATTACCACTACTATAAGTGTGGTGATGAATATTATGCTTTTCCAAAGACATATACGCGGAAAAAAAAGAGCTGGTCTACGTGTACGATAGACATCCAAACCAAGACTCAGTTTACTCAAACGGTCATACCTCAGTTAGTATCTTCGAAGGAACTAAAGATTATTGGGTGAACATTAAGGGTCAGTTTTTAGTGTTGGGCCATCTGATTAGGATTTATATTTTCTGGTTCGGAATTAGATCATCAAGTATGCTGTAAGAAAACTGACTATTTAGATAATACTGTACTACCTTTTGCTTTAGGTAGCTAATTATTTGCTTCTTCAAGTTGCAATAACGACTTCATATCCAAACACTTCCTAGTTGCTCTGTCTTATCGTAGAATCAGTTTCAATGTTATTTTGGTAAACCAATTAGGATTGTATGTGAAATGTCATTTAAAATGGGAAAAATCGCCAAGAAGGTAACTAAACATCCGAAATTTAACAAAGTGGGGTTTGAGTAATTTTTAATTTATCATCATTAAAAGGAGTGAAAGTTGAATTGGGAGTTAATTAGTTTATACGCAGAATGCTGGTACTTACTTGCTTATCTATCTTCAAACCAACCTTTATTTTCCTTTGAACAAACTAGTTTTCCCATGTCTAGTTTGGAAAACAAACGGATGCTTAACTAACTAACTAATTCTTAGTGGAGTCATATCATGTGTATACTAATCTTAACTAGTTATTTCAAAAGAAAAAGCTCGCGAATTAGAAATTTCCATATGTTGTTAATAAATGTCACCTGCGAAAAGCTTAAGAATGCCAACAACACCAAAAATAGTCTCTACTTTAGGCCTCCCACTCGAATTCGGAACTTCATCTGCGCAACAAACAAATGGCATTCACATCTCACATTTATAAAATATATATATATATAAAAAGAAAGAAAGAAAGAAACCAAGAAGTGAAATGGATCCATCGAGTCGACTAATAGACAAACAAGATCCAGAAGAACCATCAGTTGGTTCAACTACATAGGATTCATTGAATTCCCATAATCTCATTCGGGTGTATAGTTTCTCACTAGGATCTGCCTTCTTCAGCATCTTTTTTCTTTTTCTGTTTCTTTTATTCTTAGTGATCACCAACAATTATTGGCAATAACACAACATGTATAAATAAATGTTGTTGTTTCTCGATTGGATCTTTTTTTTATCTAGTCACGTGCCACGCACCTTCTCCTCTTCACAGGGGTGTTTGGATAATTTTTTTTCAATAAATTTCTTTTGCCAAAACTAGATATCTAATAACTATTAGGCCGTGTTTGGTTCACCGAATTTGTTGTAATTGGAATCCGAATTACAATTCCCTAGGATGTTTGGTTGCATTTTAGATGGAGTTGTAATTTATATAGTTACATCATATTCCTTCAAATATATATTTTTTCATTACTCCACATTTGTGATGTAGTAATGTTAAACCATTACAATGTAATTCACGTATATTTACAGCTAACACCCTCAACCACATAATAAACCCTATCCTTTCATACTTACTCCCCCATTTTCATCTCAACCTCATTTTCACTTTATCACAAAATGGATCGATCTTTAATTACCAGTGACTCGGTTTCTATAATCAAGCTTCGTTTTTGGACTTCTGATATCGTGTTTTTTGAAGTAACCCCTTCAATCGTCATACTTTTTTTTTGGTAAAAGGTCAAAAGACCCGGTAAATATATTACTCCAAAAAACGTTTATTTAATGGGAATAAATAACTATGGGAAAATCGAGGGAAATTTATTCTAGACTTTGGATTCGCTAATTATGGGTAACTAATGGGTAATATGAGGGAAAATACCCACGTATCAATTTCCGTGGGTAAAGCCCTGTTTTCTTGTAGTCTCATTGACTTGGTTGTAACCAGATTCATTCCCAATCAATTGTGTAAATGTGAGTTCACATGTTAATTTGAGGTATAGACTTGGGTGAAATAGATTCACTACCAAAGCCTTCCTTAGTAGGTGTACTACTATCTCTAATATCATACCATGTCAACAACAATATTTTACCACAATTTTTTTTTTCCTTAGAAGCACTTGTACTAGGGTTCAGTAGACACATTTTCCTCATACTCTTCTATTGTTGCCCTGATTTGTCTTGGTGACATTTGGTAACAATTAAGCTTAGTACAACCAGTGGCGAAGCTTGGAGGATTTCAGTGGGGGGTCGGGATCTAAATTTTTTTTTTCCTAAGGCTATTTTTTTCCTAACGCTATTTTTTTGGGGGGGTCGAAACCGAATATACCGAAATTTTTCTACACGAAAACTATATACCCCCTATATCGCAAAAAAAAATTCGGGGGGTCGGGCGGCCCCCCCGGCCCCTTAATAGCTTCGCCCCTGAGTACAACCATGCTCTATATACACCTCTATTAACTTGAAACTCAAAAGAAGGGTAGTCATACAACGCACATCCTCATCACATCCCAATGCATACAACCCAACATCTAAACTACTCATGGGTTTTAAATAGTGATAAAACATAGGCTCAGTCTCACCTGTGTAGCTTAACTGTCTGACCATCTTATCTAACTCAGACACCGGAAAAACTTCAATGTCAACCCTATCAAAAATATCTTCTTGACCACCAACGTATTGTCTACCAGGAAACCTCCTAAATGACCCGCCATGGTGTATGCGTATGGTGAACAAATGTGGTGCATATTCTGCATAAAAAAAGTGCAATTACTTAGTAAATCAATAAAAATAAACACAAGTTCATAGCAAAATATAGCTCAAATCAACCGGATTTTAAGTCATTAACATATGCCTTCTCGCATTCGATTTCCAAGTCTTCGGTTGTTATAGTTACTATTTTTTTTCCTCATCTTCCATGTTGTTAACACCGTTGTTGACACAAATTTGTAAAGAAGATGATCATTGTTCAATTTTTAGTCAGAGAAATTTGAAGGATGAGAGATGTGAGATTAGATGGGTGGTTGTGGGCGGGAAAAACTGAAGTGAGATGACAAGGACTAGGGGAGCAAAGTGGTATTAAGTAGGAAAGAGAAAATGAAAGACAATGGGTGTAAATTACCAAAATGCCAGATGCCTTCAACTCAGCAAACGACGATTGATAACGATGGTTATCTATAACGGGGCTGCAAGGACCAAACGGGTAACTGTTTGGCCAAAACTGGACTAACCATGAAACAAAATCAAAACGAGAGACCAAATGCGAAAACTGGGTACAATTTAGGGACGATCCGTGTAATTTACCCTATAACATATTATTATTAGGCTTATGTTTTTTGCAAGGTTTTCAAGATCGGGATCCTACCTAAGATCGTTTTCGTTTTTGCAAGATCGGATCGGGATCTTAAGATCCTACTATAATTCTATTTTTTAATAATATTTGTAATATTATTTAAATCTACAAATTATTATATATTATAACATGAAATTATATGAATATTTCATGAAAATATTATCCTAAATTATGAATATGAAATGTTTAAGAAGAATTACATGTTGTTTTTAAATTATATAAAAATATAAATCATAAATTTGTAGCAGTAGTTTTTTAGTTTAAGGCTCGAGAAAAGTAAGATCGGTTCGGAGTAGATCTTAAGATCTTATGGTCAAGATCAGGATCCTATAAGATCTTAATGTTAAGATCCTACGTAGGATCCGGATCGTTTTTTGCTTATAGAATCGTAAAATCGTAAAATCAGGATCGGGAACTTACAAACTTATGTTTTTTTGCATAAGCATCATTACCCATTACTAATTGGTTGGCTAGCTCTTCTAATATTGGGCCACAACTCAAAGGCTCATTTGTGAATGTGGAAAAATCAAAGTACGGCCAACCGGTGGTTCTTTTTTTTTTATTTTTATAAAAGTCTCATTTGGGGTTTTTATTATTCTTAAAAGGGTTGTCATCTTTGAGCGTTTATTGTTGTGAATTTGCAGGAAATGCAGGTATTTTATCTTTTAGTGGTCATGTATGTATAGTTTTTGTTGCTTGTATTCCTTTCATACAATTAAGCTTTACTTGGAGGCTGTTTTGAATTGATTTTATCACTATTGAGTTTGCAAAATGTAAATAATCAGAAAATAGTGTTTAGTAATTCATTGAAAAAAGTGATTATCTGTTTTACAACTAACACCCTGATTATATTATATAGTCATGATATCTATTAGCCACAGAAATTGAGTATTAGTGTGATATATAGCTATTAGTTTCTTGAATCTTGTAAATTACTTAATAATGCAACAACCACTTGATTGCTCTACTTATGCCTTTTCAAATAATTAGATTTCTAGCACAAAACTTGTTATTTCACTCTTGGTCAATAAGAGTGAAATTTATATGTTTGTTGTATTAAAATGTCATAATTAGATAAGCAATCCCCTTACTATAGTTTTATCCAAAGATTTTTTCTATGTAATTTTTCATTAATGTCGAGTGTAGGCATCAAGAGCAAGACTTTTTAAGGAATACAAGGAGGTGCAAAGGGAGAAAGTAACCGATCCAGATATACAGCTTGTTTGCGATGATTCCAATATCTTTAAATGGACGGCACTTATCAAGGTACGTTCCGCATTATTACAAACACATTTTTTTTGGTGTTGTTTTACCAATTACTACTTTTTATACAGGGACCGTCAGAAACTCCTTATGAAGGAGGAGTCTTTCAGCTTGCGTTTTCTGTTCCAGAGCAATACCCTTTACAGCCTCCGCAAGTGAGGTTTTTGACAAAAATATTTCATCCAAATGTACATTTCAAGGTATCCATCTCCTCTTTTTTTTATTTTCTTCTATAAATGCGTTGATAAATATAAACATCTGTAAGGGGCACGAATAGAGTTCTTTCTCTTCCCAACATTCTTAAATAAATGAGGATCAAATATTTACCAACACATGGAATAAAGATGGATGATTTGTTATATTCGTACATCTTTCCTTAGTTGTCCTACTAACTTCTTTCATTTATCGATGGTATATGGTAATTGCTGTTAAATGATCAAGAGAAGCCTAAGTAATCCATAGAGTCCGCTTAATACAATCCTTCCACATGAACAGGGCAATCTACGGTCCTTTTGACCCGTGGGCGGTGGGTGTGGTCCATAAGAAGTTGATAATATATGTACCATGTAGGGTTTGAACTTTTAGACGTCTGTTGCCAATAGAAAAGTAACTTATGTCGTTTTTTTTCTTTTATTATGAAGAATTTGGGAAGATTGCTTGCTGATCACTCTTTTCGTTAGGATGCAACTTTTACTAATACTGGATTAGTATTTTCATAAGTCAATAAGTGGGTTTAAAAACTGTTTATGTGATTTTGAAGACTCACAGTTACACAACTAGTCGTAAGTGCATTCCATTGTACTCATTTGTATTGTTATGATTAATATATTTTACCAGGGTAAATTACCCTTTACCCAACTAGTCGTAAGTGTTGTAGGTATGGATGAGCTTTTGCTGTTTAAAGTTGTGTTATTAGTCAGATAGCAGTTTTTTTTTAGTCTTTGACTAATTATGATTTGTTTAATGAATTGGATACATATAATGACAAAGTAGTGTCAGTAACTCACTATCATGAAGTAAGGAGAATTGCTTTGTGAGATGGTAGTTAACAGTATCAGATTAGGTGAAAAGATGGGAGCAGTTGGTGATTTTTGTTATACTCTGAAAACTCTGTTTTGTTGGCTCATTATCCACCGCTAGTTATACGACCCCTAGGTAATCATATAATCAGAAGTGGAATGTCTATATCCAAAAATTTGAAACCAATTAGTATGACCCTTATACTTTAAAACATGAGTCAACACATCCCAAATTAAATTATATAAGTTGGAGGATGTTTAAGGTGTTGGCGTTTTTTTGATGTGGATAAGCAGTTTGGAGTGTTTGGAACTTTGTATGGTATGTGTTTATCTGCTTTAGAATAGATAAGTAATCCCAGACACCCTATTACTTGATAGTGTATAATGGATTATACCTTACAGTACGCTGTACGCATGTTTTGTGACTTTAAACATTATCTAACTGATGGGTGATGTCTAAGAATGTCATTATTCGTTTATGACAAGGTGTAGATCTGTTAAACCTTCAACATGCATTTCTTGTAGCTTGATTTAATTTTCGTGTTTGTATAGACTGGAGAAATTTGCCTTGATATCCTGAAGAATGCTTGGAGTCCTGCTTGGACACTTCAGTCTGTTTGTAGAGCTATAATTGCTTTAATGGCCCATCCCGAACCCGATAGCCCATTGAATTGTGATTCAGGTATACTTTTTCTTTAATATCTGCATTTTGTTTTGCACTCCTATAAACTTTTCAAAATTTCTTTAATCAGCTGCTTTTTCTCCTTCGGATTCCCAGTTAGTTTCAATACCTTAGTTGAGATGCGAAGTGCTTGTAACATGCAGATAAAAGATATATTTTAAAAAAATAGATTATGAATTCTTGAGACACATCACATGTCAGCTTAGCATTTACAAGAAAAACGCAATTATATTATTGGTTATCGAATAAGTTCACGCTGATCAAATCTTTCATCAGAAAGTGGTAAGCACGGGTCAAGTATTGGACGGTAAAACCCGGACCGGACCGTGGACCAAAACAACCTGAAATACAGGACTGAAGAGTGAAGACCTGAGTGAATGGTCCTGGTCTCATCCAGGCTCGTGCCGGTTCAAACCAGTTTGGACTGTATTATATTAATTGTCTTTCCAGCTTCTAATTGCTACTGTCTGCCTTTACTTAACGACACTGGCCTGCAACCAACCGGGACGATTCGGTCCTGTATCAGGTTGTTTTGGTTACCGATTCGTTCCGGTCATTGACCCTTGCTCAACCCTAGTTGGTTGTAATCCCTACAAAGAAAGGAAATAAATATTGACATTCCAAATTAGTTCAAAAATATGGTATGGATCAGTTTTGACCTGGGCCTGACCTGAAATTAGTCAGAATTCTGGACCATGCTGACTGTTCCCGGTCCTGGTTTGGGTCAGCCGGGTTTTTGCGCTGGATAGGTTAGCCAGTTTTTTGCGCTGGATGCTCACCCTTAGAGAATATTAGTTGTGTAACTGGTGAATGAAGAAGAATTTCTAATTATGCAAGATATATATAGATCTTCTGCCAATATTTTATGATTGTTTAATGATTGTTATACAGAGGAACATTCTTTTATACAGGTAATTATTCACTTTATGCTAGACAGTTATGTGATTCTACTTCAATGTCGATAGTTATCTTTCTTACAGTGACCCTTTTATCTAGTTATCTTAATCTGATAGTTTAGACCTAAATATTTGGGAACCAGAATAGTAATATTTTCTAAAACTTATTATTTGTTGACAGGAAATCTCCTTCGATCTGGTGATGTTAGAGGATTTCACTCCATGGCTAAGATGTATACGAGGCTTGCAGCGATGCCAAAGAAAGGTTGAATTGTGTTTAAGAGGCTTGCAGCAACGCCAAGGAAGGTTGGACTGTGTTTTATCTTATTTGGTTGCACCATTGTATGTATGTGTAACTTCAGGATACTCCTATTTTACGGATTGATACTTGTTTGTTACAATGTCGTTCTTGGGAAATAAGATTTAACTTCAGGAATTAAATGGAGGCGTAGATAAAGACTGACTGCAATTATTGTATTACCTACTAGTAATTGTAATATGAAGAAATGAATTAAATGGGAGTCTTTTTGAGGATCAAGTCTCATGAACAAAAAAAAAAAAAAAGAAACGTTTGAAATGAATTGAAGTGCGGCTCAACTTTGCAACTAGATAAGGAAGATCAATATTATAGAGATAAACAGACGACTCTTTGAAAGTCATCACATCACATTTAAATAGAAATGTTGCAAATTGACTTCAAATGGAACGGGTTACAACAGATTAATAATATACTGAATTTAACGCAAGTTGGTGTACAACTCAACAACGATTCTACAACGCTTTACACTCGGTCCAAGCTATTTTTTTAAGTGTTTCAGATCTCAGCGATATAACTACCACCTAAAGAACTGTAAACATATGCTAATTTGACCCCTTACTGTTCTTTTGGGCACTAGAACCGCCTCTGGCTACCTAAGTGACAACAACAGAGGTTCTCAAGTGTCAAGTCCTCGTACATGTATACATACACACATATCCAAGCAGCAATGATATGTTGTTGCACCATATGATGCATTCACCAGTCTATGGTTGGAAAAACTTGTCAAACCAATCGCTCGCTTCTTTAACCATTAATGATGTCATTTGATGCCCAATTTCTGCTTCTGCTATCACCTGCATTACATTTTATAACCAAAGATATATAAAACAAGGAGTCAAGGTCAAACCAACTCAAATGGCTACAGAGAAACTTTTGCTAAAATTTAACCAAAAGACCGGTAAATTAGGCTCAGTTTTTGGACGTTAAGTGGTTCCGGTTTCAAAAGCTTTCAATATAATTGGTCTAAAATTAGTTAATGTTTAAGTTGTTGATCGAATTGAACCCAACCTTTTCTCATAAAACCAGGTTAAATGGATGAACCATGTATTATTCTCATTGCAATACTATAATCTTAATATATTTTCATAAGGAGACGATCCCTTCCCATAGTTATGTTTCAGTTATAAGTCAAGATACTTGAACAAAACGACTTATCGATTACAAAGATAGCTCTCAGTCTTATACAATGAGTCATTTTCATACAAAATATTGTAGTATACAATTCCAAAAATAGTATTGTTCGAGCATGTTATAGAAAATCTGGGCAGTTTCATGTGTGTTAGTACCTTGAAATTATCTGAACAATTGGCATTTTCGAATGCCTTGCGTGTATCTGATATGGTAATCTCTAGACCTGCCACTGGGCAACGGGGATCCTCTTTACCTGTGTGTTTGAGACAGTTTGCCATGTTATATCTTTGAACTGGAACAAAATATAAAGCATCCATAAATATATTCTGAATTAATAAGATGGGTAAAAAGGTTATTTCACCTTGCAGCATCAACAAAGGGCGTGGTGCAATGAGCGGGACTGTATAGTTCGAGTCAAACTCAGATGCTAAACCAGGAGCTATCCTATCCCAAACCTGATCACAAAAGTAACAAAACATTATAAAGTAATCATTATTCAAGGAGGATTCTAATAACTATATCATAGTCAATCATTTGTACAGTAATTAAATTATATGTGTAGTCAAACATTGCAATCTTTTGGGATGAAAGAATTGTTCAAGGGATATCTCCCTTCCTCGTGCATTTTCAGGTAATAATTACCTATTCCACCCAGATTCATCCTTACATAAGTCATTATAAAGGACAAGTTAGGCATTTTATGATAACCAAACAATTTTTGTTAACATGTGTGTTTAGTTCAATGTTGCACTGTTTTATGAGGAGTATAATTTGAATTATTCACTCACCTTTTCCACAACTTCTTTGTCAATAGCATTCTTCCCTAAATCAGCACGTGCTTCTGAAAGGAACGAATGTTGAAAAGTGTTACGATCATTAATAATTAGAGTAGTGCAGAATCAAATGTGTCAACATATTGCTGTAATAATGGATAGATTCTATTTCCCAACAAGATGTCCAAATTCACCATTCAAATATACATAGCAACTTTTATTTATTTATTTGTTGGTGGGGGGGACCCTCCCCATCCCTTTATATGTTCCGTCCATGATATTGCATATATCGCATAAGACGTGAAACCCAATTTTAAACAATGAAGATGAAAGTTCCACAGAAATATTGCTTCACATGGTCCAATAATCGCTGAACTATTTTACAATTTATAATTGTGACGAAGTTATAAGACACCAAACATGCTTAAAGAGAAGTTTTTAAATAACTAAAGTCTGAAAATCATCGTCTTACGTTCAAACACAGACTTGATGCTGTCAACTCGAGCCTGCCATTGATCATTATCTATGGCCCAACGAAACCCCTATACAACCATATCAAATTTAACTTTAGTTAATAACATTCTCAAGTAAGAAACTGGATGTTTTTTTGGTAAAGACATACCTGAACACCAATTATGGGGACAACCACTGAATATCGAGTGTCAAGAAAAGCAGCAAACCATGCATGCATGCCTGCACGAAAGAGCAATATTTCAGTTAGATGTGGCAAGATCCCCATTTACTTATGAATGGGGTGCTTTTACTTATGTTTATCTCAAATGAAATGGGTCAAATCAAAGAGTAAGTTAGTAAGGAAATGGGTTGAACAGGTAGAAAATCGACCAAAGCTTATTTTTTAGGCATTTAACCTCCTAAATCGGTTATGCATACAATGCGACTTATATTGTAATCATTTAGTTTTTTTAGTCATGCTGAACACATTAAATCTCGATAAAAAATCTAAAACACTAGGACAAAAAGTGTTTAAGGTCAACCCAACCCAACTCAAACTAAAATGACTCATTTGGATGAGAACCTGTTTCGACCCATCTACAGAACCTGCCTGAACCTCCCATTTTGCCAACTTTAACTTTAGTAAGTATTATGTAATTTAAGAAATAAGGATATCCTTTTGCTATTGATTTATATTTTATTAACCTTACCTCCAAGTGATTCCCCAGTAATTCCTATCCTGGAATGGTCTATATCATCTCTTCCAGTAAGATAGTCTGCCAACTTTACAAGGTCCCAGATCTGTCAAATGATTGAGAAAACATTATAAATGAAGATAAATTTAAATTGAATTTCATCCATTAACATTTGAAATAGTATCTCAAGCATGAAGAAGCAAAGAAGTATAACCGTATCAAAGATGAATGGCATTGTATCACCTCTTTTCCACGATGAAACAAGAGCCTGCATCAAAGACATAGGAAATCAGATCATGACTCGAGATTATGATAACTCCAGCGATGAATAAATCAGAGCATAACACAGGAAAGATGTGTCAAATAGTAACATTTCTGCTTATAATATTCTTATATGTAACGGAAAGCACACAAACAAGATAAATAGCAATTAAAAAAGGTTTTGATTCTCACATCTTCATAGGTGGTGACGGTTTTGGCACGTTCTCCATGGTAACGAGAATCAATTGCAACGGCAATATATCCACGTGAAGCATAGGCCTGAAAATATGTAACTTATAATTTTTATTTATTTTTTATTAAACTCTCATCAAGTGAGAAAAGACCACAAAATTTCCTACCTCAAGTAATGGGCGTACCCACTCTTTGCACTTATTTGTGCTGTGCAGAAAAACGACAGCTGGCCTTTTAATGTTACTGCTTTCTTTCAGACTCAAGATGAGCACAGGCAAACGCCCTTGCTCTCCTTCCTATTTCAAATACCATAACAAGTTTCTCCATATTAAAATTAGAAATGAAGTAACGGATTATTGCATACAACTGTAACCAACTTTCATATGATCTCAGTCATGGGTAAGCATCTTTTGTCAAACACGATAAAAAACCTCAATATTTTCAAAATTTCAAGGCAGGGTAATCTTCAACCTTGTCAACTTGTAATCGCTTATCTGGGCCAAATCATGAATAAAATTTGAAAGTTGGGAGTTTTTATGAGTGAAAACAAAATAAATATGCAAAACTGAGATCACATCAAAGTTGGTTTCCTTTTATGCAGTAACCCCTCAAGTAATCACATGCTAATATACTCATTAACTTGCCCACAATAAATCATTCTACCAGCGTAAAATTTTTGGCTATAATAAAGGATGAATATCGAAAATTTAGTTACCTCGGTGGTTATGTAGAAATTTTCTTCTTCAAGGAGTTCCTTGAAGTTGGGAATGTCTACTTTTGGACAAGATTCCATTGCCTGGTATTGGTGAAAATAAGATAGTTTCCAACAAAGATAACAGTAAGGTAAATGCTTTCTCAAGTAACTTCACCTCACTATGTTTTGGTGGTGGAGCTCCCTGATATAAGGGGTCCTTCACAGGCTTTGTGGGTTGTGTCTGAAGTAGAACTGAAAAGAGCATTTAACATAGGTATATCATGAACAAATATTTGACAATCAAAGAGATGAAACAATAGTTCTACAGAACAGTAATTAATATAAAATTAGTAAAATAACACTTACGGTAAAGAAAAAAGTGCAATTAACACCTATTGTAGAAGAATCATGTTCAGTTAGCGGAATAAGACATGGAGATGATAGAAACTACATCTGTTCAGACAAGGGTTGCACTTTGACATGGGAAAACAAATTTCGTGATATTTGAAGTTCCAAAATCTGTTTTGACTCTAAACATATATGAAGAACAACAACCATGGTGGCAACAACAAATGGCCTAGTGGTAAGTTCCTTGGTCACAAGAGGTCAAGGTTAAAAACCTCATTTGTTTAAACAACTTCATATCACTACCATTAATGTGAATGTTGATGACATTTTCATTCAAGACACATATTATGCCATAAAATAATTGAAAATATTCAAGTCATAACCAGAGGCGGAGACAGGTGCCCACCCTATGAAAAAAATTCTAGTGTAATTTGCCCCCCTAACGTAGTTTTTAAAAATTATCAAAGTTTGCCACTTTGATCATAACTTTCTAGATTCACCCTGCTCATAACATGATAGCAACTAGAGGTGGCAAAACGGGCGGGCCGGGCGGGCACGGGCCAGGGCCAAACGGGCACATGTTATTCAAATCGCTTTATAGAAGACAAAAAATAACGAAATAAATTCTTAAACGTAATACTTCATTTATATTTAAAAAATTAAATATATTATATATATAATTATAATGTTCTCAAATTAAGAGAAAATATGTGCCCGTTAGTGACCATTTAACTTTTCAATGGGCTAAATATGCCTATTTCTAAAAAAGAATGGGGCTAAATGTGCCCAAGTCTTTTACAAAGTAGTCAAAATTAGCCATATTTTTTTTAATTTGGGCACAAATTGACACTTCTAAGAGCAGAGGTGCAATCTCGTTGCTCTTCGTTGTTGGCCTACGTGGCACCTCTTCATGCATCTTCATTGCACCCCCCCCCCCCCATGCCATGGCTCGCCATCTTCAACTTACTCGTCTGCACGACGAAGTGATTGTTGTACGAATTTCGTTATATATATATATATATATATATATTATATATATATATATATATATATATATATAATATATATAATAGTTGTGTGTGTGAATAAGTGTGTATGTGGGACGCAAATGAGTAAGTTGTGGTATGTTGTTGGGGAAGGGGTTGTAAAGGGAGGTATGTCATGGTGACGTGGCACCCCGTGGGGCCCAAATGAGTAATTTACCAATGGCATTGCAGTTCCTGCTCTAATAGCAACTCTACAAAGGAAGTAGCTACACAATTTATTTCTTTAATTTATAAGTGAGACAAATTTGAGCATATACATAATAAAACTATAATTAGTACCATCAGCAGGAGAACGTCGAGTTTTAAGAAGTTGAATAAACCGAGATCGAAGCTCAGCTGCTGCTGCGTCCATTTTCCAATTATCAACAGTGAGATTATTACTATTAATCTTGTGAAATGATATACTATTATTATTATAGTGGAGCAGTTCTGAGGATACACGACCAGACAACAATATACTACTAGTACTATTTAATGATGGGCCCCGCAGACATCTACCAGAAATGGTTGTGGTTGTTGGAGCTGACATGACATACATGTGCTTCTTCTTTGCACGGTAATAGTTATGGTATAGCTAGTGTGTGAATGTGTGAATTATATACATACGACCTGGGCAGCCCGCGCGTTGCGACGGGATTCGTAATTCAAAAGGTGATGCGAAACGGATTTTTTGAAAAAAGCCGGGTATTTTTTGCTATTTTTCAAATAGATTTTTTGTAAAATGACTACTTTTGCAAAGAGTTGTCAACTTCAGGGTTTTTTTTTTTTCCAATTTTTGAAAAGCATTTTTTGGAAAAGGGCTACTTTTGCAAAGTGCGCGAACTTCACGGGTATTTTTTTGCCAATTTTGAAACAGATTTTTTGAAAAAGGACTAATTTTGTAAAGAGTTGTAGACTTCAGGGGTATTTTTTGCGAATTTTTGAAACTTATTTTTTGGAGAAGTTGATGCGTGGTTTTGCGACCTTACAACAGGTTTTACCTCTCGAGGGATCTCAAGAGGCTTGCAATCCCCACCAGGCAGTGTACCTGACCGATGTAGTATAGTGAAGTGGCAAGTACCGGGGGATTGATCGTTCTCTAGGGGAATAGTGTCGTTAGGATTGAAAAACTACTCTAATAGGTCTAAGGGTGAGGGAAGATTCTTTTTGTATTTTTATATTTTTTATAAAAGCAAGTAAAATCTCGGGTTTGAAGGAGTGGGCGGAATTAGTTGCTAGTCAACTAACCCAAATAACTACAATTGCAAATAAAATAAAATAACTGAAAATGAAAAGGTTGTGGAACTTATATGGGAGAAATGTGTTTACTTAGATTTCCTTACTCCCTAACTATCTTTTACCAGTTGATTAGTGTGTATTAATTGCGTGGATGACAGGTGTATTCCTTAATACCAATCGTGGGGTGGCGTACGTACTTCCCCAACTCTACAAGCTCCTACTTCACTCCTATGTCGAGCCGGCTAAGAAGCTCCTAACATGGGATCACTAGAATTCGCTCATGCATTAAATACAACCATAAAAACCTTAGTACGCATTGGTTCATGTTTCTTAAGACGTTCAAGCAAGTTACCGTATAGGAGGTTAGCCAGTTTTCTTAAGCCTAACATCGATAAACAATCATCCAATACAATTAATAACACACCAACCAACCAATAATCAATAGTTAGGTTTCATTAGATCTAAGCAAACACAGGATAAATCTAGCCTAGCATGTTAAATAAAAGACAAGAACAAGATATAATCAAACAACACATAGACATATTGAATGATTAATTGATTACTTATCTTCAATTGAACATTGGAGATCCAAGGGTATGAAACCCTTAAAAATGGCAGAAAAATCGTCTTAGGGTTTCTCCTCACAAAGTTGCACACTAATGACTAAAAATTATGAAAGTATATATAGGAAAACAGATCTGACGGCGTCACCCTTTAATCTTCCAAAATCCTCTCTGGCTTATCAAGGCTTGACGACCTTCTTGACGTCGTCCCCCTTTAATCTTCCAAAATCCTCTCTGGCTTATCAAGGGTTGACGGCGTCACATTGGGGCTTGACGCCGTCACAACATTGGGGCTTGACGCGTCACAGGTACTTTCTAGCAGATTTTTGAGACTTTGTCGTTTTCTTCACTTTTATGCTCCAAAAACGTCCAAAATACTTCCTTTTCCAGATTTCTTCTCCAAAGTACCTAAAATGACAAAAGGAACGATTTAGGGCAATATTTGATCAAATAAATACGATTTAGGGCTTAAATGACCCCCTAAAAGCGGTACACTTTTCGCTTCATCAAATACCCTTACACTTGAGATTTGCTTGTCCTCAAGCAAATGCGCTTTTATTCTAATCAAAATACAAGTTAGGGGTCATTTAACGCTAATATAAAAGTAATTACAACAAATAGTCGTTCCACTTTAATCATAATAAGCACGGAGATTACAGACTAGCACCTCACAAGTAGTGTTTAGATACTCACATCTCTCAGGTGTCATAAAAGTATATCGCATAAATGAAAATGAATAATATCTCTCACTACCTGTCATAGCAAATAGATTACCATAGGCTTGGGAAAGGATCAAAAACCTCCTCCACTAGGCGTAAGCACCTAAGATAAACTATCAAAGAGGGCTTTTAAACGGGTTATAACGTTAGGTGTAGGGGTATGATAAACACGGATTTGTTGGATAAGGGATATTTTACTGGTGGCGAGTTAAAGATCTTGATTAATTACATGTACAATATGGCGTTGCTAAGCCAAGACTAGACCCGACTTAAGTTAATGAAAGAAATAACAAAAAGATAAAATAAACATAAAATGAAACGGGATGGTAGTCCGTATGTTTTTCCTACTTTTCTTTTTCTCTTTTTTTTTTTTTTTTTTTTTTTTTTTTTTTTTTTTTTGTATTTTTCTTGATTTTTTCGATTTTTTTTTTCCCATACACTCTTGCCCTAACATCCAAAATAATACATCGCAGGAGGGCCTCGGTTCTCCCCTTACACTTGAACTTTTACATAACTTTACAATTAACTATTCTAATGACTCGAATTAAGATAATCGAAACACTTGGAGTACTTTTAAAATATTTAGCACCTATGGGGGTAATAATGTTGTTCTTCCCCATTACTCCATTACACTAGTACTTTACCCATGAGTCACAATCGTCCCAAAACAATATGTACAAGGATATGACTCGACTTAGCAACCATGTAATCAATTAGATAATTAACTTGGGGTTTAAACAAATGTTGTCACAATAATGCACTAAAAATGAGTGCATACAAGGTAGGCTAAGGCGATTTGGGTGTACATTTAAGTGGGGTGTAAACAAATTCTTACTTTAAGTAAAATGCTTAAAGTTAGAAACGAAAAGATAGGCTCTGAGGGGTGTACTAGGGGTATCGTGTACTAAAAATGAGTGCAACGCAAAGGGTGTGGGAGAATTACTTGACCAATGTAGCCAATGTAATTATAACAAAGACACAGGTGTAAAACAATGGGTTAATCCTAATGCCTCTTATCATGTAGTAAATCTAACTACACGAATGTAGTCTCACTTGTGGCCTCGGAATGGTCCTAACGCAAGTTCTAGAATCTAAGTGCTACCGGTACACACATCATAGCATAAATGATTTTCCTACCAATTCTAGGGGCGAACCTCACATATTTTGGGGTGAAAATTTTTTTAGTGGTACGGTTTTGTGCTAGTCATATAACTTTCTATCCATGAGACGCTCATTAAGACCAAAGTTTCACTCCTAAATGTTGTAAAAAAATTTAAATTTGGCACTAAAATTGCCCTAACAAGTATTTATCTCAGTTTTATTACACATCTACCATCAAACAAAAAAAAATCAAGCGTAATAGCATTCTCTAAGGTATCGTACTTTACCCCCCCCCCCCTTACACTTAAGATGAACATTGTCCCCAATGTTCAAATAACAAGATGTAAAAGTAAATAAGGTAAAAGAATGAAATCAAATACTCCCCTGATTCGCTCGGTGGATAAAGGGGTAACATGGTTAGATCTTCTTCCAAGGTAATGTGGAAGCTTCAAGACTAAAGCAGCGCCAAAAGCTTGATTCCACATACATCTCCTTGTCCAAAATAACCTGTTAAACCTGAGAAAACAAACAAGAAAACCTGCATAACATCGGCGGGATAAATCTGTATAAGGATATAATGCTTGTGGAATGATTATTTTGCAGATTCCTGGAGTTTATAAGTTAGAGATTTAATAAAAACTTTTTGTGATTCCGGTAGAAAAACAAAACTTTCAAAAATTTCAGAAAATTAAAACCTGACGCCGTCAGGTTGTAAGGCCTGACGCCGTCAGAAATGATCTGACAGAATTCTCATGTTAAGTTTCCGGAAAATTTCTGGAAAAACCTATACCTTACTTCCTGGAAATCTTGCAAAATATCATTATGACTCGATACAAGCATTTGACTCAAACAAATACTAATATGTATGTTAATTTAATATTGTTGTGATTCATGTTCAATCTTGTTCTTGTAAACAAATTTGGATTCCCTTACACTTATCTTTTGCAAAATACCTTTATATGTAGTTAAGACGAAGTTAAAAACAAAATAAAGCATTTTCACAATTTACTTTGAAACATGAGCACAAACAATAACAATTAACTTGCATACGGAAACAAATAAAATCAAACAAACAAACAAACAAACAAATAAAGCTTGGGTTGCCTCCCAAGAAGCGCTTGTTTTTGTTCGAGTCACGAGCCTGACTCTACCCTTATTTAACGGATAAAGGAGAGGTTTTTCCTACACTTAGGATTAAGTGCGGGTGATAGTAGCGATACACACCATCTTGGTGGAAGTATGCCGCGTGAGGAAAGAGTGGTGGATGAATTATATACTCAAAGGGGTGTGCTCCTTTCATCATAACCTTACCTAGTTCACTTTGGTCAATGGGTGAATTAAAGTTTTCTCCTAAAAAGGGATCATCTTCTATCAACTTCGAGAGATTCCTAGTTGGGAATCCATCTTGACCTAATAAACCCGGTTTAAACCCATAATGTTTCTTGTGATCAATCATGAATGGGTGATGTAAGTATGTAAGGTTATGGTTCACTCCTATGTTAGCTTCCTCTCTACAAGGCTCAAAGTCAACAACCTCCAACCTAAAACTACCCGGACTATATGGTTTGATGGGTGGGTCGGGACCTAATTCAATTCCTAAGTTCACATATAAGGATGGAAGATTAGGTAACGGTTTTGGTTTAGGCTCCGGTTCATCAAAACTAGGAACTTCCATAGAACTAAAAAAAAGGTTATGACTACAAGTATTCAAACCTATTTCTTCTAGTTTTGTTTGGTCCAAGGGCTCTACCTCTATTGGGGTTCCTATAGTCTCTTCTACTTCTTCCGGGTAAGTCATGGGTGGTGTGTGTGCCTCAAATGATGGTAGGACTTGTGGGGTACTTGGTGGGCTTATGTTATTTACCTCATCATTCCCTATGTCAAGATCACCTATATCCTCATCATGGGTTTTGGTAGAATTTAATCCTAACATTTTCCCTAATATCTCAAGTGCTTCTCTAGGCATCTCAACTTCTATATCCGAATCATAAGGATCATTCTCAATATTCTGACTGCTATATTCAAATTGCCCAAAAGATTCATCATGTGTTTCTTGAGATTCATCGTCATCGATCATAAAACCTAGGTCTTTTTGATCAATGTGATCATGCTCGGCTAGATCCTCCATCACATCAAGATCACCTAAGTGTTCACCCTGTATTATGGTAGTGCCTAACCATGACATGCAGCTAGATGGCTCAACTCTACCCTCATCCCCAAACAAACTTGTTTCATGATCCTTGAAATTTGTGGTCAATTGACTTGTATTAATGTTTGTTGGGTTATCTACTATATAATAATATTGGGCACAATTCTCAATAGCTTCCCATGCTTCCTCAGCACTTAATTCCCTAAGATCCCTGTCGGCAAAATGGTAAATGTCCCTTTGGGCATGTCGGTCGACATGATTGTAAAAGATTTTAGTTAGGGACCAAAAATCGAAGTTATGATGAGGGACTTTTTGGAGTAAATATTTAAAACGAGTCCATGCATCATAGAGAGGTTCATCTTTATGTTGTTTAAACATCAAGATGTCATATGGAGTGGGTGAATTACGTGGTTGGTGGTATGGTGGATTCGCGTTCTCCATAATGGTGAACGGAAGAGTCAATGGAAATTACGAACAAACACACAAAGAAAAATAGATAGACTAAAGAAAAACCTAGAAAAATAAAATGAAAATCTCACTTTGAAAGGAATCTAGTGAGTAGACCTAATAAAATAAAAATTCAACCTAAACAATAACTATTCCCCGGCAGCGGCGCCAAAAACTTGATGCGTGGTTTTGCGACCTTACAACAGGTTTTACCTCTCGAGGGATCTCAAGAGGCTTGCAATCCCCACCAGGCAGTGTACCTGACCGATGTAGTATAGTGAAGTGGCAAGTACCGGGGGATTGATCGTTCTCTAGGAGAATAGTGTCGTTAGGATTGAAAAACTACTCTAATAGGTCTAAGGGTGAGGGAAGATTCTTTTTGTATTTTTATATTTTTTATAAAAGCAAGTAAAATATCGGGTTTGAAGGAGTGGGCGGAATTAGTTGCTAGTCAACTAACCCAAATAACTACAATTGCAAATAAAATAAAATAACTGAAAATGAAAAGGTTGTGGAACCTATATGGGGAGAAATGTGTTTACTTAGATTTCCTTACTCCCTAACTATCTTTTACCAGTTTATTAGTGTGTATTAATTGCGTGGATGACAGGTGTATTCCTTAATACCAATCGTGGGGTGGCGTACGTACTTCCCCAACTCTACAAGCTCCTACTTCACTCCTATGTCGAGCCGGCTAAGAAGCTCCTAACATGGGATCACTAGAATTCGCTCATGCATTAAATACAACCATAAAAACCTTAGTACGCATTGGTTCATGTTTCTTAAGACGTTCAAGCAAGTTACCGTATAGGAGGTTAGCCAGTTTTCTTAAGCCTAACATCGATAAACAATCATCCAATACAATTAATAACACACCAACAACCAATAATCAATAGTTAGGTTTCATTAGATCTAAGCAAACACAAGATAAATCTAGCCTAGCATGTTAAATAAAAGACAAGAACAAGATATAATCAAACAACACATAGACATATTGAATGATTAATTGATTACTTATCTTCAATTGAACATGGGAGATCCAAGGGTATGAAACCCTTAAAAATGGCAGAAAAATCGTCTTAGGGTTTCTCCTCACAAAGTTGCACACTAATGACTAAAAATTATGAAAGTATATATAGGAAAACAGATCTGACGGCGTCACCCTTTAATCTTCCAAAATCCTCTCTGGCTTATCAAGGCTTGACGACCTTCTTGACGCCGTCCCCCTTTAATCTTCCAAAATCCTCTCTGGCTTATCAAGGGTTGACGGCGTCACATTGGGGCTTGACGCCGTCACAGGTACTTTCCAGCAGATTTTTGAGACTTTGTCGTTTTCTTCACTTTTATGCTCCAAAAACGTCCAAAATGCTTCCTTTTCCAGATTTCTTCTCCAAAGTACCTAAAATGACAAAAGGAACGATTTAGGGCAATATTTGATCAAATAAATACGATTTAGGGCTTAAATGACCCCCTAAAAGCGGTACACTTTTCGCTTCATCAGAAGTATTACTTTTGCAAAAAAAAAAAAAAAAAAAAAAAAAAAAAAAAAAAAAAAAAAAAAGTTACTGTAGCAACATGTTCACTGTAGCAGCTCTCCTGACGTTTTAATATATTGATAATATATATTTGTAGGGAACAGTGCTTTCAGTACAATGAACAGTAACTTTAATTTTTTTTTTTCTAAAAAATAATTATATACATATATATATTTGTAGGGAGGTTTCATGAACAGTACTTTCTACGGTACAATGAACAGTATTTTTTTTTTTTTTTTTTCTAAAAAATAAAAGTTTTTGGGGAGGTTACTATTTCATAAACAGTGCTTTCTACAGTACAATGAACAGTAACTTTTTTTTTTTTTTTTCTAAAAAATAATTTCGAAAAAATAATCAAAAAACTTTATTTGAAAAAAAATTAAAATAAATTATACATATATATATTCATGGGGAGGTGTACTGTTCCATGGACAGTGCTTTCTACAATGACTTCCTCACCTTACAGCCACAAAATATTGTTTTAACCACTTTGCATAAAATTGCTCTCCCGCAAATTCTATTCCCCTCCCAGCTTCCTCATCTTCCATTCAACCACAAACCAGCCATCAACACAAGAAAACACACACCGGCATCCACAAATCCGTTCTTTTCTCTCCTCTTCTTCACTCGAAATCATCAGATAAAACCGGTGCTTTCTCTCCTCTTCTTCACTCGAAATCATCAGATTTAGTTTGCCATCTCTAGCGTGATTCGCTCCTTCCCCTAACCATCTTCTTCTTCACTCGAAAACATCTGGTACTTAATTATTATTATTATTATTTTTTTGGTTCTTAAGATTAATAAGATTTTCTCATTCTAAGTGGATTAGGTTTTTGATATTCAATTACCATCTCCAGTCGACTTGCTCATTCACGATTCATATCTGTTTTGATCATTTGTTCCTATTATTAGTTTTGGAAATTAGATTGATGAATCATCACTTGCTTGCTTATAGCTTTTAGATTAATTTTTATGGATATTTGTTTTTTATTTGTTGGATTCAAGGTTGTCAGGATCGCGATCCTGCTCGTAGGATCGTACGATCCTACGATCCTACACACACAAAACGAGCAGGATCGTTATGGGATCGTAATTCAGGTAGGATCGTTACAGGATCGTAGGATCGCTCGTAGGATCGTAGGATCGTGAACGATCCGATCCTGTTGGTAACCCTTTTTCAGGTAGGATCGTTACAGGATCGTGGGATCGCTCGTAGGATCGTGAACGATCCGATCCTGTTTTTTTTACTTTTTTTGACTTTTTTTAGAGGAAGGTTTTTAAAAATGGTTTGTATACATATGTAAAGGAAAAGCCGAAAACGATCCTAGGTAGGATCCGATCCTACGATCCTACAATCCCGATCTTGCAAAGCCGAAAACGATCCTAAGTAGGATCCCGATCCTGACAACCTTGGTTGGATTAGTACATGTCCTTTTATTGTTCTTATTAGAAGAAGTTTTGTTTTGAAGCTTTATCTGCTAAACTTTTATGTTCGTTTTGATGTTATAGATATGATTTAATGAAATGATTATGATGGATTAGTATTTGATAGGTTCTTTAATCATCTTAATTGCAGTTTTTATTATAATTTATTTTTTTTTTTTTTTTTTTTTTTTTTTTTTTTTGGATATGGGATTTGGTTATATGGTTCAAAGATTGGATTTTTTTGATGTGGATATGTTTATAATGAAACGATTTCGATGGATTAGCATCTGGGCTGCGTAGATTTTGAAAGTTTTCTATGTATGGAGTATTATTTTGCTTTTTATGTATTTAATTCTAATTGTAGGTTTTTGCTTTTTAGATATGGGTTTTGTTTTCTATTGTTTATTATGTTATTTGTTTGGTTGTATGAGTTAGAGATTGAATTTTTTGATGTGGGTATATGTTTAATGAAATGACCATGATAGTTTCTTTAGTCATCTTAATTGTAAGTTATTTGTGTTTATATAAAAAAGAAGAAGATAGGTTTTCGATATTGGTTTTTTGATATGGGTTTTGTTTGGTTCATGTTGTTGGTTATATGATTTATAGATTGTATTAATGACATGGGTATGTGTTTAATCGGATAGTTGTGATTATCTGTATTTGAATTCTTTAGTTTAAAGTCATATTTATAAAAAAGGTTGATTTGTTGCTTATTAATATGAATTATGTTGGTGTCTTTTGTCTCACACAGAGGAGGTTATGCATACCTTCTGTACCCTGTATTCCATGGACAGAACAAGGTGGCTTCAAGCATCAAGAACGAAGGTAATGCCACATGCCTCGGTGGCTTCATATTAGAATGGCAGAAGAAGATGGCTTCAAGCATCAAGAAGGAAGGGTGTGACGGTTTTTTTTTTTTTTTTTTTTTTTTTTTTTTTTTTTTTTTTTTTTTTTTAAAGGTGACAAACTGTCACACCATTCTTCGAAGCTTAGACGAGTTGAATGGAAGAAAAACTGTCAAGACACGTGTTTTTTTTGCGCACCAGAGGTAGGAGCAAATAAAGCAAGCTGAACTTCAACCTCAAATGGAAGCGAAGCGGTTTCGGCAATACAGGTACTTTTCTCTTTGTTTCACATCTTCCTAAGTGTAGAACTAACTCAACTTTTAGAACATGGACACACTATTTAGGCCAAGTTAAATAATGAATTGTAATTGTGGAATAACCCACTAAATTCGTTTTCTGGAATTGAATTTCCAAAAACCGAAATAATTTTATTTTAACTGATTTATGTGCTACAAGTTAAAAGTTGATCATACGCTGTAGAAGCACTTTTGGTAACAATTAACGATGTGAAAAGTAGGCCCGTTGTACCACCTTGAACCTACAACGGGATAATATAACAGATGGTTTAGATCATACTAACTTTTTGCAATGTTCTGTTGTCACAGTTAGTAACCAAGAACATGGTCTGTCAATGCTAGCAAATGCACGATTGACACAGCTGAGTTCATCTCAGCAATCACACCAGGAAAATAACGTCCCTGTGGTAAGTACTATTTTCTGCTTGGAATATGTTTTAAGGTTTAATAAAGATTTATTTGTCGCCAATGAAGCCAGTGGCATTGTTTCAATTCTTAGTTTTTGCATTTTATTACTCCAACTATGATTGCAGGTTAAGTTGTTTTGGTGAAGCACAACCGATATACTTGGGGGCAATTACGATGGTTGAGAAATCCTATGGACATGAAGATGTCCGGTACATACCTCACTATTCATATAATTCAATATTGTGTAAGCTACACACTTTATGAGGCGGTTTTATGGGCGTCATTAGCATCCCCAAGTATAAGATTTTTTATTTTGGATAAAAAGTTTAATTCTATCATTTTTTGTAATATAATTATTAGACTTTTATGGTTTTTGTCATGTAAAACGTACCTGTACTTCTGCTTGGAGTCTATGAATTTAACTGCTAAACGTGTTAAGGAAGTAATAAATAGCATTAACAAGACATATCCTGAAATTCTCATTCGTATACAAGACCACTTCAACGGTGTGTATTATATAATTTACCAGCGCTTTCATCTATAATGATTTGCTCTAAATGAGCGGGTTGGGTGATGGGTTGAAATAGGTTCAGGTTGAAGTAACGTCTGTCTAGAATACATCAAATGGGGCAGGCCAGACTAGGTTATTTGGGATTGCCCTATACCCCACTCATGCGAGATCGGGTATCGTTGTTGTTGTTGTTGTTGTTGGGATTACATATTTTATATGCTTATGAGCTTATTCAGGGACGGAGCCAAGAAATAATTTTCGAGGGGGCAAAAACAAAACCATGTATCCCTATATATACATACTTTTTCGTAGCAATAAATGTAATGATAAAGCTTCTTACTACATATTTTATATGAAAAGTACTGCATGCACAGATCATGATGTTGTATCCAGTAGAATTAATAGTGGTTTTTGTGTTTGGATTAAGCGGGCTGATTGTAGCTGCATTTGCAGGATTAATTATGGTCAGAGATTTAGATTCCTGGAAGTTAGAAGCTGATATGATGTTGGCATCTATAATTTACATGATAAGACAGTTAAAAAACCAATTTTCCATTTGAATACAAGCACCCTTCTAGCATTAGAATTTCCTTTCACAGTGTCTTTATAATAGTCGGTTTTAATATTTTATAGGCGATCTCTACAGGATTTCTGAATGGTCTCATTCAAGTATGGGCTACATACTGACAGAGTAAGCGAGGGCCAAGGGATTTGGTTTCGTGAACTACAACAATGATGAATCAGCTAATGAACCAACGAAAGTCATAGATGGACAGGTTAGAAAATAATATCAATCGACATCTTTTTTAATTCCACACCTGTAGTCGAGAATTTGGTTAAATTTAAAGAAGTAAGAGAACATTTTTTTTCCAGCAAGCAGCGGTGCCAAAGGACTTCTAGGTAACAATATCTAACCGCCTCATTTGTAACAATCCATCTCCTCTCCTGAAAATATTAAAGAAAGTAGCCAATCTGGCAAAGAACTTCCAGGTAACAATATCTAATTTATTATAAAAATTAAGCCAACATGAACTTTGAAATAGCAGTACTAACTTTTCAGTTAGTACTGTTACTTAAAACTTGAATAGTAATTTTTTTAAACTAGCAGTACTAACTTTGCATTGGCAGTACTAACTTTCAACTAGCAGTACTAACTTAGCCGTTAGCACTGTTAGTTATAATTTCGAACAGTACCTTTGGATAACCAGCAGTACAATAAAACATACACTAGCAGTAGATTCTTTTATGTCAAGAGTTCTAAAAAAAAAATTTGGTTGACCCTAATTTGAAAAAGATGTAACTACTACAATGGAAACGACCCTAATAACTAGGTATAGAACTATGACACAAATTGACCATGGGCGTTTACAAAAAACCAAACAAGACTAAAAACATAAATTTTAGAATCGGGTGCGTTTTAAAGAAATCAATATTTTTTACAAAAATAAAAACCATGACAAAAAAAAATAATAAAAAATAAAATAAAAAATAAAATAAAAAAAATCATTGGTGTGAGCAACTGTTCTTCTTTTCACACCCAATATTGGGAAAGTCAGTTCATATATATCAGAATGCCTGACGTGTTACAGGCCAATCTTCATCTATTTTTTCAGCAGAAAGGAGCACCGAAGCCAGTAAAAGCTCTTAAGTTTGCCATGAATATAGTAAGGTAACACATACCAAGTCAAACTAAAAGCCAGCATCTGGAAACCAGCTGGAAGAGACACTGGTCAGATTAGAAGTGTTTTATTTCACATGTTTCATGCCTATATTGATGATGCATTTGTAATCTTGATTCGATGTATACTTACTTTACTTACCAAAAGATTTGATACTAATAATAGTTGTTAAAAAAATATATAGAATAAAACAAAACACCAACATAATTTTCATAAAACAATTGTTTACTCCACAATAAATTGAACTGGACATATATATTCATGCAAAACACTCCCGTGGCAACGCGCGGGCTACCCTGCTCGTTCACTATATAAATTAGGTTGGTTTTTTTTGGAATGAACAATATAGGACGGTTCGACGATGATTCACGTCGAGGACATCCAATAAAGGAGACAAGAATGAGACGTGGCGTGTTATTCTAGGTCTCGTTGGGTGCATGGACCGATGCATACACGATTGCATCATTATCTCTAAGGCAAATGAGGTAGTGAAACATATTTTCTTGTTGCAACGGTCCTGGGGAAAGTTCTCTGTCGTTGCCTGAATGTATTTGTTAGGCCTTCGATCTTGGTTTGGGAGTTCGTTTCCAGACGTGTTATGATGAGTTATGGCCGTTGTTGAGCCCGGTTAGAGTGTGTGGATCTTCATTTGATGCGTTATTTATCCAGTTCTAAATTTATAAACTAAGAAGTACTTGGACTAACACATTCTAACGGGCAGTGTACCCGATCATGTGAAGTATAGCTTAGGTAAATCCGAGTGTCGTCCTTAAGAGTTGTTGGTCTGGTCATTAAGGTTTTGGTTTGTTATAAAAGAAATTGTTAATGAAATATAATTGTATAAAAGAATTAAACGTAGAGAAAGAAGAAAAGAATGCCACTAAGCAATGGTTTAATTACAATGTCCTATGTCTAGTCTATTTGTCCTACATAGTGGTAAAAATCATCAGGCTTAGTTGGTCAAATCGTCTGACCTATAATCCGTAGACCCGTACCTCCTTTGGTCAATTCAGCCGAATAGTCTAGTCTTAGTCGTTAAGCACTATCTTACAGACTTATCTCTAGTATTTACAAATACCAAACCAAAGGTAAGTAGTCCTTTGGTCAATTCTTACATAACCACTTGGTTTCCATATTTCTTAAGTATCTCCACCAGAATAGGTAGTCCTTTGGTCAATTCTTACACGAGGTGGTGTGTAGTCCTTTGGTTAATTCTTACATGCCTCGCAACCTACCAAACTAGCTAGGGTCCTTTGGTCAATTCAAGCTATCCTAGTAGGTACTACCCTGGTTTTAACACTACCGAAACATGAGGATCAATGATAAGCTAATAGGATATCTATATAGAGAGAACAAAGACAAAGCACACAACCAAAGCATAGTTAAGCATTAAAAATGAATTCATTGAATGATTAAATGAGAAATTCAACTGAATTCAAAATCATAATCAACTAGAATTATATCTAGTTTAACCGGACGATTTGTCTTGACTATCGGACATATTCGACTTTCATCCTTTTTGTATCTTTTGTATTTTAAATCTTTTTCTCCCCAAACCCTAGCTGAGGTTTGGGAAAGGGGAGATAACTTCAAATGCAGAAATCTTTGAGTATTTATAGATTCTTTGGGTACGACCATGTTACGGCGTAACCATAAGTGAGAGGTTACGCCGTAACCTCTTTTATACATGACTTAATAACCGACATTGTGATACCTACGACGTAACTTTGTCGACCATGTTACGCCGTAACCTTCAAACTTGGTCTATACGTTTTTCCTTCTCTATTTCTACAGCGTAACCTCAAGAGTGGGCTACGCCCGTAGAATGCTCGTTAGCATTTTTCCTCTTTCTTCGCCGTAACTCTATTATCTAGTTACGGCGTAATTTCCTTGAATGCTAAATTTGGTTAAGTCTTAGTATCCTTACGGCGTAACTTCTATTAATGGTTTGCGCTATAACCTTGAGTAGTGGTGACTTATCCATGGAGTGATTAAACGAGTTGAGGCGTAGCGTAATCTTGGCATCTACGCCGTAGCTCACTTTTAATCAGCTAGCTCATTCGTAATTTTGTTATTCTTCCATCATAACTCATGTTTCTTCGTTCCAGGGTCCATCATTATCCTGAAATGAGACAATAATGTAGAACCGTAGGGGGGTGAATACGGTCTCTTCGGCTTTTTGGGTGTTTAAAAAACTTTAAGCCTCAAAGAGCACCAAATGGTTTATACAACAACAACCACTAACACAATCAAAATCCAAAGTATATAAAGCAAGTAAATGACAAAACAATATATACTGGTTCTGGATGGGGGGTTTATACCATCCGTACGTCCAGTTGCGAATCCAAGACACTATATTATTCACTAAGTATAATCCTTTCGATGGACTACAAACTGTTACAACTTCACTCCACCGATATGCAAAAAGATCGGTGCTCACTAAGAAGAGCTACTCCCCAACGGTATTCCGCCCTCGAAAACTACCCTCAAGGACTCGTGATTCGACTTACCCACAAAGACCACTAAGACCACAAAGACTTCCCACCGGAAGTATCAAACCCCAACTACATCCCCAATGATCTAGGCTTGGTCACCTCGACACAAGACTTCCCTTACAACCATATCGAATGAATAAATGTTTGATTGTTCAATCAAGCCCTAACCTAACCTAGAGACTCGATTGTAATAGAAAGGGTATAGATAAGAAGACCCTCGACACAATCACAAGAGTGGACTAGGTTCTTGTGATTCTTCCCTTGCAAGGAATGTCACATTTAAATTTTATTTTCATTTGCGCTAGCACTAAGTTCATGCAACCGAAGCTCGACAGTCCAGTGTGCTATAACCTAGCACATTAATAATCACAAAAGGGCCCTTAGCGAGTGCTTAACCCAATTCACTCGTAATCCGACTTAATATATGCTCGTTTGGTCAAACCGAACGGGGGAGTCACACCAATAGATCTAATCATATTAATCGCGCTTCCTAACCGGAATTAACAGTGCATGAAGGCGGGCATAATAATGGGTTCTAGAGTCTTAGGCTAACTGCGCAATATCATTGGTAAACATAGTATAAATGGTCCATAAAATTGGTTTTGCATGTTTCTCACCCCATTCATATAAAACAAGTATAAGTAAAAAGGGGCTATAAACTCACCTTTACTGGTCTGAACAGTGAATGCTGTAAAATTAAGGAGTGCACGACACCAGCACGCAACCTAGATTAAATATCCACGTCTTAGTTTCAAGTATTAAGTTTATGTCCTTTCATATTTTAATTTCCACGTTCTAGATTATTTATGTTGTTGTTACTTGTGTGGCGGCAAGTGTGGTTACTAAGTATTCTTCCTAAGAGTTGGTAAGGTGTAACTCTACAAATGACCTAAAGGTACGGTAATGAGGGATTTGGGGTTATTGAACTATCTAAAGCCTAAATGGATTCAGTCGGGATGTAGTATATATATACATTATAGTTGTGTAATTTGTTTGTCATGTCCGATTAGGTTGATTTTAAAAGTAAGACCCTACGTATATGACGTTTATTACCTACTAGATAAATATGACGTTAATTTTAATAAACTTGGTTAATTAAAATTTACTAAGTTTGCTTTGCTATTAATAATTCATTATGGCTTATGTTTACACATTTTTAGTTTAGAACTATATGTATTGTCAAATTTGTTCAAGTTAAGTTTGATATAACATCCCTCGTTTTCACTAGTGACGTTTACATTACTTTACTTAGTTTTAAAATTAACAATGGTAAGTGTCAACTTATATTTCCCGGCACGTGTTATACGTCCATACTATGTATAATTGACTTGTCGTAGTTTTGCTCAAGTTATATGCATCTCAGTTACATGTGTATTTACAAGTTGTATTTCCCTTGCCGGTTTTATACTTTTACTATTTATGAATTTCTATTTGTTTTTGCGGCTAATATATATATATATATATATATATATATATATATATATATATATATATGTTAGTTTAGTTTAGGAGTCTTTGGCGTGTTTCGGCTATTACAGCTTTTAAATTTGTGACTGGTATAAGTATTAACAGGTTTTGGTATTATTAACATGTGTTGGACTGGATCGATTCTAGTGACCACCATGGGCCTGGTGGGCCACATTACTACTCGGCAGACTCCCTAGAAAGCTAAAACAAATACATTCTTAGTTGGGCTATAGTTTGAATCCTAAGTGGGCTACTTTGTTTTGGTTGGCCTGGTATTCAAAAGAAAATACTATGCACCTCATTCAAGTCTCATAGTCTTGTGTATATATTCTGGGAATTTCCTAACCACCATTTTGACACCAAAAAGGGATAGAAAGCTCATGTCTCGGCTAGACTTCGGGTTGAGTATTACTCAACTCCACAATCTAGGAGACTTGAGGGTTTTGGTTTTGGTCTTAATTCTCACACTTCAATTCGGCTCAAAACTATTTCTAAGGGGTTTGGGTTCTTGACCACAAGCACTTTTGTGCTCCTAATGTTGAGCCTACAAGTTTCTTGACTGATTTGTGTGGCAATTCTCCATTGCCTACAGTTGAGCCCTTAACCCACGGCTGGCTCACCTATAAGGTGGCTGCCTGGGAGTGCCAAATTCACCCAATAATATGGCCAAAACTTTCCTTGCGTAGGGCAGTTTTCCCAGCCTAAGACCACAGTCAAAACACCCTACTTGGGTGTTTTTCCCAGTCGATCTATACGGTTCAACATCCACAACATAACCCATATTACTAAACCAAGGATAGTGGGGTATTTCAATCGTTATAGCACTAAATCTCCTCATCACGATCACTGAACTTAGTTTGCTATTTTAACCCATGGATATCCTAGAGTCGTTTGACTCGAATCACAAGTTTACCACAATGATCAACAAGATTTACTAACCTAGTAATCAAGTTCTAGATTTCTAGTGTCCTGGCCACACAACAACAACAACATCTAACAATACTTTTTACCATAAAAACTATCACTTCTGGACACCAAAAAATATTACTAATCGTAATTTAATGAACTCACATAGCCTAACCCATTTCCTATTTGATCTAAAATTAACTAAAACAATCCTAAGGTTAAAAAAATTCGAATATATATTCAATTCTTACAACGATTTGGGCGAGATAATGAACTCGAATAGAACTCCAATCCAAACCCGGTTATCCCAATTCGAATCACAACCCACCACAACCTTTTGCTCTTTCTTGAGTATTTCTTGAATTTCAGGATACTTTGAGTATGATTTATTGGGGTGTGATCCGAAAGTCTCTGGGATACCGATTTAAAAGAAAGAAATGGAGAGTAACTCCATTGTTACTTTCGAATCTTGGGAGATGATAAACTTCCATTCGAGTGCTATATCTTATTCTGGTGTGGCTTTCTAGGTTTGACTTGGGGATTTCAAGGTTAGTGAAAGTGACGAGAGGGTGTAGGTCAAAAAGAAAGAGATCACAGGGAGGGGATGGTAATATGTCGACTGGGTTTTTGGGGATTTGATGGTGAAATCTCAAAGGGTGTGTGGGTTTGTGGTGTTACAGACAAGAGGATAGGGGAGAAAGGGATGGGACGTTGGGGTAAGTGTGAGTGGGTAGGGTTTTTATTTTAAGTGTTGTGTTAAATTTTTTATTTAAGTATATAGTTGAATTGAATTAATGAATGAGAAATTTTTATACCCGTGTCTCGTTAAACTAAGTCAAATTCGGATCCTTCCTGGAACCGTCACAATTATGAGATATTATCGTTTCTATATTTCTTGAATGTGTTTTTTAGTTTTTAATTATTCACTAGAATTTCTGAATCTCAGGTTTATCTCTGGTTTGCATGTGGTGTCAGTCTGTGGAAATCTGGGATAACCGCCCTTTCCTACTACAATATAGTGAGTAAATCATAAAATGTGATAATTTCACTGTTCTTTGGTGAGATTTTTGGGTGACAACATGTGCAGGTCTGTTATCCGTTTAACATATAACGGTCTGGTCAGGTGTCCTAGTCACAGAAAATGAATATAAATATTAGGGAAATTTACCATTTGTCACATCCTCCCCGTCTTAGGAACGAAAACCGTCCTCGGTTTTCACTTAGAAATACCCGAAGGGGTTTGGGTTTTGAAGGTTCTAGGGTCTCTGGTTCTACTTTTCACATCTCTACGTGAATTTAGGGCTCGGTGAGTGTCGGGTGTAACTCAATGGTCAAGATATGCATTGAACATTTTTGGGTGCAGGAGTCTCACACAATGACTATTCCCATCAAGGCATGATCCTCCCTGAACTGAACATAGGTGATCAGGCTATGATTAGTTGAGGACTAATGATGCGATGCCGGGTTTAGTCATAATGACATAAGGTTTCTATAGGTTCAGAATCACAACAGGTTTTTAAAGGTGCACCACCTCATGTGACAAGATTGTACTAATTAACTATTAACCTCAAATGTGATGGGGATAGGAATAGGGTTATCCTAATATCTTGATTTCAAAAGCTAAGAATTCGTCACGGAGGAATTCATACAAGTACTTATACAACATGTCTTTTAAGAAGGTACAAATACTTGGGAGAATACGACCTAAGGGAATCTAGGTGTAGGCCTTTTTATACGAAGTAGGAAACTCTCTCCTTACGCATTGTTATCACCGGTGTCGTTGTTAAGGTCCTGGCGAGCTTCTCCACTTTCTATCGCGTATGAGTTTTCACGAGTTCTTTCTTCACTCTAGTTCCTCAGCTCCGGGCATTCACTCCTGAAGTGCCCAATCACTCTGCACTCATAGCAGGTTATTGTGACATTCGGGTCCATCACAAGGGTGGGAGCCTTGTAATCCCTAGCTTTGTGTCCTATTTTCTGGCAGTTCCTATACTGAACAGGGCAAGGTCCATGGTGATGAAACGGGCACATGCTGCACTTGGGTAACGCTTCAGCGTACCCTATCTTTGTGCTAGTGTCTGTAGCATGGGTTTTGGTCACTTCTTGCCATTTGTTTGGACTAGTACTACCGTGATTTTTGAAGTGATCTTTCCACTTCCTCTTGTTGTCAGTCACCTTCTCGGCGCTAATCCTGACTACTGGGTCCTTTGGCCTATTGGTCACATCCATGGGTTCTTGGGGATTAGAGGTCCTAGAGGTCATGTCATTACTTCTGACGTAAGGGGGGTAATTTTCCTAGGTATCTTTCCCGAAATCGTAAGCCTGTTCGAACCCTCTCAGGGCTTATTGGTGTCATCCTTCGGCTGGATGCAGCAATGCTTGTACTCTGCACCTTGGGATTCCAAGATTTCTCCTCCAACTCTTCTTACTTCGTTGCAGGAGCAGTACTTTCTGAACACTATCTCCTTGAAATGTTCTCATGGCATTGCATATGCAGCCTCCATGCATGTGGACCTCAAATAGCCATTCCACCAGGTATGGGCAGCATTTGTGAAGGTGAGTGATGCATACTTAACCTTATCCTTCTCCGCACAACTACGTGCTCAAAACATAGCCTCCAGCTTTTCAATCCATCTAATCACAGCAATAGTTACCTCAGTTCCCTTAAGACCTCCAGTCATGGCCTTTCGGAACTCCTGATAAGTGCAATTGCGGATGCTGCTGTCCTTAAGTTTCGAGCTTCCCATCTCAGTAGTCGTGTTGTTGACCTTTTTTGCAGCTAGTGCTGCTGTCGCATGATGATTAACTAATATGACTAACATGGCTGGGTTTATGACGAGTAGATTTGCTCCATTCCCTGCTGGAATAGTGGCTGGCAATAGGGTTGACATGAGTGGCCTTGGCTATCCTTCCTATAGGAGTCATCTATACCATAAAAGATGAGGGTGAATGAGATCTTAAATGGAGGAGGAGGTATAAATGGGGTCTGTATCCCTACTAACTTCCTAGGGTATACTTTGGTTGCTTAGCTGGGTAAAGCTTGAAATCTAGTAGCAAGCGAAACTTATAGTCTTAAATATACGTTCTACTTCAAGTCTTGTTCGAGAGATATCCTGTCTTAAAATGTTTGGTCGATAAATATATCGGATCGGTCACTACGCTGAGATATATTTTCTAGTGAGGATTTTTGTATGGGAATTCCTTTAATATCTTAAGGCTTTTAAATGGTTTTGCTTAGGATCTAAGTCTTACAGTAAATGTAGCAGTCTTACAGTCTGAACCCCTAAGGAGTCTCTGGTGTCTTAAGGGCTAAAGATAATAAGTCGTATTTCGATGAACTTTACCAAAGCATGTCATGCCGATACCTATAGTCTGGGTGATGGCGTTTGACTAGTCTTTCCGAGGTTTGTTTCTGGTGCTCAATAACGCGTTGCTAGAATTCCTTAAGGCTAGTTTGTAATTCCAAGGGTTCAGTGAAAAGATAGACAATTTAAATCCTACGATAAAGGTTCGGGTCATTTCGTGGGGTTTTAGGGTTTCTATTAGGTCACCAGTCAATCCTAGTAAATCTCCGGGTTCTTAAGGGTTTCATGGTTTACTTATTGTTTGTTCTTGCTAAGGGGTCCTTTATTTGTGGCTAGAATCTTATGAGTCTTATGGACGGATTTTCCTTTTCCTTTTCCTTTCCTTTTTCTTTTCCTTTTCCTATGAGAGTGTATGATAGAGCCTTGTGACGTCCAGTGTATTCTGAAGATATTGCCAAAATTTATGGGTTTTATGGGTAATGTTCGTAGTCCTAAATTTTCGTCTTGAAAAGGACGATGTTGACTGCCTCTAACAGTTATTTTGTCGGCTTAACGGGATATGGATTAGAGTTTCGTCTTGGTAAAACCATGTTGATTTCTACTAGCAATCGGCGAGTCCGTTTGTTCCAATATGCAATGTCTTGTACCGAAGGAGAACTTAAGAGTCTGAATATAGTTGTTGCGGTCCTTTAACGCTCTTTCTATAGGGTCAATACGTGTTATAGTCGCCTACGGGGTTACGATATACCTAATAACTATTGACCTTAAGGTTTGGTCAAATGGATGTCGAAATGGGTCGGGATTGGAAAGAGATAGTATGAGATGTAAATCGACGAGGTTGTCTAACAACGGTCGGGAGTTGTGGGTTTCCTATTGAACTAGGTCGTAATAGCGGAAAGGTAAGCTTCTAGGTTGAATTTGTTCTCGTTGTTACTAGTACGGTTACCTAATTCTCATATTTCCATTCTATGTAATCCTTTGGGTTTCTTGGGATGGGGTAGATGATTTACCTCGTGGCAAGAATTTGGGGCCATTGTTCCTTGTGTGTCACTTGAACTGCAAATGAATGATTTGACTTCATAGGATTTAGGCTTGGTGATGGGGTGTTGAGTTTTGTCGACAGGGATTTGTTTGCGGGTGAGGGTGGTAATGAGGAGCATTTTTTTTCGAGGACTTTTATGGGGCGTCTAATATATGGTTTATTATTTGGGAACAGTAGGAAAATTTGTCGTTTGACTTGTGAGTAAGGAGTGGGGTAAATTGGTAGATAAAATGATTGGTAATTTTCAAGTAAGGTCATATTTTTGGGATTTTGTGAAGTGTAAGTTTTGGGGTTTTGGGGATCTTGTGGCTAAAGGAAATGGACAAAACGATTTACAGGTTAACGTCTATAATTTAATAGAGATGTCATTCGTCTAAGGAAAATTGTGAGGTTTTTGGGAAGGTGAGGTAAAGTCATCGTATAAAGGGGATAACGTCATAGTAGGTTATGAAAGGAAATGATTAAATCAATAATGAATACCTATAACAAAATGAGCTTGTTATAACTTAAGAGTTGATTACAGGGTTTGAAAACTACAATCTCTCTAATAAGATCCTACACTGACTGAGGACTACTCAGTTAAGCGAATCACTACTGGTCGCAACTAAGACTGGCTCCTGGTCCTATCCAGGTGTCGGAATCTAAAAGCGTACTCCCCAAGTTGTGCCTCGACTTCAACAAGGCGAGTCCTTAATGCTAAGTTTTCGCTACAGTGTGTCTGATTAGCTCTTAATAATGCTGCAACCTGAGCCCCGAGGATCAGCATCCTATCGTGCATCATCTGGGTTATCTTTTGAGCTACAACCTGTGTCTGCTCAAGTCTACCTAATTTGTCACTTAAGTCAAGGATGTTCCTATTGTTGGAGTGTGTCCTAATATAGAGTCGGCTGAAGTCATCATCATACTGCTCAAAACGAGCTGAATTTAATTCGTCAAACAGATCGGAGTGGAGACCTAGTATGTCAGTCTGTAAGTCTAGCTGAGTCTGAATCTGTGAGATAGTATCGGTCTCTGTCGCTGCTGACGATGCTGCTGGAAGTGAGGAATGTGATATCTCTGTGCTATCCTCTGTCTCATCCTGAGCTCTATCCAGTCTCAAAAGCACTTGGCACATTCTCCAGCACTATGCTAATCCGGGGCACAGCTGCTTTCTGCTCTATCCCCGTATCTAAATTAGCATCAATCCTTGTACCCTCGGCAGGGGTACACTCGGCTACTGTCTGTACAACACCCTCTGCTGAACAAAAATCATTGTTTCCTTCTAATCCTCTGACGTGGAGGTGAGTAGGTAGGTGAGTGTGGTGATGAGGTGGGTGGTGGTGGTGTAGGCTCAATAGTGTTAGGGTTTGATGCATGATGATCTCGGAGCATCTGCATGCTGGAATCATTTGAGTCTGGGGAAGACATAGTCTGTGACAAAATGGTATAGTATGTATGGGAGATACTCATAAAACTAGTGTGGGTCAAATGTATATAGACATATACATATGGTACTTATAGTATCCTTGATCATGTAAATCAGTCACAAATCATAACATGCAGTCAAGTCAAAATAAACCTCAAGCAACGTGGCAAACACTTAGTATGTCACAAAGTATAACATGCAGTCAAGTCAAAACAAACCTCAGGCAACATGGCAAGCAAGGCAAACGGCGATCATAGGGACTTGTTTTTGAAAAATTGGTTATAGTTTAGGGTTTATATGTACCTAGTTCTCTATAACCTAGGCTCTGATGCCAATCTGTAACACCCCCAAAATCTACTTTGCGGAAGCATTGGAGTCATGCGGTGCTACTGAAATGGAAATCATAACACAAGGTAACGAAGAACCAATTACACACTTTGTAAAAACATATTAATTTGATTAATTCAATTATAACAAACTTTATATTACAAGTTTGCTCAACAGTTTACTGGTCCCTAAAAAACAAGTCTAATTCATTTGTTAAAACACTTTGGTCAATAGTATAAATCCGCCGCCTTGCCAAACCTTGCCACACTTGCATATATCCAGATACCTGAGAAAATATGCTAAAAGTCAGCAAAAAGTTGGTGAGTTCATAGGTTTAGGTTATAACAAATTTGGACCAATAGTTTAGTTTGTGAACATAGAAATGTCACATTTATTATTTATTTTCATTTGCGCTAGCAGTAAGTTCATGCAACCGAAGCTCGACAGTCCAGTGTGCTATAACCTAGCACATTAATAATCACAAAGGGGCCCTTAGCGAGTGCTTAACCCAATTCACTCGTAATCCGACTTAATATACACTCGTTTGCCTATCCGGTCAAACCGAACGGGGGAGTCACCCCAATAGATCTATTCATATTAATCGCGCTTCCTAACCGGAATTAACAGTGCATGAAGGCGGGCATAATAATGGGTTCTAGAGTCTTAGGCTAACTGTGCAATATCATTGGTAAACATAGTATAAATGGTCCATAAAATTGGTTTTGCATGTTTCTCACCCCATTCATATAAAACAAGTATAAGTAAAAAGGGGCTATAAACTCACCTTCAATGGTCTGAACAGTGAATGCTGTGAAATTAAAGAGTGCACGACACCAGCACGCAACCTAGATTAAATATCCACGTCTTAGTTTCAAGTATTAAGTTTATGTCCTTTAATATTTTAATTTCCACGTTCTAGAGTATTTATGTTGTTGTTACTTGTGTGGCGGCAAGTGTGGTTACTAAGGATTCTTCTTAAGAGTTGGTAAGGTGTAACTCTACAAATGACCTAAAGGTACGGCAATGAGGGATTTGGGGTTATTGAACTATCTAAAGCCTAAATGGATTCAGTCGGGATGTAGTATATATATACATTATAGTTGTGTAATTTGTTTTTCATGTCCGGTTAGGTTGATTTTAAAAGTAAGACCCTACATATATGAAGTTTATTACCTACTAGATAAATATGACGTTAATTTTAATAAACTTGGTTAATTAAAATTTACTAAGTTTGCTTTGCTATTAATAATTCATTATGGCTTATGTTTACACATTTTTAGTTTAGAACTATATGTATTGTCAAATTTGTTCAAGTTAAGTTTGATATAACATCCCTCGTTTTCACTAGTGACGTTTACATTACTTTACTTAGTTTTAAAATTAACAATGGTAAGTGTCAACTTATATTTCCCGGCACGTGTTATACGTCCATACTATGTATAATTGACTTGTCATAGTTTTGCTCAAGTTATATGCATCTCAGTTACATGTGTATTTACAAGTTGTATTTCCCTTGCCGGTTTTATATTTTTACTATTTATGAATTTGCGAGATAATAATGTTAAGTATAGTCTAAATGGTCCTATGATGGTTGCCGAGTTTTACATTATGACTATTCAAATTTTTTGAGAAATAATTGTGTATTCGGCTATGTATGTTAGTTATTACAAAGATGTCTTTGCGAACGGCTATATGTGTTTTATTTAACGACAAGTATATACGTATGTGTTAACGGTTTGTGTGTAATAAACATTTGGTATCCTTTTATGCCAATTTTTATGTTACATTATATATAGTTGTAAGCCGGTATTTAAATGGCAATCTCAAGTTAATGATCCAAGTGTATAGTTGACGAGTTTTTAAGTGTGACGATACAAGTTATAACAGTTTCAATGCAAAAGTTTTTGCGTGATTGGTTATATTAATGTTTTACATGGGCGACTAGTATTCATGCATGTGTTAACAATTTCTATTTGTTTTTGCGGCTAATAGATATATATATATATATGTTAGTTCAGTTTAGGAGTCTTTGGCGTGTTTCGGCTATTACAGCTTTTAAATTTGTGACTGGTATAAGTATTAACAGGTTTTGGTATTATTAACATGTGTTGGACTGGATCGATTCTAGTGACCACCATGGGCCTGGTGGGCCACATTACTACTCGGCAGACTCCCTAGAAAGCTAGAAGAAAATACATTCTTAATTGGGCTATAGTTTGAATCCTAAGTTGGCTACTTTGTTTTGGTTGGCCTGGTATTCAAAAGAAAATACTATGCACCTCATTCAAGTCTCATAGTCTTGTGTATATATTCTGGGAATTTCCTAACCACCATTTCGACACCAAAAAGGGATAAAAAGCTCATGTCTCGGCTAGACTTCGGGTTGAGTATTACTCAACTCCACAATCTAGGAGCCTTGAGGGTTTTGGTTTTGGTCTTAATTCTCACACTTCAATTCGGCTCAAAACTATTTCTAAGGGGTTTGGGTTCTTGACCACAAGCACTTTTGTGCTCCTAATGTTGAGCCTACAAGTTTCTTGACTGATTTGTGTGGCAATTCTCCATTGCCTACAGTTGAGCCCTTAACCCACGGCTGGCTCACCTATAAGGTGGCTGCCTGGGAGTGCCAAATTCACCCAATAATACGGCCAAAACTTTCCTTGCGTAGGGCAGTTTTCCCAGCCTAAGACCACGGTCAAAACACCCTACTTGGGTGTTTTTCCCAGTCGATCTATACGGTTCAACATCCACAACATAACCCATATTACTAAACCAAGGATAGTGGGGTATTTCAATCGTTATAGCACTAAATCTCCTCATCACGATCACTGAACTTAGTTTGCTATTTTAACCCATGGATATCCTGGAGTCGTTTGACTCGAATCACAAGTTTACCATAATGATCAACAAGATTTACTAACCTAGTAATCAAGTTCTAGATTTCCAGTGTCCTGGCCACACAACAACAACAACATCTAACAATACTTTTTACCATAAAAACTATCACTTCTGGACACCAAAAAATATTACTAATCGTAATTTAATGAACTCACATAGCCTAACCCATTTCCTATTTGATCTAAAATTAACTAAAACAATCCTAAGGTTAAAAAAATTCGAATATATATTCAATTCTTACAATGATTTGGGCGAGAGAATGAACTCGAATAGAACTCCAATCCAAACCCGGTTATCCCAATTCGAATCACAACCCACCACAACCTTTTGCTCTTTCTTGAGTATTTCTTGAATTTCAGGATACTTTGAGTATGATTTGTTGGGGTGTGATCTGAAAGTCTCTGGGATACCGATTTAAAAAAAAGAAATGGAGAGTAACTCCATTGTTACTTTCGAATCTTGGGAGATGATAAACTTCCATTCGAGTGCTATATCTTATTCTGGTGTGGCTTTCTAGGTTTGACTTGGGGATTTCAAGGTTAGTGAAAGTGACAAGAGGGTGTAGGTCAAAAAGAAAGAGATCACAGGGAGGGGATGGTGATATGTCGACTGGGTTTTTAGGGATTTGATGGTGAAATCTCAAAGGGTGCGTGGGTTTGTGGTGTTACAGACAAGAGGATAGGGGAGAAAGGGATGGGACGTTGGGGTAAGTGTGAGTGGGTAGGGTTTTTATTTTAAGTGTTGTGTTAAATGTTTTATTTAAGTATATAGTTGAATTGAATTAATGAATGAGAAATTTTTATACCCGTGTCTCGTTAAACTGAGTCAAATTTGGATCCTTCCTGGAATCGTCACAATTATGAGATATTATCGTTTCTATATTTCTTGAATGTGTTTTTGAGTTTTTAATTATTCACTAGAATTTCTGAATCTCAGGTTTATCTCTGGTTTGTATGTGGTGTCAGTCTGTGGAAAACTGGGATAACCTCCCTTTCCTACTACAATATAGTGAGTAAATCATAAAATGTGATAATTTCACTGTTCTTTGGTGAGATTTCTGGGTGACAATATGTGCAGGTCTGTTATCCATTTAACATATAACGGTCTAGTTATGTGTCCTAGTCACAGAAAATGAATATAAATATTAGGGAAATTTATCATTTGTCACAAGTATAGAAGGGATAATTGGATAAGGGTAGTTTGGGTATTCCTCACATGGCATAGAAAAGAGAGAAAGAATATGCCATGGAATATTCATTTGCTTGGAAAGGAAGTGTGTATGTTAGAGATAGAGAGAAGGAAGAATTTGAATTTGAAATTCAAATTGTGTGAGAGGGAAGTGAGAGAGTGAGGTTGGGTTAAGAGAGAACCATGGTTAAGTTGGATGAGTAAGCATGGTTGAGTTAAGAAGGGAATATTCCAAGGATATGCTAAACTTGGAAAGGAGGGTGAGATGGAGGGTTAAGATGAGTTTGTATGAGTTGGAAGTGATGTGATGGAAGGGAGCATTGGTTTGAAATTCAAATTTGAAATATAGTTGTTGCAGTGTGAGAGGAGCAGAAATAAGGTTGTGAGTTGGATGTGTAAGAGTAATGTGGTGGGGAGCCTATGTTTGGATTCAAATTTGAATTCAGAGAGTGAGGGAGAGAGTAAGGAAGGTTGTATGTGAGGAAGTGAGTTGTATGTGTGTAAGAGTGAGTTGGATAAGGATGTGATGTTGAGGTGTTGGGGAGCCTTTGGCTTGGATTTAAAATTTGAATTTTGAATGTTGGAGATAAGAAGTGAGGTGGTTTGTGGTGAAGGTTTATTTATTTTGAAATGAAGGGTTGGATGAAGAAGATGATGAGGTGGTGATATCCTAGTGGTTGGATTGGAATGTGGTAAAGAGAATGTTTGGAAGATATGGTGTGGGAATGTAGGAGACAAGAAGTATAAGCAAGTACAAGGAATATTAGGGAATGTTGGGGATAAGATTTGGGAGGAGTTTGAAATGGTTGGAGGATTGGTTTGGTGTAGAGCTTAATAAAAGGAGTGATTAAGGCTTAATCATTTTGTCATTAAGGAAGAAAATAATTGACAAAGATGATTATGGGTTATGTGTTGGATGATAAAATCGAAGGTTACTCATAGTTTCAAGTAACTCAACGTTGAATATTCATAATCTCATAATATGTGAATTTCCATGACTCGACGTAATCAATAATCATCTTGATGCAAACAAGCTAAGTGATTTGCATCATTGTAAAGCATATCCCGTAACGGGAAAGGATGTGTTTACGCAAAGGGACATTTGACTTAGTTATTGGGTCGGTAGAATTTTGGCTATCGTTTCTAATTTTATGTTTTGCGAAGGTTTATTTGTAATCGTTAAAACATAAGGAGACCTAATTAATGTTGCCCCAACAAATAGGTAACATGAGTATATTAACATGCAAAATTATACAAACAATGAGCAAATTATGGGGATATTGATGCTTAAAATATCAGGACTATTTGATGTTATCAAATATCCCCCACTTAAACTCTACTTGCCCTCAAGTAGACCTTATTAGAATATTTTTTTTAAAAAG